>PVJH01000456.1:0-108439 GCA_004026705.1 Nesogale talazaci
GAGGGCTGCTGAGTCCGATGTCAAGGAAGTAAACAGGTGAGTCTTTCCTAGGATAATGTAGGCAGAGTCTGCCCACAGGCAGCAAACAGCCGGGTGGGTCATCAACAGTCAGGAGCTTAGTGAATCAGGCTCAAGTGAAATATCAAACTAAAGCAATGCAGGACGACAGGATTCAGCATCCTCAGGCTCAAGCGATGTACACACCAGCAGCATGGTCAAGCAGGTCTTGAAGGAACCTCAAGCTCTAGCAACACAATCCATGGGTTGGCTGTCCCACAGGTAGTGTAGCTCACGAGTTGAGCCAGAGAGCTGGCGAAAGCAGCTGCATGCTGGTCTGATCACCAGAGAGCAAGAGAGAGTGGGTGGGCCTTGCTAAGCCATTTATCTCTTTGTTCTCCAATCAAACTGTGACCTCATTAATCCCACATGTTCCTATTGACCAGGTTGGCACAATAAACCTACCTAGCACAACCTGGTGTGTGCCAGGTCCTATTTTTAAGTACGTTTCTTGTTGGGGTGGTGAGTTGCTGTGGATCTAATGCATAACAATCATAACAGATTGAAATGGGCCATTTCATTTTCACGGTAAGTTTGAATTAATTATTGTGGTTCTTGGGTCCATTCTTTTCTTGGAGAGTTTCCCTCATGTTTTGCGGACCAACGACTTCCCTGCAATGCAGTGGAAGGTTTTTATATGGTCTCTCTAGTTACGGTCTTATAACTCTCGCAAAATGATTGGCTATGAGTAGAAAATAAGGCAAAACTCTTACAGAGATTAGACAATTTTCTCTGAGCATCCAAGTACAGTGACTGTGACCTACCATGGCCTAAGGTCTATTTTTACCATTCATCTAGATATAAAAGGGTTGATCCCACAGAGGTTTAAAGAGATCTCACTCCCACCCAAAAATAAAGTCTGAATCCTGGACTGATGGCCCAGGATTCCTACATGAAGAACTTCCTAGATCCAGGAGAAAGAGTCAATGCTGAAGATGGCAATAAACAGTGGTGCTGAGCTTTCTCAGTCCATGCAGCAAGATTTGAGCACCTGCTGACAAGAAGCTTCCCAGAGGAGCTGAAACCATTGTGATACTTGTCCATGCATTGCAAAAGAGGCCTAAGTATCCCTGTGTTAGTCCAGGTAGACTAAAAAAACAAATACAGGGAGACACTCATATATGTGTAAAGGCAGGTTTTATATTCAAGAGTAATTATACCTTAAGAAGACACGCCTCCTCCCCCCCCCCCAAAAAAAAGAGAAGGCAACCTCCTAGCCCAGTCCAGATCAAGTCCTACAAGTCTATAAATTCCTCTTCAGACTCATGCAGCACATGCAATGACTTCAAATGCAGGAAGACCACAGATCAGGGGGTGGAAAGTCTTGTGGATCCAGTGGCGGTGGAAGCATCTCAGTGCTGATGTGGGTCTGCACGTGACTCCTCCAGCTCCAAGGCTCTGGCTGTCATCAGCATAGCTCTATGTGACTTTTCAGTAGGAACACAAAGCGGAGAGACTATGTCTGGACCCCAGGGAGCCATCTATGTCAGCTGTGCCTTCAAATGAGGTCATCAAGTTGAGACCCAATTGACAGGATAGACTCCACCCCTTCCTCAAGGTGACAGTAATTTATGTAACAAGCACAGTACTTGTGCAGGGTTGTATATTTTCCCAGAGAGAACCCTACATTGCCTAGATTCCCTGGTGAAAGGTGGTAAGGAGTTTAAAAGGGTCCACTGGCAAAGATTCACAGGTCTTTAGGCTGGCAGCTAACCCCAGCAGAACAGCAGACTAAGGGGTTGAGGAGCCACCCCTTGCATCCTACAGCTATTTGGTGGTTGCCAGAGATGAGGCGATTCAACAAAACAACTGATCTGAACCATAATGTACCTCTCCAGAAACATAAGAATATCGTGGTCTTTATTAGGTGCTGTTTAATTGGTTCTGAGTTCTAGCAACCTTATGTACAACAGAACGAAACACTGCCGAGTCTTGAGTCGGTCTCATTGTCATTGCTATGTTTGAGCTCATTGTTACAGCGGTGTCAATTCATCTTGTCTAGGAGTCCAAGGTCTTCATTTTCTTGGATGATCCTCTACCATGCCTGATGTCCTCCTTCTGGGACTGGTCACTCCTGAAAATATGTCCATAGTACCTGGGACGAAGTCTCATCATTCTTGCTTCGGAGGAGCATTCTGGCTGTCCTTCTTCCATTCAGAGACAGATTTGTTTGTTCTCCTGGCAGCTCATGGTACTTTCAATACTTGCCAACCCCATAATGCAAATACAGATGACATGTCAAATATTATGAATGATTATTCCTCCAATGATAGTGCTGCATTCTTGATATAGCTCAGCTTCTTGGGTTGTTTGCTTAGCAGACAGATTGAATACATATGGTGAATGAGTACAACTCTGGCACACTTTTTTCCTGATTTTAAATGTATATCATATCTTCTTGTGCTGTTTGAGTGACTGCTGCTTGGCCTGTGCACAAGTTCTGAATGAATATAATGAATGAAGTGTTTGGAATTCTTATTATTTGCAGTGTTATTCATAATTTGTTGTGATCTAGTCTAATCTCCATCGTCAATAGAAGAAGGTAAACATATCTCTGGTATTCTCTGCTTTCAGCCAAATATCCATCTAGCATCAGCAATGATAATTCTCGTTCATACTGCTTTTTGAATTTGGCTTGAATTTCTGGCACTCTCTTGTTTATGTACTGCTGCAACTGTTTTTGAATTATCTTCAGCAACATTTAAATTGCATGTGATATGAATTACATTATTCAGTAATTTCTGCAATCTGTTGGATCACTTTTTTTGGGTCTGGCCACAAATGCATGTACAGATCTCTTTCATTTTGCTGGCCAAGTTCTCTAAATTTCTTGGCAGACAAATGAGTGCTTGCAGGGTTGCCCTCGTTTGTTGAAATAACTTCATCAATTTCTGGAATCTTGCTTTGAGCCATTACCTTCAGTGCAGCTTGGACTTCTTCCCTCAAGATCATGATTCCTTGATCTTATACTATCTCTTGTGTGTCACCCAATACTTTTTGGTATATTGGCCCTGAATATTCTTCCCCTCTTCTTTTGATGCTTCCTGCATAGTTCAGTATTTCCCCTATTATTGTTAGGTGCTATTTGACTCTGACTTTCAGAAACTCTATGTACAACAAAACGAAGCACTACCCAGTTCTTTTCTGATGTTAATTACCTTTTGCTTTCCTCAGTTCTAATCTCCTTGATGTCATCACAAAGTTCATCTGGTCTTCGACAATTAGTGGCCAATGTGTCAAATCTGCTTTGGAGATGGCCTCTAAATGCAGGTGGGATGTAGTCAAAGTTGTACTGTGACTCTAATGGACTTGTTTTAATTTTTTTTCGGCTTCAACTTGAGCTTTTAGATGAGCAATTGATGTCCAGTTCTGTGGTCAATCTCTGATATTGTTTTGACTGATCATATTAAACTTATTCTTTTTCTAGAGGTGGAGTCAATTTGATTCATGGGGTGGTGGTGGTGGTATCCACATGCGTAGCAGCCATTATGTTGCTAAACAAAGATATTTGCAGCAAATAAGCCAGTAAACTTTCAAATTCTATTATGTGGCCTCTAGTCTCCTTCACTGAGGTCCCATTTTTAAGATACCAACCTACTTTATTTCCAACTATTGCCTTCCAATCCCATACAAATGGGCGCAGGTAATTTGGGTAGTGTAATCAATTTTCTTTAATGTTTCTTTAATGTTCAATGCTTGTTTTCTACAATAACTGTGATGCCTCTCATGTTGCCAACACTGTGTGTCTAGCCATAGCAACCACCCATAGAATTGTCTCATTCCTGGAAGTCAAGTGGTTGTCTGGAAATTTGAGGCACAGATGTCTGCTTGTGCATTGCATATAGACAGACATGTGCATATATTTATAAAGCTATAGTTTCTTCTAGAATTGGTCTTCCCTGATGGTATTTCCAAGATAAGCAAGCAGAAGTCTTACCTTCCTCATTTTTAAGGAGCATTTGGCAGTATTTCTGCTAAGAATGATTTGTTCCTTCTTTCGTAGTTCATGGTATTGTCAATGTTCTTCACCACCAGTACATTTAGAATGTGCCAGTTCATCTTTTTTTTCTACTTCATTGTCCAACTGTCTCACATATTTAAGGTTATCAAAAAGACCATTGTTTCAGTCTTTTATTACATGAGCTATAAATTCAATGCTCAAAATCGTCCTGTGAGGAAAATGGAATATTATTGCAATTCTGCTAATGAGAACTCTGAGGCACCCACAAAGAAGGGAGGCTACATAACATGTCAAGGACAGGCACCTAATAAATGGCAGAAATAGGATTCACATTCTTGTGGTCTGTCTGGAGTGTCCATGGCTTGAAACTCTATGCTACACCCTTCCACTTGAGCTTGTTTAATATTGATTTCCTGATTCATAAAATGGAAGTTATCCTAATGTTCCCCCCGATTAAGGTTGCTAAGGGATTGATTGAGATAATACATAGAGTAGAGAGAAAATTTGGCAAATATAAGTGCTAATGTGAAATAAATATTTGCCCTAGTTTTCCATGTAAACTTCTTTCTCTCTCTCCCTCCCTCCCTCAGCTCTCTCTCTTTTTCTGACACACATCCTCTCTTTACTAGCTCTTTCTCTGTGCCTGCTCTTTGAGACCAGAGGATATGGTGGATCTGAAGGGAATTTTTTTCTGGAGGATCTTAGGACAAATATCCAAGAATATTCACTGTGCTTTCTTGTATCGCATGACTCTGGCAAAACTTTAATGAGGGCAGTGCATCAGTTTGCAGCCATGTATGATCCACCTTTTTCTTTTTTTAAGCTAATAGAAATCTACTTTCTGCACAGTCTTACAGGCCACCCTCACCACCCAGTCTCAGGATTCTCAGCTGACAGGATCAATCAAGAAGTCCGGACAGACACTAGAAGCCCTGGCTTAACCTGACGTAACTTGACCTGTGATAGCTCCCAGACTTGGTTGAGGAGCGCCTTCACTCTGGGCAGGGATATTGTTTATTTCTGCACACTTGCTAGCCCCCTCCATGCCTCCCTGGGCTCGCTGAGCTTGGACGAGCTTAGTAGTCATCCACGGAGGAAGGGTGGGAAGTCTTTCTGTGGTGGGTTCTCTACAGCCAAACGAGAGCTCAGATTTGAAGTACTTATGCTGATGGGATTGTCCTGATAAGCCTTTTTTATCACCATTTCCACCTTTTCGTTACCCCTCAGCTGTGCAAACAAAATGAAACCGACTGATGTTACTGTAAAAAGGGTTTGCAAGTAATGAGAGGTAAGGGAAGCTGCTTGGTTACAACATAGGTTATAAAGTAAGGTGGGTGAAACATCTCCATCCATAACTTTACAACTTTTTGAAAGAATATGTATTTTTTTTCTAATGAAATAAAGCATACATTCTTACTTCTGAAAATACCAGCAAGGATCAGGTGCTTCTATTTTCATTTTCTGTAAACTATCCTCTGTAGGATAAGAAAACATTTCAAGTGTTTTTAGACTCATTAAAAGTTGTACGGATTGGCATTTTGTTTCACAAAATTGAGATGGCTCTATATTAAAGACTCAGTTTTTTCCCCCCACATATCCCATGGTGTATAATCACTCTCATCACAGCTATTCTCTTCATTAGCTTAGAATTATGCACACTATAAATATTAGGGCAGATAGCTACTAGTTTTAAACCTGAAGTCAAAGCATTGGGTCAGAACACAAGAGAGAATACAATCCCCCGTTCTCTTTAGTGGACCTTGTCTATTAATAAAACCAGTTATGATCAAGTTGATTCTAACTAATGGCTACCTACGGTATGACAGCATAAGCTATGTTACATTGGTTTCAGAAATAAATCATCTGGTCTTGTTTTGTGGTATCTCCGGGTAGACTGGGCCTCCAATTTTCTGGTCAGCAGCCATATATGCTCATTATTTATACCACCCAGGACTCCTGTCTATTGATACTGCTTATGTAAAGCATGTTTCCAGGAAAAAATCCCAAGCTGCCCTTCAGAGGAAGAATGGATAAGAAAATAAGCTTTGGTGCATATACATAAGGAACTATTACAAAACACTAAAGAATAATGATGGAACTGAAACACCTCATGACATGTATGGATTTTAAGGAGAGATTGTATTGAGAGAAGTCAGGCAAATGAAAAAGGACAAATATTGTAGGAGGCCACTCATAAAAAAATAAGATAAAAGTCTTCATACTAAAAGAAACAGGCTTTGATGGTTACCAGGAGTGGGGTGGGGGAAGCAAAGGAAGGGAAAGTAGCAGGACACAGAGTAGACACAGGTGCTAACTAGGTGAAGGGGAAGATAAAATATGTCTCTAAAGGTAAACCAAACTCACTTTCATCAGGTTGATTCTGACTCACAGAGGCTCTATCAGACAGGGTTAAACTGCTTCTACGGGCTTCTTTCAGAAATAGAAAGCTTCCTCTTTCCCATGAAGATGTGACCACAAGGAGATGGAAAATATAAGTGGAGAGAGGGGAACAGGTCAAGCAAATGGAAGGATTGATAAATTGTAAAAATTACTGGGTATAAAAATGAGGGTCTGATATGTAGTACCTTATCTAATTAACAATTAAATTTTTAAAAATTCTATTGATTTGGGAAGCAATTTCTGGGTGTGAGCAGTATAAGAAAGGCAAAGAAAGAAGAAATGCTAAGAGTGCATCCACTGGATTCAGAAGTTAGGGAGCTGGCAACTGATCCAGACAAGATTTGACACCTCTCTGGACTTGAGGTGTACCCATCAGCTCTCTGTTATTTCAAATGTCTACATTAAAAATGATCCAAATTAATAGCAAAGATGACATTTTCTTCCTTCCCCAAATAATCATGACTCACAAAGTTAATGAGAAAAAATAATTTTTTCTTTTTCAAAGAGGCAACTATGAAAAATAACTAAGGCTATACAATACAAACTATTTAAGCATTTCTAGAAAAGGATTCTAAAGTGTGATAAATTTATTTTGTACAAAGATGGACAAATAAGGAAACACTGACATTTTAATATAATATTTTTGTTTCTTGGATTAGTAAGATTTATAGGCATTACAAAGACCAAAAAACTGTATATCTATGTCATCATCTTTTTCAGAAGGGTTTGCTCTAACACTGAATTTTCGGGTGTCTGTTGTCAGTGCTTCTTGTATTCCTGTTGTTATACAGTAAGTTTCTTTTAAAAACAAAAGATATATGTGTTTATAATGGGAAGCAGCTACTTGGGGAGGGTCTATCCTTACAGAGAGTCTTAGGGGAAGAAGAGTCCAGTGGGAAAAGGGACCCAGGAAGCCACTCTTCTCTATTAAATAAGTAAGTCATGTTGCAAGGACAGCAACTGAGCATTTCAAAACCCCGTTTTGTCACATTTCTTTTCATTCCCCTCAAGCCTTCCATCAGAATCATTAACCAAGAGCCAAGTTGCTCTTCAGGGATATGTTGTAGGTTTTTAACAAATCTTTTCCCATCCCAAAGCAGTTCCATATGTGTGGAAAGAAGCTATCAGCTGGAGTTCACATTCTTGATATCGTGTTCCTGCGGGGGACAGACCACAGGACAGAAAACCATATCTTCATGGCTGTTTTCGTTGGAACTTCTCAGAGAACTCGCTTCTGCAAACACTTAACACTTGATGTCAAATGGGCCTATTCTGTGCTTGGCTCATTTGCGAGGTGTCTCTGTATCACCTTTGGTCCTCCTCGGGTACCCCCCTATAGCTTCAGCTTGTCTCTAAATCAGTCCTTTGCTGTCCACCAATGTCTAGACAATGCCTGTCCAAGTTCCAGAATTTGACTCTGGCTCCAATTTCATGAAGACCCACCTTTAGGATCCTAAGAACAATGGGTAAGTGCAGCTTGACTTCCATGCTAGCTTGTTACTTAGAACAATTGCCATCAAGGAGATCCTGTGTCAGAGTAGAACAGTGCCCCATTATTTTAAGTTTTAAAACAAATAACTGAACCAACATCCTTCTCCAGAAAATTGATGTTAGTGGCCCTCAAGTCAGTTTCAACTCTTGGTGATCCCAAGTGCCTCAGGGTTTTCCATGGCTGTAGTCCTCACAGAAGTAGATCACCAAGTCTTATTTTCTTTTATTATTGTTGAGAAAGGTCCAACTCTCAACCTTTTAGGCTAGCAGTGGAGCACATGATTTGTATCTTCTGGGAACTTCATATAATCAAGTAACAAATGCAAAGTAGATGCACTATCTGTCAGAATTTACATGAAATAGAGATTTAGGCTACAATGTCTAAGAAGGCTTCAAGAGTGAGATGAGCATTGAGCTTGGCCTTGAATGTTAGAAACCATTGCAGTGGTGATGACGGTATCTCTGGTTGGGATGCAGAAAAGGCACAAAGTACAAGATGTGCATGGACAAGAATAGCTATGCCAGAATTGCCCTGGCAAAAATAAGGAGATCAGGCTGGTAAGACTGTCCAAGATTTGTTGGTAAATATCAAGGATCTTCTAAAAGCTGGTGAGAAAAATTCCATCATCTTTGTAATTTCAGCTGCCCACAAACTTTTTGAAGCCCTCTCATAGTGTGAGGTGCTATGTATGGTTTAAGGTAAAAAACCAAAGCAACCCAGAACCACCAAATGTTACTTTTTTCTTTTTTTAAGCAAAATGGCAACATGATTAATGGATAGGATTCCACTTTTATTAGATCCAGCTCTTGTAATCTCTCTTTTCAGATCCAGGGATAGGTATGTAAGTCTGCAGACCTGTGAGAGTGGAATGGATTAGCTTAGAGTTTTTGAACACTGTGTTCATGGGTGATAGACCTGGGTATAATTTCCTTCAGGTTCACTTTGAGCCTACTCCACTTGATTCACTTATAAAAATCCTATAGATTTATTTCTAGAGCGTGGGTGGGGAAAGTCAGTATGTTTTATAGTGATTCCATAAACTCAAGCATGCTTTTTTTTTTTTTTTTGAGAATGAACAGATTGAGCCAAATTATTTTTGTGATTTGAAGAAATTGCAACTTTCCAGGCTGACTGAGGGGTGGGATGGGGGGAAGTGTGCATCCTCCTTTGCTGACTTCCACTGCCAAGGCGAATATGGCTTACCTTTCCTGGCAGCATGCAGCAGATTCTCAGTTTGAACTCAATGCAAATGTGGCGATATTGATACTGTAGCTGTGTGATTCTTTACGGGAGTTCAAATTCCCTTGAGTGAAGCCAAGGAGAAAAAAAATGGAAAAGGATGACACCCTTCATTTCCTCAGGACTCAATGTGTCCTGAGTGCATATTTGAATTTAAAGTTTCTCATGTATCAGATCACTTTGAGCTACTATAGACTATGAAGTCTGCAAAGATTTTTAAAGCTACTCTTTCCTTTTATTATTCTTTATACTAAAAAAAGGCAGATTTTACTAGAAAATTAGAAAGAGTTGAAATAGATATTTCAAAGTGGGTCTCTTTCATCTTCAAATGGGATAAAAGTTCCATAGCTAATCCTTGAATGTAGTAACGTTGGAATCTCAGCTAGAATATGAATCTCCCATGCTTCTCTGTTCAGATCCCAACTAAGTGCTCACCTCTTCTTCGAAGTCTTTCTGAAATGTTCCATGTAGAAATGTTTGCTCCCATGGAATGCCATCGATGTTATTGCATCTTCCCTTAATTTGTCCCCCCCCCCCCCAAATAAAACCCCCTCATACAAAGCACCAAGTCAAACCCAACCCAAACACACTAACCCACAACAAACGCACTGCCATCAAATTGATTTAGACTTGTACTGATCCTATGGGACCTTGTAGGACAGGGCGCTGAGTCCTGGCATGGTAGTGATAATATGTTGTGCTATAAACTCTATGGTTTGTGGTTCAAAACCACCAGCAACTCTGCAGCTTAAAGACTGGATTTTCTACTCTCACAAACAGAATCTCTGAAACCCACAGGGGGCCTTTATAAATCAGCATTGACTGACTGGTTCTGAGAGCCAGGAAAGGATAGAACTGCGGCTCCTGGATTTCTGAGGTGGGAACTCTTGATGGGGATAGAAAGCCTCACCTTTCTCCATTGCAGAGGCTGGTGGGTTCGAACTTCTGACTTTGCAGTTAATAGTCCAACATGTAACCACTACATCACCAGGAATCTTACCCTTAATTTGTCACCGAAGGGGTTGATGGTTTATTAACTTGTTTTGAAGTTTAGGATAATGTTTACCTATTTGGATACTCCTATGAGAATGAAGCCAGCCGTAAGTCCTTTCACATGATAATGATTCTGTGGTTTGTACTCTTTATTTTTTATGTTATCGTAATATCTGAAAGTGTGTTCAACATATACAAGCAGTTTAAGAATAAAATGAACACCTATGAATTCTCCTTGCATGTTGAGTTCAATATTTCCAAAAGAATTGAGCCTCCCTACATACCCCATTATCAAGCCATTGCTTCCATTACTCACTTGTCTGTATTTGATGCGTTTTCTTGCTCTCCATTGCAGTTTATTACCATATGTGTATCTCTGTAAATATATTAGACACCCGGATGGTGCTGTACAGGAAGCTTGGACTACTGACTGCAAGTAGTCACCAGGTGCTTGGAGAAAGATGAGGTTTTCTGGTCCTCTAAAGACTAACAGGTTTAGAAAACTCATACAGTGATGCTCTGAGTTGAAATAGACTCAATGGCAGTGCATTTATCAATATATTATTTAGTTTGCCTGTTTTCAACCTCTGAGTCATGGAATCACATCCAGTCACATATTTTGCTCAACATTTCTAGAACATACTCTAGAACATTTCTAGAACATCAATGCAGAAATCTCGCTTGGATGTCATGTGTCTTCGTTTAACCACAAGGCCAATCATTTGCAGCCATTGTAATATGATTATCCACTGTCTGGATAAGCACAGAAAAAGCACTCATTTTTCAACAGCTAGATATTTACTATGTGCCCAGTATTTTGCTACAACAAAGCCATCTGTGAATACTGTCCCAGTCTTCTGACAGATTCTCTCAGGTATGCTCCCAGAAGTAGCTGTGCTGACTAAGAGTGAGAGTGAGCTTTACTGCATCTAAACCAACTCCCTCTCCTACATCTTCTCAGCTCTACTCTCTTCTCCATCATTGGACCTAAGCTACATGGAATTGCATAAAAATGATCTACACTTGCTTTCCAGAGCTGCTGGAACAATATACCATGCATTTCTATTCTGGGAGCTGGATGTGTCCACTAACATGTCTACAAGGCCATACTCCTTCTGAAGATTGCAGAAGATCCTTTCTTGTCTCATTTGATGTCATTCTTTCTTTTTAAAAAATTTAATCATTTTATTGGAGGCTCGTTCTTTCTTTTTAATGAGAATTTTATTGGCGGCTCTTAAAGCTCTTATAGCAATCCATGCATCAATGGTATCAAGCATATTTGTACAAAACAAATATTGCCACCATCATTTTCTAAACATTTACTTTCTATTTGCGCCCTTGGCTTCAGCTCCTCTCTCCTCCTTCCCCCAGGCACTGGTCAACCCTTGATAAATGATAAATTATTATTATTTTCATATTTTACATCAACCGCTGTCTCTCTTCACCCACATTTCTGTTGTCTGTCCCCCTTCAGGGGGGTGTTATTATCTCTATCATTGTGATCAGTTCCCCCTTCTTTCTCTCCTTACCCCATTTTCCTCTATCCTCCTGGTACTGTTATTCTCATTTCTGTTCCTGAGGGGTAGATCTGACCTGGATTCTGTGTGTTGTGAGCTCTTATCTGTACCAGTGTATATGTTCCAGTCTATCCAGAACTGAAAGGCAGGACTGGGGTCATGACAGTGAGGGGTGAGGAAGAACCAGAAGAATAGTGTATGTTTCATTGGTGCTGTGAAGCTTCCTAGTTGATTCAATCTTTCCTTGTGACCCTGCTATGAAGGGATGCCCTATTATCTACAGATGGGTTTGGGGTCTCTGTTCTGATCTCCTTCATTCTTAACAGTATGTTTTTTTGTTGTTCCTTCTTTTGGCTCTTCTGGTGCCTGTTACCTGATCCTGTTGATACCTGATCATGATTGTACAGGCTGGTGTTCTTCTATTTGGACTTGTTGCTTCTTTGCTAGATGGTCGCTTGTTTAACTTCAAGCCTTTAACACGCCAGGTGCTATATCTTTTGATATCCTGGCACCATCAGCTTTCTTTACCATATTTGCTTATGTACCCATTTTGTCTTTAGCAATTGTGCTGGAAAGGTGAGTATCACAGGATGCCAGGATGTTAAAACAAAGTGTTCTTGAAGGGGGTGGGGCTTGAACAGAGGCCCTAAATCCATCCATATCCTCAATGTATCGCCATATAAATATATATGCATAGGCCAATACCTCTGTTTTCATGAATTAATATATTTACATAAGTGTACACCTATGTTTATTCCTCTATCCATAGCTTTGCTTCCTAGATCTTTCCTCTGTTTCCTTTACCTTCCCCCTACCCTACCATCATGCTCACCCTTCTTCTGTCTCTTATCACATAATTTCTCTCAGCTGGATTGCTATTGCTCTAACACCACTGGAGTTTCTGTGTCTTCCTTGCTGTCGCTTTTAATTCCTTAGTTGCTCTTCTGTCTATGACTTTGGGTGGCCCTGCTAGACTTTGTTTTGCTCCCATTGTTGATCTGTTATGCTTCCTTCTTGGGTTCCCCACTCTGTGTGTGTGTGTGTGTGTGTGTGTGTGTGTGTGTGTAGTCCTCTCTGTGCTGGAGCACTATCCCAAGATCATGGGTCAGAAGACGCAATATAGTAAGGATGTCAATCTTACCCAAGGCACTATATAAGTTTAATGCTATCCTGATTCAAATGCCAACATCCTTCTTCAAAGAATTGGGGAAATTGACCACCAATTTTATATAGAGGGGGAAGAAGCCCAGAATTATCAGAGTATTCCTCAAGAAGAAGGACAAAGAGAACTCGCCTTACCTAGTTTTAACACTTATGATACAGTCACAGTGGTCAAAATAGCATAGTACTGGAATAATAATAAACACTCATATAAATAACAATGAAAAAGAACATAAATCCCAGAAATAAAACCATTAGCATATATGGTAGACAACTGATCGTCAACAAGGGCTTAAAAAGCATCGTTTGATTTTTGTAGCTCCAAGAATTTGTTGACTTATAGTGATGGTCTCGTGGTCATTATCATATGGCTCATTCCTTCTGTCTCTCTTTGTTGATTTTCTTCTTTTATATTATTACCACTTAGATTGGATTAGGACTTATCCTATTTCATTATGTCCTTATCTTAACTGATAGATCTTCCAAGACCTCTTTTTGAACATAATTCGAAAGCAGAGGGACTTAGCACTTCAATATATATATGTATATACATTATATATAGATATTTGGAGAGATGCATTAAATTTATTTTAAAAATTCATTGATTCGCAGTACATTATCATTGGATTATAGAATACTTTCTCATCCTCCTCCCATTAATAGCTATACCATCCAACCAATAAATCTTAACTATTTAGCAATTATTGTGTCTATCCTATCTTGTCTTTTTACCTCTCCTACAGAAGTAACCACTATTCTAATTTTTTCATATTGACCATGTCTTTGCTGTTGTTTTTAAAAAGGTATTTTCATATGATTATGTACTATAATTCACCACTTCTCTGTCAGTTTTTCATACTGTGATGGCTTGTGTGTTGCTCTCATGCTGAAAACCATGTCCCTGGTATTTCAAACTTTAGCAGGGCCACCCAAAGTGAACAGATTTCAGTTGAGCTCCCAGATTAAGAACAGACTATGAAGAAGGAATAGGCTGTCCACTTCTTTTCCACTGAAAAACTTATATGCCAAACACTGAAAGCCTAATGAATAGCAACAGAACTATGCCAGAGATAATGCCAAAAGATGAGTCTTTCAGGTCACAACACACACAAAATATGACCTAGGAAGAACAGTCTTCTCAAAATAAGGGGAACCATAACGGCATGGATGGGATAAAACCTTCAGAAGTAAAGTATTTAGGACCTTTGTTTGCTGGTAAGACACAACTCAAAATGAGAAAAAACAATTGCAAACATAATTTAACAACTGGACATTTGAATTTACAAAATATGAACTTAGGAAATTTGTAAGTCCATTTCAGAAAATCATACAGTTTACTATACCTGAATGAAAGATTCAAGAGTAACATTGTATTTATCATAAAAAGGACACTGCAAGATTTGTTTTGAAGTTTAGTTCAGTCTGTGATAAGCTAAAGCCCATTTTCATACAAGAAAATCTAGTCAATCTATTATTCAAGTTTATTTATCAATCACTAAATTCAGTATGCAGAATTTGAAGAATTATACCCATGCTGTCGGTCTGAAATTGATTAAACATGCAGATATGAGGAACTGATAACTGTTGGCAATGAAATGCAAAGCTGAAGACAAAGAAGAAGGATCAATAGTTAGAAAATATGATCTTGTTGATAGCAATGGAGCAGGAAATCACTTGATAGAATTTTGCAAGACCATGACATACTTTTTTCAACAACACAAAAAGTGATTGTATATTTGGACCTCTCCAGATGGAATACACAGAAATCAAATTGGCTGTGTGGGAAGAGATAATAAAGATGCTCAATATCAGGTGCTAAAACCAGACCAGGGGTTGACTATGGAACAAACCATCAATTACTCATTTGTAAGTTCCAATTGAAGTTGAGGAAAATCCACCTGAATTTCAAGAACATCTCAAAAAAGATTTGACACAATGAACACTAGTGACAGGAGGCCTGATGAGCTGTGGGATGACATCAAGACCATCATTCATGAAGAAAATGGACAAGAAAGAAAGAAAAGATCAAAGTGGATGTCAGAAGGGACTCTAAAACTTGCTTTTTAGGTAAATGGAAGAGGTGGTGAAATTAAAGACCCGACAAGAAAATTTCAAAGAACAACTTGAGAATAAAAAGTAAATATTATACTGAGATGTGGAAAGATGTAGAGTTAGAAAACCAAAAGGGAAGAATATGCTCAGCATATTTTAAACTAAAAGAACTGAAGAAAAGTTTGAAAGATTCTATGGGAAAAATACTGAAAGATGTAGAAAGCATCAAAGGAAGATGGAAAGAGTACACAGTTACTGTACAAAAAGACCTAGTCAACTCAACCATTCTAAGAGGTATCATATAAATAAGAATCAATGGTACTGCAGAAAGAAGTTCAAGCTACCCTGAAAGCTTTAGACCAAAACAAAGCTCCAGGAATTGACATAATACACATGAAAATATTTCTGGAAGCTGATGAAGTACTGGAAGTACACTCATCTATGCCAGAAAATTTGGAAGACAGCTACCTGGCCAATTGACTGGAAGATCTACCTATTGCTACCCACTCCAAATAAAAAGTAAATCAACAGAAGGCTCAAATCATAACACAGCATCATTGCTACCACATGTAAGTAAAGTTTTGTTAAAGATCCTCCAAAATGGTTGCAGCAGTACATGAGCAGGAGGTACCAGAGGTTCAGGTGAGATTCAGAAGAGAACATGAAACAGGAGATGTCATTGCTGATGTCAGATGGATCTTGGATAAAAACAGAATATCAGAAAACATTGTATTAGACTTGGTTGAGTATAGAGACACTTACATACATGCAAGAGAGATTTTTATATCAAGCAGTAACTATGTATCAAGAAAACATCCCACCCAGTGCAAATCAAATCCCTAAGTCCAATACCACTCTGAAAGTTCAGTATTGTTCATAAATCCCTCTTCAGACTCACACAGCCACACACAGTGATGCAGAATGCAGGAAGATCACAGGCTGGTGGGTGCAAAGTCTTGTAGATCCAGAGGCGGTGGATTCATCTCTAAGGCTCTGGTTGCAGTCAGTGTGGCTTGAAATGGTTTGTCAACAGGAAGGTAAAAGAGAGAGAAAGAGAGAGAGAGAGAGACAGAGAGAGAGACAGAGAGAGAGACAGAGAGAGACAGAGAGAGAGAGAAGGTCCCAGGACCCTTCTTATGAGAAGGCCACACTCACAAAGAGGTACCTGATTGACAGGGTAGACTCTACACTTTATTTGATCAAGTTGACAAGGGAGTATATAACTACCACAAATTTTGACTTGGGTTTACTAACTATGGTTTTTTTTACTCACTATGGTTTTTTTTGTGTGATTTTTTTTAAAAAAATAATTTTATTGGGGGCTCTTACAGCTACTACAGCATCCAGTACATCATTTGTATCAAGCACATTTGCACACATGTTGCCACATACATTTCCAAACATTTTCCACTTGAGCCCTTATTAACCATACAAACTATGAATAGTCTTGAGACTAATGGGGATTTCAGGATTCTTCAATGTTGATGCAGAATCTGTATTTGGATATAGAGAGAGTTGTGCAAATAGAACAAGGGAATACTACCTGGTTTAAAATCAGCAAAGGTACTCAAAAGGGTTGTTCCCTTTCACCATACTTAACCTACATGCTAAGCAAATAATCAGACACCTAAGGACAACAATATAAGAGTACTAGGAACTAAAAGAGTGCTGTGCAACTGTTGTGGAAGATTGCAGTGCACTCACTTCTGAAATATTCGTTGAATGCTTCATCCCAGGCTTTCTTTTCATCAGAAAGAAAACATGTTCAGGAAATAAGACTGGTAGGTGATATTGATATTGGATAGTTAGGGGCTATGCAGCCATAATGAAGAAATAGAATCTAACCATAGGCTTTGGTGCAGAGCAAATCATCATAGAAGATGAATTGTCTGAAGAAGAATGTGGTTTCAGGAATGGAGGGAGACACATTGGCAAAGGGCAGATGACACCAGTTTGCTTGCTGAAAGTCAGGAGGACTGCAAGTATTTGCTCAGGAAGATGAAGCATTTCAACCTTCAGTGTGAATTTTGACTCAATGTAAAGGTGCCCAGAATCTCACAACTGGACCCATAAGTAGCATCATGAACAATGGAGAAAACGTTGAAATTGTAAAGGATTTCATCTTAATTGGATTCACCTCAGTGCTCATGGACAAGGAGTGAAGATCAAAAGACATACTATATTATGTAAATCTGATGCATAAAACCTTTTTAGAGTATTGAAGAACAATGATGCTACTTTGAGGACTAAGATAAGCTGACTCAGGTATTCTCCGTGATCTTCATGTGAAAATTGAACCCTGAGTAAGGAAAACCAAAGAAGAATGGATGTATTTGAGTTGTGAGGCTGGAGCAGAATATCGAAAGTGCCCTGGGCTGTCCACACGGCTCTGCATTAGCAGCATGGCCAGAGTGCTCCTTAGACAGAAGAATAGCAAGAACTCATTGTACATACGATGGACGTATTGTCAGGAAAGACCAATCCCTGGAATAGGACTTCATACATGGTCAAGTGGAGACGCAATGAAAAAGGTGAAGGCCCTCAGTGAGATGGATGGACACAGTGGTTGCAACAATGAGCTCAAGCAGAGGAACAGTTGTGAGAATGGCTCAGGACTGTGTGGTGTTTATTCTATTGTGCATAGGGTCACTATGGGTGATAGTCAACTTGATGCCACCTCACAACAACAACATAAGCATGGGAGGTTTGTAGATGCAAGGAGATGAGAGAAGGCAGAGACTGTGCTTATGAAAATAGAGTGAATGCCTCAATATTATTCAACAGGGGAAAGACATAGAAGATGCAGTCAGGAAGGACTCATAGTCCCAAGGTTCTAAAAGAGACCTTTTTTGAGAAGCAAACATATAAGGAAGTTCAGGTTCATGTAGTGGGTGATACACTTTTGTTTCTCCTTAGGTACAAATCAGAGTGAGCTCTGGAAATATAAATTTAGTAGGGTCATATGTTATCAGAGCCAAGAAGTGGTGAGAATGAAAAAACCTTATTTACATTTATTTATTTAAACTTTTTAAAGTTCTGACCTGAGTAAGTATGCATCTGAAAAGTAAACAGTATCCTTTCAGAAGATGCTTTTTGGGATCTCTGACACAGTCAATAACTTGATGTAGGTTGTTTTTATAGTGTGTTGCACCTTTCTTAGGTATCTTCGGATCTCCCAGTGTTGGGTATGTAGAAAAATGCATATATGTTACTAACACTTCAGAGCAGTGATGAGGGCTGGTGTGACATCAATCATTAGTTCAAACTCCATTGCTGAAAAATAGGATGAGGGACTCTGCTCCCAGTGGTTAGCAGAAGTCACAGAAAATATATGGGCAGACAAATTAATCCCCATATCTAATGACACTTAGTCACAAGATTAAGATTTTGAGTGGAATCAGCATTCAGATCTAAAGAAGTAAGAAAAACAGCATACACCACTGAAGATGCTTCCATAAATAAACTAATGTTAATTTATAAGACCAAAGATATTGCCATATATATAACATGCAGCATTGGGCAAAATCAGGGCATATTTTGTCTTGGGTTTCTTAGCTTCTTTTCCCCAAAATAAAGCCTCACATTATTTAGCCATCTGAGTAAAAAATTTAAACATATTCCAATTCAGACCAATTTTCCTGCATTATTTAGTTAGTGCAGAAGCATCAAATTTAACTACTGCAGGATCATATGACTACCAGTGAGTTAATGTCTTAAAGTGGTCTCTACTATTTCATCATCAGATTCTTATACCTAGATCAGTGCCAGCCACATAATGAAAAATAATTGTTGGATCAATAAGTTGATGAATAATAATGGAGTGGCCTGGTTTTCAAAGATCTATTGTTGTGTATATTAAGTAGAGATAGTGGGATTTTATTAATTTGCTTATAGCTATTTTATGGACTTTTTACTCTGAAGTATTGTTCAGCACGACCTGGTTTGTTTCTTATGGAAAAGAAAGTAAGATCCAAGTAAGTGGTTTTGGTGGAAACGAGCATCTGGGGAGATGGAATTGGATTCTTAGTTGGAGGCTCTAAGACCAGTCATGCTCGAATTCTTCTGGGGTGAGAGAGTATCACGCTCTACATCTTAAGAGTTCTTAAGAGGGAGGTGTAGTGTTTCAGAAACAGCCCTTTCAAGCCTTAATGCCTCTCATCAAAGGCTTCTAAAGCACTTTGTCTTTAACAGGGCTCATGATGAAGATCAAAGACCGTAGTCTTCAGTAGGGATTGCACTTCAACGTAAAGAAAACAAAATTCTCACAACTGGACCAGTAAGCAACATAACGATAAACAGAGAAAATTTTTAGTATTGTTCCAGATTTTATTTTACCTGGATCCACAATCAACGCCTAGAAAAACAGCAGTCAAGAAATTAAAGGATGCATTTTTATTATCAAATATGTTGCACAAGACCTCTGTAAAGTATTAAAAAAGCAATACCATCACTTTGAAGACTAAAGCGCTCCTTTGGGTATTTTAAGTGGTTTCCCATGCATCTGAGAGCTGGACAGTGTACATGGACGATCACAGAAGAATTGATGCCTTGAAGTTATGGTTTTAGTAAAGAATATTGGATATTCCCTGGACTCCTAGAAGAAAGAACAAACCTATGTTGGAGAAAATACAGTCAGGATGCACCTTAAAAGTGAAGAGTGCAAAGCTATTTGTAGGAACTAGTTAGTTCCTGGAGAGGGATATCACGCTTGGTCTAGTTAAAAAAAAAAGAGTAAGGCTGTATGTAATATACTGTTATACAATAGAGTGACATCATGTCATGCAATTGGGCTAAAATCCATCAAGGGTTGTGTGGGTGACACAGGACTAGCTTGTGTTTTGTTCTGCTGTCCATGGGGTAGCCATGAGTTAGCACCCACTTAGGGTCACCTAGCAATAGCAGTGTACTTACCTCCTGCCCAACTTATACAGCTGCCTTCTTTGGAAGTTCATACAGGTTCATTAAAAAAAGTGATTATATATAGTGGAAGCTGAAGCCTATTCATATTTTGACCTTGAATACGAAGGTAAAGAAGTCTGTGTAGACCAAAATGAGCTCAAGCATGGAGCTCTTCGAAAGGAAGCAGATGGCATTTCTTAGATGCCACTGAGTTGCCTTTGGCTCATGGCAGATCCCTTTCAAAATAGAGTTACTTGGCTGAGCCTTGGTGGCGTAGTTGTTGTGCACAGGACGACAGCCCACTGGATTGGAGGTTCAAATCCAGCAGCAGCTCTCCAGGAGCAAGACTGGACCTCCTACTCCCACCACCAGAGGGCAGTGATGGCCCCTCCCCCAAAAGACCAAAACACAAACAAACAAACAAACCCCCAAATAGAGTTATTTGCCATAGGAGGAAGTGAGGTCCTCATTGTTGGAGATAATCAAGCTGAAGCTTGCCACCCACTTGGTAGCAATACTAGAAGGGGCTGGATTAACTCAACCCAGAGGAACCAGCTTCCTGATCTCTAAGAACCCCCATCTTTCTATGACTGTGAATATTTAAGGTCAAGTCTGCTTCATCTTCCTGAATGGGGTCATCATAAATCCTGGATTTCTCTAGACCCTCACCTACTTACATCCCCCCTCCTCCTATTACATGTGTAATGAGAAATAGGCAAAGTATTAATCTTTCCCCCTAAATAAAACTTAACTTGAAATCTGGAATAAGCTCAAAAAAGGGACTTTCTTCATACGTTTTGAGACTACTGTACATTTATTCCAGGTTTTCTGAAGGAGGACCATGATGCCTAAAGGCATCTGAATCACCAATGACTTGGTTGGGCTTCCTATTCTATACTTGTCAAGGCAGGACACAGGAGTAACAGAATTGAGCATGGTTAATCAAGTCACTAATAGTCAGAGCTGCGTTTCCATGGGGATCTGTGTCTGACGATGTTTGCTTCAAATGATTAGGATTGCTTTGTCTAGTGAGTAGTTCTATAAAGTTGGCATGCATCATGTCACCTGGAGGGATGTTTAGAGAAAGATTGCCGAGCCCCACCCTCAAATTTTCTGGCTCAGAAAATCAGGGGAGCAGTCCAAGAATTCACATTATCTATAAGTTTCCAGGTGTATTAGCTGCTATAACAAATTACCGCAAATTTACTAGCTTAAGACAATACAAATTTAGCATTTTGCAAATGTGGAGGTCAGAAGTTAGCAATGGATCTCACTGGGTGAAGGTCAAAGCCAGAGCTGTGTTTCTGCTGGAGGTTGTGTAGGTGATCCTGTTTCATTATTTTCAGACTTCTAAGCACTGCTTACGTTCCTTGGATCATGGTCCACTTTCCTTTAAAAAAATAATTTTATGGGGGGCTCCTACAGCTATTATCACAATCATATATATATATATATCCATTGTGTCAAGCACATTTGTACATATGCTATCATCATTGTTCTCGAAGCATTTCCTTTCTACTTGGCCCTTGGCATCAGCTCCTCATTATTCTTCCCTCTCTCACTCCCTCATACGAGCCATGATCATTTAGAACATATTATTTAGTCATGTGTTGTCTGTTGTCTATCCCCCTGGCAGGAGATTATGGATAAGTCATTGGGATCAGTTCCCCCTTTTTCCTGCCACCTTCCCCTTACCTTACTGATATGGCTATTCTCAATATTAGTCCCCCAAAGTTTATCTGTCCTGTAGTCCCTGTGTTTCCATCTCTTATCTGTACTCCTGTACATGCTCTGTTCTAGTCAGATTTGTAAGGTAAAATTAGAGTCATGATAATGGGTAGAGGGAGGAAACATTAAAGAATAAGAGGAAAGTTACATGTTTCCTTAGTGCTATACTGCACCCTGACTGCCCCATCTTCTCCCCACGACACTTCTGTAGAGGTATGTTCAATTGCTTAAAAAATACATTGGGCCTTCACTCCCCCCTCCCCTGCCCTCATTCACATTATGATTTTTTTGCTCTGGGTCTTTGATGTCTGAGTCCATTGGCACCTCATGATCATATAGACTGGTGTGCTTTTTCCATGTGGGCTTTGTTGTTTCTCAGCTATATGGCTTCTTGTTTATCTTCAAGCCTTTAAGACACCAAATGCCATATCTTTTGATAGGCAGGCATCATCGGCTTTCTTCATTCCATTTGCTTATGCACCTGCTTTGTCTTCAGTGATCATTTGGGAAGGTAAGCATCTCAGAGTGTCAGATTATTTGAACAAAGTGTTCTTGTGTTGAGGGAGTACTTGAGGAGAGGCCAATGTCCATCTGTTTCCTTAATACTAGGCCTATACATATATGTACATAGCTCTATTTCCCCATTGTCATATATAAATATATTTACATATGTACGTGCCTGTATTTAGATCTCTATAAATACTCCTTGAGTCTTTTACACAATGCCACAGCTCCATCTCTCTGGTTCCGAGTCTTCTGTCTTCCTCTTCCCCACCTAAGGACATTTGTGATTACACTGGGCTCACTCAGCTAATCCAGGATCGTCTTCTTATTTTAAAGTTACCTAATTAAACCAAAAGCAAAGCAGCTACCAGGAAAGAAATTCTGACTCATGGAAACCCCGTGTGTTACAGAGTACAATTTCACTCCACTGGCTTCTCAAGACCATTACCTTCAGAAAAAAGGTCACCAGCTCTCTCTTTTTTTAAACTGGGTAGATTTAAATTGCGTTTTTTGGTTAAAATCCAAATGCTTAGCCATTTGTTTCACCCAGGGGCTAAAGTCAGCTGAGTAGCAACCTTAATCTCATCAGCAACCTTAATTCTTCCTTCTCTGAGCAGTAAAATGAGAGGACAGGTAAAAACAAAACAAACAAACAAAAACAACTCATACTGGAATTCCAGTTTATAGATGCACAGGGTTATTCCCAGCAAAATGTGCTTAACCATCTCTCTCTGATCAGTGGGTAGCTGCAGGCAAGTTCTATTTGCAATACACTTGTCTTAGTCTCATTGTGGTACCATCAGTAAAAAAGAAAGCAAGAAAGTCTAATGAAAACTGTGGCTCACAAGGGAATCTGTTGTCTTGTGAAATTCAAAGCAGAGAGGTTAGTATAGAAGGTAATAGCAACTATTTGGGGGAATTCCAAGGGACAGCCCTGCGATATAAGACCTCTTTAAGATGTTGAAAAGCAAGGTTGTCATTTTGAAGATTAATGAACCTGGTCCTGTGGAGAGTATTTCCAATTGCCTCATTTGTGTGTGAAAGCTGCACTGTGCGTAGGGATGACTGAAGAAGAATGGATGCATTTGAATTACAGCGTTGGCAAAGAATATGGAAAATACAGTGAAATGTCAGGAGAACAAACAAATCTATCTTAGAAGACGTACAGCCTGAATGCTCCTTAGAAGCAAAGATGGTGAGACTTTGCTCCACTGATTTTGGACATGTTATCAGGCTAGACCAGTCCCTGGAACAGAATAGCATGTTTGCTAAAGGAGAGGGTCACTGAAAAAGAGGAAGACCATCAAGGCAATGGACTGACTTCACTGGCTTTCAAGACTAGCAGCAAATGGAGAGGATGAAGCAGGGTAGGACTGTAGGGTTTCTTTCGGTTGTGCATAGGGTTGCTGACTTGGAACCACTGGATGGCCCTAACAACCACACAGCAATGGGCTTAATACATTTTCTTGAAAGGCACAGGAAGATCGGGGAGGATAATTATGGATTTTAAAATGAAAATCACGTTGATCAGAAAAAGACAAGGAAAGCTGTGCTGAAGAATTATTTTTCCATCATGAAAGCATAGCTGCTCATTCTTTGAGAGCAGCAAGGGCTGTCCTATGAGAATTTCATTGGGAGATCTTACCCCAACCCTTCTGCAACCCTGACCTTATCCTCTTAAGATTTTTTTTTAATTGTGTTCCTAAACCTCAAAAGACATTTCAAAGGAACGCAATTTGAATCAATGGAGGGTGGCAAAACTTTCACTTTGACATAGTGTAACCAAAGAGCACAGATATCTTCAGGGCAAGGCTAGAGAGATGAAAACATTTCTTGGAGAAGTGTATACACCTAGATCAGCGGTTCTCAACCTGTGAGTCACTTCCCTTTTGGGGGTTGAAAGACCCTCTCACAGGGTTTGCCTGATTCAGACAGTAACAAAATTGCACTTATGAAGTAGCAACAATTTTTTTTTTTATGGATGGGGAGTCACAGCAACATGAGGAACTATATTAAAGGATCATGGCATAAGAATGGTTGAGAATCACTGACCTAGATGGAGGATATGTCAGATGCAATAACTTCACATCTCAATATTCTGTATGACTGTATAGCAATACAGTTTTGGCTTACCTCCGTATGTTCACCGGTTTGGGGGATGAGGATGGGGATGCCTTCTGGGGACCCTTATTCATGCTATTAGGTGATATTGCCGCTGCTGGGAACCCTTCTTTGAGAACCACTGGTTCGGCTCTCTGAGGGACCATGTGCATGTTGCATAGTTATGGGGAGGATTGTGTGTCAATAAAATGGACAAGATTCATTGCCATCGGGTACGGGCTAAATTTCTATCCAAACGTTATGTGAAGTCCAGCTTTGTAAAAGATGAATCCCCAAATCCTTCTGAACATCAGAAGAACCAATGAAAGGTCTATTTCCCAGGATGCTCTGTGCCAGCACTCTGTCCTTCTCATCCCTCTAATTCACCCCATTGCACCTTCATTGTCTTTGCTCCTGCCAAGCAAGTCGCCTTCTCTTTACCTACTGACACTCTGATTCTCTTAGGACTGGATTTAAAGCCTCTCTCTGTTATGACGACTTTCCTAAACGCGGCAGCGAAAACTTATCTTTGCTGCAAGCTTCCTAGATACCTTCACATTTGCTCTACGGAACAGGGCAAGAAGGTGGACCGCATCTCTAATTTGCCGATGGAAAGAGAAAGGCAACCACTAACATAAGCTGCTCAAGTTCACGCAGCACTGACCGATCCAGACTCAACTCTAGACTTGTGACTCTAACCCTGAGCTTGTCCAGCACCCTGATTCAGAATGGCCTTTTCGGAGGAGAGAAATGGAAGACATAGCATGACTGACATCCCCCCTCCCCCTTGGCACCAGGTGAGCAGCATCTTCTCAGAGGTCTGACTTGCTTTTCCAACTCCTTTCTTGCAGAGCTTTGAACTGGTTCATTCTGACATCTGTAAGAATCACCTGGGAATTTAGCTAAACTGTAGATGCTGATTCAGTATATCTGGGGTGAAAAGTGCATTTTTAGTAGGGGGTTGAGTGAGAATGAATGAATCCAAAGCCCTCCTTTCTTATCATAAGAAGGTTCCCTCTTGTCGAACTACTCTTTATTTGATATGACTTAAAGAAACAAAACAAAACCACAACCCAAATATCTTGTCATGGAAACAGAGTTTTAAATCTTGGAGATTTAATGTGTCAAATATGAATGCTGCCATTATATGGATAATGTGTAGCTGAGCTGAGTGGCCATCATTCTCAGTTTCTCTTCTGGAATTTTAAAGAAAGAGATGATTAGATTGATAAGAATTACAGATTTCAGGGAAAGATTTTAAAATGTGCTCTCTGGGACTCTGAGAAATTGGCATATAATGACACAGGCACTCACTGAAAAAAAAAATCTTAGTCATCAGACTCGTGACTCAGATCTGGGTGAAAGGCAATATACTCCCTAGAATAGGAGAAAAAGAAGTGGAGGCAAACACCGATAAAAATTATAACCTCAGGGTAGTAATGTATGACTAGATTATGAATCAGCACCAATCATTTTTTTTTTTTTAAAGCAAAGCCTCTCTTGAACTGGGTGGGTGGAAGGATGAAAAACAGTGGATAACCATGGGATTGAGATACAGAAAGTAATGTTTCGGCCTACTTTTCCCCATCATTGGGCATCACCAGAACATTCCCAGTCCTCTGCAGTCATTGTCTTGAAGATGTGGATAGTTAGACTGGGAACATTATTTGCCTGCCTATGCATGAATCTTATTGTCTCAATAGACCAGATTGTATGTTATGGCTTTAATGCATCTCCCCAAAAGTGTTGTTGTTTGGTCCCATTGTGTCGGCTGCAACCCATAGCAATCCCATGCCTTAGAGAATAAATACAGCCCACATCCTCACAAGGGTGCCTATGCTGAAGCCATGGTTGCAGCCACAGTGTCTGTCTAATCTTGCTCCTTTTCATCCTCCCTCTGCTTTACAAACACCATATCCTCCACCAGGGCCTGGTCTCTCCTGACCGTGTCCAAATTCTGTAACACAAGCTCTTGCCAACCTTGTCTCTAAAGAGTGAACACCTTGGCCTGACTTCTTCCAATATGTATCCATTTGTCCTATCAGCAGACCAGGGTACTTTTAACATTCTTCTCCAGCATTACAAAAGTGACATTTTATAAGTGAGAACTTCTTGGCCCGTGGTTAGGGGTTGGGACTGGATTATTTTTATGCTACTGAGACAGAATTACTGGTCTACAGTCTTAAATCAATGTCTTTTGAGATACAAAAGAGATGCAACAGGCAATTAAAAAAAACAGAAATGGAGGACGAGATATACCTAGCCCTATGACAATTTTCTAGGAGCAGAAGCTCAGAAGAGACAAAGCTTACCCCAGAGCCTCTGCACAGGGAGAAATCTAGTCCCTAGTGTAGGCACCCTGCATCTGCCACTCACTAGCCCCCAGACTGTGATAAAAGACTTTTCTGTTTGTGTAAGCAACCCACTTGAGATAGTAGCCCCAGATAACTGAGACTGTGGCCAGGAGATGGTGCCCAGCCCACTAGGCGTGTCCCCGAAGTGCTGTCATCAGAAAGGGAATTCCTTCTCATGGCAAATGATGTGTGATTACTTGTCAGGCGAGTGATTGTCCATGAGCTCTGGGATCCTTCCAAGCTTGTGCAGGTTTGACTACTGAAAGAATTTTCTGAGCTGTAGAAGAACATTCCACTGTAAACACAGGGAGTGAAAATGGTTTGTCATGTGATTAGTACTGTGATGAAAGCTGTATCCCCTTCCCATTTTTAGGCTTTACCTCAAATGTCCAAAGAAATGTTTAATTTCATTCATTGAAATACCAAAATTCAATTGACATTCTTTTTTTTACATTTTTAATCAGTTTCTTGGGGGACTCTTTCAAATCTTGTAACAATCCATCATTCCATTGTATTAGCTTGGACATATGTTGCCATCAACATTTCTAAAACATTTTCTTTCTACTTGAGCCCTTGGTATCAGCTCCTCTTCCCCCGCTCTCTGCCCCCCGACCCCCCACCCTCATGAATCCTTGATCAATCATATATTATTGTTGCTGTTTCAAAAGCACCAGCCACTCCTCAGGAGAAAGATGGGGTTTTCTCCTCCCAGGAGTCGCTACAGTCTCAGAGACTCACAGGGGCAGTTCCACCCTGTCCTCGCCATTCTAAGACAACAGTGAGTTTGGTTTGATTCTTAAATTTACATGTAGAGGGGCCCCTGGGGTATAGTTCCGAAGCTTTTAGCTGGTGGTTTGAACTCGGTGGTAGAAGGAGCAAGCGGTATGATTCTCTAAGGATCATAGCCTTGGAACAAGCACCGGGCAATTCTATTCTGTCCTACATCATCACTGGGAGTCAGAAACCACTCAACGGCAGTGAGCAGTTACATGTGTTATCGCCCCAAACCCTCTGGACAACCCAGTGAGGTAATTGCCATCATTTTATGGATGAGGAAATCAAACTTTAGGGGGCATATTGAATTTGGCCAAGATGACACAGTTAGTGAATTCCAGAATTGAGAGTCACGTAAATCATTTTGGCTCAAGAAATTATTTTTACTTACTATATATCTTTACTATTAGGAATAATTCTTTCCTGCTTTAAGAAAAACTTTTTTTCAAGGAAGAGTCCTGTTTTCCACACCTGCTTCTGTTCATTTTCCTTTATCTTAATTATTTCTCCAAACATTTATATACACTTGTTATGGGTTGACCTTCAACATGGTTAGTCTGAAGTGATCAAACATGCCAGGAAGATGCACTGATAACTTTTGATGATTGGAATGCAAAAGGAACAGTGGCTGGAAAATGTAGTGTTGGTTATAGAAACAAAGCTGGTGATCACATAGCAGAAGTTTGCAAAACCAACAACTTGTTCACAGTAAACACCTTTTCTAACTTGAATGGTGGCTGTATACTTGGACTTCTTTAGATGGAATACACAGGAATCAAAATGGCTACAGGAAGAAAAGGTGAAGAAGCTCAGGATCACTAGTAAAACCAAGTCAGGGGCTGACTGTAGAATAGATTATCGATTGCTCATATGTAAGTTCATATGCAAATTAAAGGTGAAGAAAATTAAAAGAAATCCATGAGAGCGAGAATACAACCTTGAGTCTATCCCATCTTATTTTCAAGAACAGATTGTCTGAATTAAATACTAATGACAGAATACCAGATGAGCTGTGGGGTGACATCAAGAACATCATGCAAGAAGAAAGCAAAAGATCATTAAAAAGACAGCAAAGAAAGAAAAGATCAAAGTGAATGTCAAGAGACACTCTGATGTCCCCACCCTCAGTCAGTCCTGGGGCTTTGGGGCTTGGCTCAAGGGACAAGAGGATACAGTGAATGGTGTGACCCTTTGCCTGAGCTTGCCTACACAGTAGGGTATTCTGGGCCCTTTTAGAGTTTCCCATATGGGCCCCAATAAATTTCTTCCTTTTTGCTTGAAAAAAGAGAGACCCTTTGAAACTTGCTGTTCATCATGGACTAGCTAATTCAGATGAAAGAAACAATGCAGCTAGAGAAATGAACAGAAAAATTTAAAGGACAGCTTGAGGAAACAAGGTCACATATTATACTGAAATGAGCAAAGACCTAGAGTTAGAAAATCAGAACAGAAGATCATGCTCAGCATATCTTAAACCGAAAGAGGTAAAGAAAAAATACCCCAGGCCTCAAGTTGTAACACTGAAAGATTCTATGGACAAAATATTGAGTGACACTGGAAACATCAAAAGAATATGGGAATGATACACAGTCACTGTACCAAAAAGAGCTAGCTGACATCCAACCATCCCAAGAGGTAGTATATGACCAAGAACCCATATAACTTCATGAAGTCCAAGCTACACTGAATGCATTAGCCAAGCACAAGGCTCCAAGAATAATGGAATCCCATTGAAATGTTTGCCCGAATTGATAAAGCCCTGAAAACACTCATCCTTCTATGCCAGGAAATTTGGAAGACAGCATCTTGGCCATCTGACTAAATACACATTTGTACCCATTCCAAATAAAGATGACTTAACAGAATGTTCACATTATACAACAATATCATTGATATCACATCCAGGTAAAATGTTGATGACTACCAACTAACAAAGCGTATCGTGGTATATTGACAGGGAGCTTCCAGAGGTTCAGGCCTGATTCAGAAGAGGGCACAGAACAAAGGCTATCAATGCTGTCAAATGACTCTAGGCTGAAAGCAGAAAATACTGAACAAATGTTGACTTGTGTTTGACGACTTGACTCATAACAGACTGTGTGGATCATAAAAATTATGAGTAGTCTTGACAGGAATGGAAATTCTAGAACACTTCTTTGTGCTTATATGGAACTGGTACATGATCAGGAGGCAGTCTTGTGAACGGAGCAAGGGAATACTGCATGGTTTAAAATCAGGAAGGGTCTGCATCCGGGTTGTATCCTTTCACCACATCATTCAATCTGTATGTTGAAAAAACGATTAGAAAAGCTGTATTATATGAAGGAGGCATCAGGACTGTTGTCAGGTGCCAGCAAGTTGGTTACAGTCAATAATGACCTTGTGTACAACAGAACTAAATACTGTGCCTCCTCAAAATTATTCCTAAGCCTGAGCCCGTTGTTGCAGCTACCGTGTCAATCCATCTCATGGAGGACCTCCCTCTTTTTCTCTGTCTTCCACTTTACCAAGTACAGTATCCTTCTCCAGAGATTGTCTCTCCTGACAAAGTTCCAAAAGTACTATGTAAGGTGAAGTCTTGCCATCCTTGCCTCTTAGAGCGCTCTGGCTGTACTTCTCCCAAGACAGATTGGCTTATCTTTTTAACAGTCTGTGGCACTTTCAAGATTCTTCTCCAGCACCACAATTCAAATGCATTGGGTTTTCTTCAGCCTTCTTACTGCGTGTCTAAGTTTCATAGGTAAACGAAGCAATGGAAACACCATGGCTTGGGTCAGGCACACCTTCGTCCATAACGTAAAATCCTTGCAAGTTAAAGGGGTCTGTGCAGAAGATTTACTCAATGCCAAGTCCTTTGACCTTTTGACTCCCACTTCCATGAGCATTGATTGTGTATCCAAGCATGACAAAACCCTTGACAACTTCAACTTTGACAACCTTAGGATTGGAAGAATGTCTCTTAGAAATCTGAGACATGCAAATGGTATAACCATGCTGAATGTAAGAAGCATTTGCTGATGAAGATTAAATATCGCAGCCTTTACTATGGATTGGAACTCAATGTAAAGAAGTCCAGAACCCTCACAACTGGATCAATAGGTAAGCAAAGAAAAGATAGAAGCTGTCAGGAGTTCATCTTTCTTGGATCTACAATAAGTGTTCATGGGAGCAGTAGAGAAATCAAACGATGCATTGCATTGCATAAATCTGCCGTAGAGGACCTCTTTAAAGTGCTGAAAAGCAAACATATTACTTTGAGGACTAAGGAATGACTGACCTGTGCCTCCTATGCATGTGAAAGTTGGACATTGAAAAAGGAAGTCTGAAGAAGAATTGATCATTAGAATTATGGTGTTGATGAAGGACGTTTAAAGTACCCTGAAATGTCAAAAGAACCAACAAATTTGTCTTGGGAGAAGTACTACTTGAGTGGTCCTGACAGGCATAGATAGTGAGACTTAGTCTACCATACTTTGGACAGATTGTCAGGAGAGCTCAATCCCTGGAGTAGGACATTATGCTTGGCAAAGTGGAAGGGCAGAGAAAGAAGGTCTGAAGAAGAAGAATTGACAGTGACTACAATGAGCTCAAGCAGGAGAACACTTTTGAGAGTGGGACGGACCTGGCCAGGGTTGCGTTGTTTTATGTACGGTTGGTATGAATCCAGGGCCGACTCAAAGGCTCCTGAAAAGTAACAATGTGCTTGACATTTGCCTTTGGGTGGCATCATAAGTTTTCATTTAGCTCTAGCCTAAAGGTTGGTGGTTTGAATCCACCCAGCAATGATACACATGGAAACTCAAAAGACAAGGGTTAATAATAATTTTTATGGAAATGATTTCCCTTACTCAGAATCAACCCAACAGCAGTAGGATTGGATATTTGGTTTCTATGCTGGACATATAGATTTCAATGATGAGTGAAAAGAAGCTCCAACTTAGAAGACACTTGCAGGTCTCTTTGATCCTTCACCACCACTTTCTGGTTCTCATTCTTCCTCTTTTGAGTCATCTTTTTCATCACTGATAGACATAGTAGGTAACTGGGATGATTATACTCAGACTTCTTCCCTCCATTCCCACCTTTCCTTCCCTCTCTCCTGTGTTCACTCCATGGGGCACAGGCAGTCCCTCTCTGTTAAAATCAATTGTTGTAGCTAGAAGAAGCTGGAGCCATCAACTACTTGTGCTAAGTAAGCCAATTACAGAAGGATAAGTAACACGTGGGTCTATTCATATGAAATATCTAGAACCGGCTCATGTGCACACGTCATCAGTGGTTGGTTACCAGGGGTAGGCAGAAGGATGCCAAGAGGACTCTTTACCAGAAAAACTTCTGGGAAGAATGATGAAAACATCTGGAAGTAGGAATGGTTCCACAACATGATTCCTGCAATTCACTTGTTAAGAATGTGGAAATGGAAAATGCTATGTTGTATGTACATAGATTCTGACCACATTAACAAAATAAGAAACCCTTGGCAAAGGTCTTCTAGTCAGGGACCTCTGGCAGGAGAAAGGCAGACCTGAAAGGACTGTGCTATAAATGAACCACCGAGAAGCCACTGACTGACTGACTGGCAGCTGGAGTCTTCAACATGGGCCTGAGAGAGCTGAAGAAGGTGTCAATAGCCCTGGGTCCCTGAGCCATCCCATATATGATCAAGATCTACAGGGTGTGAGCACACAGGAAATAAGTGGTTGGGTGGGGGATTGGTAGGGAGGGGATAGAGTTTGCCTGTCATTTGTAACACCAACTCTGTTCTTAAAGATCAAGGGAAAGGGTCCCTGTGAGAAGTCCTTTAGATATTCACTTGACTCTTAGTTTTACTTGAATGACACAGATTGCTTAAAAAGCACACTGCCCAGAACCAGACAGTGTTTCATCCCCTGTGTCCATAGGGGTTGGTATGAGTCGGACCCAACTCCATAGCATTATCAGTGTTGCATGGTCATGAGTCATCCTCGACTGCCTTGATCAGAAGGCTTGGAACCAATCTCGTAAACTCTCTGTCTAGCATAATTTCCCAGTCATGGGCCTAGTCTGCTTTTATAGTCCCACTTGCAACTATGATACATTGCTCTACTCTCAATCCTGTGTTTCCTTTACCCTCCCAAGTCCTATGATGGGGCTGAGTTTATGTACATCTTCGATGCCATTAAGGCCTTGTGCTAATCATCCCCCTCATCCCGATGACGTGTCTTTGTCCTCTTTAAGATATTCTAAATATACTCTTTTAATTATATTTGAAATTTGGGATCTCTTTTGTACCTTACAATAATCCCAAATAGCCAGGATTGAATGAGAATTGAGTTCACGGCTCTGTTCCTGCAAAGTGCTGCTGGGACCCTGCACATGGGTAAGGGAGCAGAAAGCCTTATCTTGCTCCTGAGGAGCACTGGGTGGCTTTGAACTACTCCCCTTGTGGTTCACTACCACAAGTACTCCCTATATACCAATTATATATCTGTTTCTGTCCAGATAAATGAGAGGGAAAACACGCATCTCTTTCTCTTCCCAAATCTGATAGGAGTCTTGGGAGCACAGTGGGGTCAGCACTGAGGAAGTAAAGGTCCATGGTTCAAGCCCACCAGCTACTTTGAGGGAGAACTATATGTCAGTTTGCTTGTGTAAAGATGGCTGTTGCTGTGTGCTATTGAGTTAACTCTGGGCCAGAGTGACCTTATGCACAACAGAATGCAGCACTCCATGATCCTCTGCCATCCTCACCATGATGCCTAGGCCTGAGCCCTTTGATGCAGCCAGGGTGTCCGTGCATCTTGTCAAAGGCCTTACTCTTTTTTGTCACCATTCTACTTTATCAAACATGATGTCCTTCCAGGGATTAGGTTCTGCTCACAGTATGTTCAAAGTACGTAAGATGAGGGAAGCCTTGCCATCTTTGCCTCTGAGGAGCACCCTCTCCTTACTTCTTCTAATGCAGATAAGTTTCTTCTTTAAGCAGTTTATGGTGCTTTCAATGTTTTTCTCCAGCACCACAATTCAAATACTTCTATTCATCTTCAATCTTCCTTAGTGAATGTCCACCTTTCACAAGCACATGATGCAAGAGAGAAGACTGTGACTTGGGCCAGTCTTACTTTAGCCTTCAAAGTATTATGCTGGCTCTTTAATATTCCAAAAAAGGCCTCGTGCAGAAGATTTATCTAATGCGATATATATTTTGATCTCTTGACTGCTGCTTCCATGAGCATTGATTGTGGATCCAAGTAAGGCAAGACGCTTCACAACTTCAACCTTTTCTTCATTTAGCATGATGTTACCTGTGAGTTCAGTTGGGAGGATTTGGGTCTTCCTTGCACAGAGTTGTAATCTATCCTGAAGGCTGCAATCTTTGATCACTATCAGCAAGTGCTTCATTTCGAAAAGGCCCCACTTTCCGCAAGCAAGGGTTTGTCATCTACCCATCATAAGTTCTTAATAAGCCTTGCTCTAATCTCTTCTTCACATAATCCAACTTCTCTGATGATTTGCTCAGCACATAGATTGAATAGCCTTGATGCATCCCTTTCCTGAATTTAGACCATCCAACAGTTCCTTGTTCTGTGCTCACATCCGCCTCTTGATCTACGTACATGTTCCACCGAATGAGCACAATGAATTGTTCTGGAACTCCCATTCACCTCAAGGTTATTCACAATCTTTTTTGATTTGCACAGTAAAATGCCTTTGCATACTCAATGAAACACAACTAAACATCTTTCTGGTAGTCACTTCTTTGCGTCAAGGTCCATCCGACACCAGCAATGGTATCCCTTGTTCCATGTCCTCTTCTGAATCCATCCTGAACTTTTGGCAGGTCTCTGTTAATGTGCTGCTATAACCAGTGTTGGATAACTCCAACCTTGGATAATCTCAAGAAAAGTCTGTGAAGATTACAGATTTGTAAACTCTATGGCGCAGCTCAACATTTGTTCTTTAGGCTTGCAAGGAGTCAGAATTAACTCAATGGCAGTGGCTTTTCACCCCCTTGACTTTGACACTTTCAACCTCACTTGAATTACACCTGCTCAGCTCCTTTGAATGCCCAGCAAGCCTCTTGAAAACTGGAATTGCAGATGGTTGCCCTTCCTTGTTGCCATATTGAAGTGACTAGGGAACCATCAAGAAAAGGTTTATTTGCCTACAGCATGAATTTCAAAGCAGTGAACTTTACTGTTGTCTACTTCTCCAGTGACCTTCCTTACAAATTGATCACCAACTTGGCAGGGTGGTTGTGTGCTTGCCACTTCTCAATGAATTTGAACACCTCATTCCCTAACTCTTTGTGAAACAGGAGAAATAGACCCTACCGCCCATTGCCCTTAAAATCCCACACCCATCATAACACCACGATATGCCTGTGTCCACTTGTTCAAGTGAGGAGGGGAGAGGCCTTGTCTTGGACCAAGAATTGAGTTTCGCAACAATGCATCCTTGAAAAAGTGACCAGACTTCTTCGTACCTTGGTTTATTTCTTGGAAATAGATGCCTCGACATGTACAGATTTTTTCAAGAGATGAACTGTAAGCATGAGGATCAGATAAGTAATAGTGAAGAAGAAGGGGAGGAGGCCATGCATGGGAGATGGTCCAGGAGTGAGGCTGCAAAGAGAGCAATGAGCAGAGCTGACGAGGTCCAGGGCATGCGATATGAGGGCTTTCTTCTTGTAGTCATGGAATGCACCTTGGCAATCCTCTAACCTAGCACATTCCTCTTAAAGATGGAGAAGCAGATATAAGAGAAATTATGTAACATAGCCATTCAGCAGTAGGGACATGGTTCATAGCAGGGGAAGGGGTCTGTTTAGCTCTTTAATTTCTAGACTCAGTATCCTTTCTCTTTTCTATCCACTTGGTACCAAATAACTCTTCCAAACAAAGTAAACCTCCAGTGGTGCCCTTGGGCAAAGAGCTGCTTCACCGTATGAGAGCCTCTAGCAGGTACACAGGCTTTCCTTGGGAGCTGCAGTCCAGCTGCTGTGGTTTCACCAGGTTATTCCTGGGGGTGCGGTGGGTGACCTAGGATAGCTTCATGCATTTATTACACAGACACACGAAGATCAGGAAAGTTTGGCTGCTGAGAAAGACAGTTTGAGGGCCTTTCTGTGGATCTTGGCTTGAGTTCTTACAGAAACAGACCCCGAGACAAAAATTTGAGGTGGAATCCTTGGGGAGGGCACATGATTAACATGCTCAACTGCCAATCAAAAGGTTAAGGTTGGAATCCATATAGAGGTGCCACAGAAAAAAGTGCTGGTGTCCTACTTCCCTAAAACTCAGCCACTGAAACACATGAATCACAGATCTACTCAGAGTCATCTTGATCTCAGCAAATGTAGGTAGGGCAGGGGAGAAAAGAGACAGGAAGCATCAAGGAAGCCAGTAAGAAATGTTTTATCAAACTAGGCACCACCCAGCAACTATAACTGTGTTCTACTGGGGAGTTCTGGGAAACTGTAGAACTACCCCCTGGCTCCCAGTCGCAACTCCCTTGCCTCCAGTTACAACAGCCCCAAAGATCTCCAGATATCCACAAATGTTCCCTCCAGGTACTGGTCTTTCCTGACAATATGCCCAAGGCATGTAAGAATGAAGTCTTGCCATTCTTGTCTCTAAGACACACTCTGGCAGTGTTTCTTCCAAGGCAGATCAGTTTATTCTTTTGGCAATTCAAGCTACTGTCAATATTCTTTTTCAGCAGGATTCAAATGCATTTTTTTCCTCATCGATATTTTTTATTCAATGTCCCACTTAGAGTGCAGGAAAAAAGTGAAAATACTTGACGTGCTTTAAGCAATAGAGAGTTGTTCGTGTGGAGGTTGAAGAAGGAATAAGCAAATAAAACCCACTAGATTTGTATATTTAGAAAGATCTGGAATATTGGAGGAAGCCCAGAGTAGAACCCATCTTGGTAGCGTCTTTTATCCTAGCTCATCTAGTTGAGTCTTTGTGTACATAGATACTTTCAGCTTTTTTTAAAGGGGGCTCATTTCTTCAAGTTATAACTGAAGGAAAAAGCATTCTACTATTGAAAAGAGTTGTCTTCTGACCTGTGGTCCTCATTGTCTTCGGAGCATCTCTGGCTTGATGGAAGAAGAAGGGACTGTGCTTGCTTCCTTATTAAAAGGATGATGAACCTTCTGAGTGGATTATGATAAACTATAGAGAGCCTTGAAAAGAAAGGGATTCCCGAACATGTCATGGCGCTTATTCAGAATTTGTACATGGTTCAAGAGGAAGTTATGCAAAAAGACCAAGGGAAGTGTGTGCTTTAAAATCAGGAGAGATATGCATACGATTGTATCCTGTTACCATATTATTCAACCTTTATGCTTAGCAAATTATCATAGAACCTGGATGATATGAAGAAGAATGTGCTATCAGGATTGGAGGAAGGCTTATTAACATCCTGCAATATGCAAATTACATGACCTTGAGTGCTGAAAGTGAGAAGAACTTGAAGTGCTTGCTGATGGAGATGAAGGATTGCAGCCTTTAATATGGATTATGATTTTATGTAAAGAGTACCTGTGGAATAGAAAGGGGGAACCTATTTTAGGAATCTACATATGACCTCCTCTCTGGGGTACAAATAATAGAGAAGTGGTTGAAGGTATACTTCAGACAGTGTATAATGATAAAATAATTACAATTTGTGAATTGTTAGGGGTTCATGGGAGGGGGAGCAGGGAGAGGGGAAATATGGGGAGCTGGTATCAGGGGCCTTGGTAGAAGGAGGATGTTTTGAGAATGACAATGGCAACAAATGTGCAAATGTGGTCTGCATACAATTGATGTATGTATTGATCATGATAGGAGTTGTATGAGCTCCCAGTAAAATGATTTAAAACAAAATGTTTATAGGAAATGTTTTGGAAATGATTGCAACATATGCAAAAATATGCTTGATACAGTTGATATATGAAATGTTATAAGAGTTGTAAGTTTTAAAGGTCTTATAACCAAAATCTACAATACCCTGATAGCTTCCAAAAAGCATAAAACTAATTGTCCTCTGAGGAGGTGGGCAAAGGAACTGAACAGAAGTTTCACAGAGGCAGAAATTAGAATGGCCAATAAATATATGAGAAAATGTTCCTGATCATTAGCCATAAGAGAAATGCAAATCAAAACAACAATAAGATATCACCTAACACCCTCATGAATAGCCCAATTCAAAAAATTAGAAAGCAACAAGTGTCGTAGAGACTGTGGGGAGATAGCGACTCTTATCCACTGCTGGTGGACCTGCCGGCCACTATGGAAATCAATTTGGAGATATCTAAAACAGATGGAAATTGAACTACCATATGATCCAACAATCTCCCTACTGGGCATATACCCAGAAGAGGCAAGTAAGAATCCACGACAAGGCATTTGTGCCCCAATGTTCACAGCACAGTTGACAATTGCAAAAAGTTGGAAGCAGTCCAAATTTTTATCAACTGATGAGTGGATTAAAAAGCTAGGGTGCATGGATACAATGGAGTACTATGCATCGCTGAAAAATAGTGATGAATACGTGAAGCACATCTCCGCATGGGAAGGACTGGAAGAAATTATGCTGAGCGAAGTTAGCCAAGCACAAAAGGACATGTATAATATGAGTCCGCTGAGGTAAGCTTGATGATAATTTTTTTTTAAAAAAATGCAAAAGTGGTATCAGGAAAAATCTACAGTATACAGAAAATCCTGGGAGAAGGCCCAGGTAGTACAGTTGGTACCTTACCAAATCCAGGGCTACAAATAGTAACCAACTAGGGTGGGTGCTGGGATATGGGAGGTGAGGTGCAGTTAAGTAGAGAGGGAATGGGGCACTAACCCACCCAAGGGGAGTGTATTTTTATATCTTCTCAGGAAAACAGGAATCAAGTTTAAATAAGATGTTCTCGGAAGTGAATGTAGCATGATGCAATGGAGCCAAGAACCGGTGGAGAGGTCTAAGAGCACATCCCCAATTCCAACCACCAGGGCACCCGCCTCTCCCCCAGGAGGTCAGCACCAAAACTGCAGCCTGGAGAGATATACCTGACCAGAGGACACAAGAATAGATGAAGGGGAAGGAAGAGAGAATGAAGTACATTCTGGCCCACTGAGCTTTAAGGACAATATTCCCACTTGGAACTGCCGATACAATGAGAGGACCATATGGGCTGGCCCCAATGTGAAATACAGCTACCCTCATTGACCTCATACATTTTGGGGTCAAAAATGGAGAAACAGGGTCAGGATTATAACCTGTCTGACCCAACCACACCAAAATACTAAGGGTGTGCGACAGAACATGGAGCTCCAGATCCAGCACCAACGATAGACTTTGTGACACCCCATCCACCAACCAAGAGACACTCCTGGAGGTCAACGAACAGACCTTAAACTATTTGTAGGATTTTATATTGTTATTATTATTGTTATTCTTGCATGCACATTTATATGTTGGATATTGGGGGTTTTTTTGTTGATGTTTTTGTTGTTTTCTTTTCTTTGTTAGCTTCATTATAGGATGCCCTTTTTTTTGAGTATGTTATTTTTTCCACAGGGCTACCTGGATGGGGTGGGATGGATGAGCTGTCTAGGGGTGGGGACGATGGGACTGTTGGTACCAGGGTGGATGTGGGGGGGAGGGAACTCTTGACTGATCCAGGGATGGGGGGAGTAGCATGTGGTTCAGGATCGGTGCAGTGTGGGTGGGTGTGGAAGATGCGATAGAGATTGATTAAAACTAATGTAATAGAGAGATAATATTGAAACCCGAATGGAGATTGTGTGTGATGGTGGAAAGGAGGAGGTATAGGGAAATAGAGAAAAGAACTGGAAAGTAAGGGGCATTTATAGGAATTAAATACAGGCATATACATAGGTACATATAGTCATATGATGAAGCGGAAATAGATCAATATGCATATACTTATAGGCTTAGAATTAGGTCAGTAGATGGGCATTGGACCTCAATCGGGTACTTCCTCAGTGCAGGAACATTTTGTTCTATTAAATTGGCATTTCATGATGCGCAGCTCCCTGACACGATCACAGAAAACAAATGTGTGCATAAGCAAATATGGTGAAGGAAGCTGGTGGTGCCCGGCTATCAAAACATGCATGTCTGAGGTCTTAAAGGCTTGATAGTAAGCAAGCAGCCATCCAGCTCAGAAGCAACAAAGTCTGCATGGAAGAAGTACACCAGCTTATGGGACTAAGAGATACCAAAGGAATCAATGATCAGGTTTCAAGAACTAATAATCATAACATTATATGCTTACTTTCCTGATATGATCGCTGATGACAAATATGTACATAAGCAAACATGGGGAAGAAAGTGGATGGTGTCTGGCTATCAAAAGATGCATGTCTGTGGTTTTAAAGACATGAAGGTGAGTAAGTGGGCATCTAGTTAAGAAGCAAGCCCACGTGGAAGAAGCATAACAGTATGTATGACCACTAGGTGTCAAAGGGATCCGGTATCAAGCATCAAAGACCTAAGAGATATATCATTATTAGTGAGGGGGAGTTCAGATTGGGGACCCAAAGCCCATCATTAAGTGAAGAGTCATCCTCTTACAGAGGGATTGTAGCGAGGGGATGCGCCAGTCTAGGTGTAGTGAAGTAACAATGAAATGTTCTCAAATGCTTCCTCCCACCGACTGTCATTATCCCAATTCTTCCAGACAGAGTTGGCTAGACCAGGGGATGCACATTGGAGTCAAAAAAGGGATTTTAGGATAGTTAATCCCTTGAAACTAATGGGAGTGGTGACACTTGAAGGATGGAGGGATGGTGGCGTAGAAAGGGGGAACACATTTCTTGGATCTGCATGTGACCTCCTCTGTGGGGTGTGGACAACAGGGTGGGGGGGAGGAGGTGAGTGAAGTGACGCATCATACAGTGTAAGATATGAAGAAGTAATAACAATTTGTAAGTTATTGGAAGTTCAAGGGGGAGGAGAAGGGGAAGGGGAAATATGGGAAATTGGAATTTAAAAAATAAAGAACTAGAGGAAAGAGGGGAAGAGGAGGTTATGCTGGAGGAGTTCAAGTAGATAATATAGATGAATGTAGCAACATGTATACAAATATGCTTAGTACAAATGATATATTAAAAGTATTAAATGATATATTAAATGTATGAGCCCCCAATAAAGTTCATATTAAAAAAATAAAGAAATGGGTAAAAAAAGAGTTGTAAGAGTTCCCAATAAAATGACTTTAAAAAAGGAAAAAAAAATTAAAAGACCCCAAATCCTCATAAATAGACCAATAGGTAACATCATGATAAATGGAGAAAAGATAGAAGTTGTCAAGGATTATCAAGCAAGTGTCTTGCTTAGGTCTACAGCGAATACTCATGAAAAAATCAGTCAAGAGATCAAAAGACATATTGTCTTAGGCAAATCTGCTGTGCAAAACCACTTTAGAGTATTGAAAAACAAGGATGCTACTTTGAGGATTAAGGTGAACTTGACCCCAACCCTTGTCACCTACACGAGTAAAAATTGAGCATTGAATAAGGAAGCCTAAAGAATGATCAATGCATTTGATTTGTGCTCTTGGAGAAAAATAATGAAAGTACGAACTGCTAAAAAGACAAAATGTTCTGTCTTGGAAGAAGTATGGGCAGAGTGCTCCTTTGAGGTAAACATGGTAAGTTGTGATCTTATGGAAAAGACCAGTCCCTGGAGAAGGGTGTCAAGTTTGGTACAGTGGCAGGGACAGTGAAAAAGAGGAAGACCCTTGAGAAGATGGATTGACACTGTGGCTGCACTTGTGGGCTCAGGCATCGGAACAATGGTGAGGATGGGACAGACCTGGGCAGTGTTTCATTCTGTTTTGCATAAAGTAGCTGCATTAGACAGGGTTCTCTGGAGAAACGAAACCAGGGCACTAATAATTATATATATGTATATAAATATAAAGTTTATGTATATAAAGTTATCTAACATAAGAAAGAAATAGTTAACTAATCTATAAAGTAGTACGAATGGCTCGGTGAGACAGCTAGTACACTGGCAGTCCTTTGAGGGCCACCAGGTAGTCCTCTGTAGAGCAATTCAGGGTGTCTGGCCAAAGACAGTAAATGAGCTCACCAATAGTCAGTCAGATGACAGAGTCTGATAGTCCCCAGCTCAAGAGATGTATATTTCAGAAGCGTGGTGAACCAGGGCTTGAAGGAACCTCAATTTACAGTGGCACAGGCCACGGATTAGGTGTCCCATGGGTAGTGTAGCTTGCAAATCCATGCACAGGATAAGAAAGGCAGCCAGCTGGTCCAAAGATCCAAGAGCAAGAGAGAGAAAGGTGAGGCTTGCTGAGCCATTGCTATCTCCACCCTTCAATTAATCTCACATGTGTTCATTGGCCATGTTGTCACAACAAACCTATCTATTTTCATTGGCTATGTTGGCACAACAAGCCTACCTATCATAGTAGTGATGGGTAGGAACTGATGTGCTGTACCTAAAAACTACAACAGCAACAATAACAGCAGCAACAACCGTCTGAGGGCCATATTCTAACTAATTTGATGAAACCAAGGCTTGGCCTAGAGATTGGAATCTTGGGGAGGATTGAAGGGCTGTCTATAGACATGTGAGAGTCTCCTCACCACCAGGTCAATGATACGGCCCCACCAGCTACTCCTTGAGGGACAGCGGCGACTGACTTTATTCCTGTAAAGATATAAAGTCTCAGATGCCCATAAGGTCACTATAACTTCATGAATTGACTTAATTTGAATAAGTTTGAGTTTTTCTTGTTTCTCCATAATAAGAACAGTCATCTCTATCCTTTGAAGCTAGGCATGGTGAGATGCTTGTTTTGCTTAATGAAATGAGGGGAAGGATATGTTTTACCTCTGAGACAGAACCTTTCAGAGTCAGGCCATAATTTCCGTTCACTTCTACAGGTATGCCATACATTTTGTTGAAAAAAGACAAAGGAAATGAAAGGACACTAACGATCTCTTTCCTGATCACATGTTCAAAGTAAGGGTGGTGAAAGCTTGTTATCCTCATTTCTAAGGAGTCTTCCGGTTGTGTCTCTCCTAAGATTGATCCGTTCATTCTTCTAGCCACTTAATCTTCTTTGACACATTACAATTCACATGCATTTCAGGTGTTTGGATAGTTAATGCCCATGCTCAGAGTTTTCAGTAATTGTGACTTAAACATATCTCTGGTGGTGTGATGGTTATGTAGTGGACTGCTAGTCTCAAGATCAGTAGTTTGAAACCACCAGTCATACTACAGGGGGGAGACGGGGCCTTTCTACTCCCATTAAGAATTATTCTCTCAGAAACCCACAAGGGCAACTCTTCTCTGTCCTATAAGGTTGTCATGTGTCAGAATTAACTCGATGGCAGTGAGTTGAATAAGTACTCACAAAAGACCACAGATGGTCTTTCTGACCCAATGTCACTGCGCTTTGGTTTGAGTACAAATATTGTACAAACATAGCGGTGATTTTTGGATACTAATTGGAAGTGTTTCTTCCTGCTGTCATCTGGGGGAAAATACTTGGGTTGGGGTGGAGAACTTGCATGGTAAAGCTATTTTGAGCTTTAAAAGCAAAATAAAATCTCTCTTCAGGGGTGTGCACTATTTCCATCCTTCCTCTGGAAGCAGCATTCCAGCATAATCCTTAGACTTTTCCTAGGGAGATGAGAGGGAAGCCAGCAAAAATCAATTCCATCAGGGAGAGGAGCCATATCACACTTCCTGGAGACCAGGAAATGAGGGAACTGTTCCTACAAATTGCTGTCAAATTTTATTCGTACAGTGTGTCCTTTGTAGAGCATGTTTTGGTGACCTCGGTCCACAGAGTCAGCCCCTCCAGGGACAGCAGGAACCCTGAAGGCAGGGAGCCAGTGGGCCTGGATTGTGTCTGAGGTTTGTATTGAACCATGGGTATTGCTATAGGACCCAGGTGTTTTCTGTACTTCTAACCTGTCATGTTTTCCGAGCTCAATGTTGCCCATCAAAAAGCACCACAATACCATTCTGTTGGTGCTTTTGCCCCCTGGTTGCTCCCTGGTGAAACATGTTCTATGAAGATGAAGAAGTCACACTTAATTCATCAAGTTAAAATCAAGATGTGATGAAAGGAACCCCACCACCAGGAGACCCCACAGTATGACTGCCTTTCTGCTTCTGCGTGTCCTGCAGCTTCTGCCAGATTCCAGGGATGCCCTGCTCTGCATGCTCTGCACTTGTGCTCGCGGCAGCCCCTGCCCCATCTGGGTGGTGTGTTACCTAAAACCAGACTCTGACCCCAAGGTCAGCAACTCCTGCATTTTTAATCTCTCTGCTGCTTGTGTCTAGCTGGGTGTTCTCTGAAATATTATATGATGTATCTGGCTTCTGATTTCTATTGTGTGTTGTCAGGGACCTCATGGTACTTCACTACCTTTGAAAAATGGCACCATTTTTATGTTTTGTCTTTATCTTGAAGAACATAGGTGTGTGTGTGTGTGTGTGTGTATTTGGTCTCAGACTGATCCTGAGGACCTTGGGTCAGAGTTTACCTTCTAATACAGACAGGTCTTATGGTCAGAAGGATATTTCTTGAGAACTAGGAAAGTTTCTCCCTTCCCCAAGGCTGTAAAACTTATATTGCTCGGAGCCAAAGATAAAATTTAATTGGCAGTTATAGTAACACTAATGTTAGCATCCTTTCATAATCATCCCCTCCCATTTTTGTGGTAGTTACATAATTTCATGTCAACTTGACAAATAAATATAGGGTGGAGTCTAGCCTTTCAATCAGGTCACAGCCTGATGATGCCATTTTGTGGGCATGACCTTTTCATGGGTATTCTGTGAACTTCCTCTCTTTGCCCCTGGAGGTGGGGCACAGTCTCTGCTTCAGTTCCTATTGACAAAGCACGTGGAGCCATGCTAATGGCTGTCAGAGCACTGAAGATGTGTCGAACACCATTGGATCCACAAGACTTTACACCCACCAGCCTATGATCTCTCCGAATTCTACATCCTTTCATGTGACTGCGTGAGTCTGAAGAGTGGTTTATGTACTGTTATACAACTTATGGGCTAATAGTGGACTTGGGAATTTTATCTGGATTGGAATGGGACCCTTTCACAATATGCAATTACTCTTTGATACAGAGCTCACTCATATACATGAGTACCCCTGGATTTGTTGCTCTAGTCAACCTGATCTAACCCAGTTTCCTATGTTATTACTTTATAAAAGTGACCTACCATTAGTTTTTCCATTGTTGTACTGTAAGGGCTTGTAGGTTTCTGTGGTTTGAAACCTTTGTCGCTGGTATTTGAAATATCAGCCAGGTCACCCAAGGGGAACAGGTTTCAGTAGAACTTCCAGACTGAGAACAGACTATGAGGAAGAAATGGACTGCCTACTTCAGAGAGCACTAAAAGCCTCATGACGAAGACTCCTCTAGCTTCAGGTCAATGATGCAGAAAGAGGAAAATGGGGAGGTCACAGGCCAGTGGGTGCACTCCTGTGGATCCAAGTTTGGTGGAAACATGGTAGAGTGCTGACAGCTTGCAGACTAGGTGGTCCACATGTGGTCAATACTGGAGGTAGGCAGAGTCCTTGTGAAGTCCCAGCAATGAGGAAGGTGAAGAGGCAGTAGGAGGAGGAGGAGGAGGAGGAGGAGGAGGAGGAGGAGGAGGAGAGAGAGAGAGAGAGAGAGAGAGAGAGAGAGAGAGAGAGAAAGTCTCTTTCTTTTAAAAAGATCAAACCCAAAGCAGGCATCATCAGACTGTGACTTGATTGACAGACTTATTCGACGCTTACATATCATACAGGGTCAAGTTGACATAAAATCAAACTGCCACAACCACATAACAAGACTTCAGGGTAATTAGTGTCTCTATCCTTTGGAAAATTAATTGGAGATGACACTAAGAATTTGTAAATATTTAAGTATAGTTAGCATACTTAAGTATAGCTAGCAATAAAGTATGGTTAAACATAATAGTAATACCACATATTTATATCTCACTTTGTCGCTGAGCTCTAAGTAATTTACAAATTATGTTTAAATCCAGTTATAGCTCTCCAGCTCTCTGGGAAGCAAGCAGGAACAGGTTCTCTGAGTACTGTTTCAAGACAAGGAATTTGAGATTCACTGTGTGGCAAATCCAGACTCATCTAGTATGTCTGGGTTAGACACTCTTGGCACCCATGTCTTTCCTGTTTTGTTGTTTCAGTAGGAGCCCAGAGGCATTCTTCCCACTTAATCAATTATCTTCTTTCCATCTTGCTTCCTAACCACCATCATACCACACTCTAGTGTGTGGAGTTCAAGGGAAAATGGGATCTGTACCATTTTAACTTGTAAAGGATTGAGATGCCCTTCTATTCTGCTAGGCATTTTGCCAATTACCTACCAACTGTTCTGGGCCAATTCTTCTTGACTATTTGGTGGGTAATAAAAAGAATACGAGTTTTGTTAGATCTTCTACTTTTCTCAAAGGAAGGGCAGTAGTAAAATGCAGTAGACCAGGCACTTACCTGTAGTTTAGTGATTGTGTTTTTTGCTTCTATCCCTGAAGCACCTGTAGATGCCAAGTCTTTGCCAGAAGCCTTTGAACTGAGTTGGAGCCAAGAGGGATTTTTTTTAATGGAGGAACTGGGCTTTAAGAAGTGAACTTGACTTATCCCTGATATGACGGAGGCCTTTTAACGCCTGAACCTTTATGTATATTCAAAATCCCTTCCTCTGCTTCTATCACTTTGGGGAATTTAAAAATACAAGGGCAAGCATCATAATAACTGTGACCAGTCCTGACTATACCAGATGCTTTCAGCCTATGAGCTAAGTTTTAGCAGTGCAGTCAAGGGAAAGTGACTTCACCAAGTATAAACCAGGAGGTGTTTAATTATTCTCACTCATGGCCATTGAGTTGATTCCAGCTTGTGGTTCCGAACTACTCACCTTGCTGTTTACAGTTCAAAGCTTAACCTACTATGCCATCAGAGCCCTTGCTCATTCCAGCAGTTCTCAAATTGCATCTGGTGAACTTGAGATGGTGAACTTCTTCCAAGGAGAAGCTTTGTGACGCGGTCTCGTCAAGCTTCCAATTCTCTCCTGCCCTGGGACCATGGTGGCTTGGTTTTCAACTGTATTAAATCATGGAGTTATTGGGATGGGGTGGGGGAGGGGAGATTGCTCATACTGAAAAAGAAAAGAATTCAGCCCCACTTCAATGAACTAAAAGACACTGGATTTTCCCTTCGAGTGAGAAAGTGAAAATATCCAAACACCGTCTAACATACAGACACAATGACTTATAAAAGAGTGGACGTCAATGCATACCTATGAGGAAAGTACCTGAAACTGAGGCTAGAGCCACATCAACCAATTAAAAGGAAGAGTATTTAGTGATGACCAAGATTCAGAATGTTCAGGAAAAGTCTTGGGTTAGTTGTGGAAATAACGAGCACAACTATAAATGTGTCCGGATCCTACCCAGTAAGTCTTGAAAGTAAAAACGAAGAGGACCAAGCTGCTTCCTCGTGATTTTATTGTAGGGCAGAGTAAAGTTCAAGTCTATTTATGATAATACAAAAAATATCCAACACTAAAGAAGATATTGTATGGTGTTAGTGAAGAATATTGAACATAGCATGTACTGCCAGAAGAACAAACAAATCCATCTTGAATGAATACCATCAGAATGCCCCTCAGAAGCAAGAATGATAAGATTTAGTTTCACATACTGTAGACGTGTGAACTGGACAGACCAGTCCCTGGGATAGGCCATGCTTGGTAAAGTGGAAGGTCAGCCCAAGAGAAGAAGCTCTGAAATGAGATAGATTGATACAGTGGCTGCAACAATGGGCACGAGCATAATAATCGTGAGGATACTGGACACAGCGTTGCTATGAGTCAAACTTGATTCTGTGGCACCCAGGAACCACAACAAATGAGAAAGGTAAAATTCAAAATGATGGGAGCACATTGAACTTGACAAAACATTTCAAAAACAGGAAGCTACAACCCAAAGTGCTAATCAAGCTCATCCAATCAAAACCAATCTAAAAATGGCACTGCTGTTAGAATTAGTAGAGAAAAAATGGAAACAACTATTACAGCATATTTTGCATGTTCAAGAACCTAAGTAGAGACATGGAGGATGATTTGCTCAACAGAGTTAAATCAACTTTCTGGAAGTTAAAACTATCTTGTTTGCAATAAAACATGAATTTGAAGGGATCTGTGGCAGGTTAGATGCTACAGATTAGTGAATTTGAAGAGAGAACTGTGGAAAAGGAAGCTGAGGAAAATCACCTCAGAAATATCTGTCAGTAATGGACAGGAGTAACTACGGATAAATGCAACCACATGGATGAATCTCAAAATGATTATGTTGAGTGAAAACCTAGAGGGGAAAAAGGAGTGCTCATACTGCCTCATTCTATTTACTTAAAAATTCCAGAAAATGTCAATTAATTTACAGTGACAGAAGCCATGCCTGGAAATGAAGGGTGAGGGAAGAAGGAATTGTCAAGGGGCTAATTTTGGGGATGTCAATTACATTCCCTAACTTGGTTGTGGTGATAACTTCATGGGTGAGCAAATTTCTCCAACTATCCAATTATACAGCTTTAAATATGTGCAGTTTATTGTGTAAATTATTATTATGATTAGTACTTTCCCATAGGAGGCACAAACCCAACATGCAAAATGGCATCAACAACACCTGGCTGATATCTGCCTTGTACCTGCCCTTAGAAAGCTGACTCATAGCGACACCTGTTGGTTTCTGAGATTTTAGCTGTTTATGAGAGTAGGAAGCTCAGTCTCTCTCTGAGCTCCTGGTGGTTTTGAACTGCTGACCATGTGGATCGCAGCCCAACTCTTAACCACTATGCCACCAGGGCTCCCTTGCCTCAACCCCTTGCCCACAATTATGCGGCTATAAATTTGCTTACAAAATGACGATGTTAAATGGCATAGCTGCTTGTTAGCCAACTTCTCCTTCTGTACTAGACAACGAGCAATACTTGTGATGAGGGAATCTCGATGACTGTGTCAATTTATTGTACTGTGGAGGCTCATTTGTTGCTGAGCTGCGGGGAGCTATGCCACAGGGATTTCAAATGCCAGCAGGATCAACCACCATGAACAGGTTTCAGTAGCGCTTTCAGACTGAGAGAGACTAGGAAGAAGGATGTGGTGCTCTACTTCTAAACAATTACCCAGCTAAAACCGTTTTCTGAAGACACGTCAAAAACAGTTGCAGTCGTGCATCAATAGGAAGCGACAAGACATTCAAACCAAGTTCAGAAGAGGCTGTGGATTGTGAGACTAGAAAACAGTTGTTTAAATAGAATGAGTGATACTCTATGGTTTAAAATCAGGAGAGGTGGGCATCAAGGTTGTATCTTTCTCTATACTTCTTCAATCTGTATATTGTTGCTGTTAGATGCCACTGAGTCAGTACCGACCCATAGATAGGTACCCTATGCACAATCTAGAGAAACACTGCAGACTCCTGTGTCATTCTTACAATTGTTCCCATGCTTGAGATCATTGCTGTATTCACTGTGCCAATTCATCTCATTGAGGGTCTTCATCTTTTTCTTTGCTCCCCACCCCACCACCTTACCAAGCAGGACCTTCTCTGGAGAATGGCTTCTCCTGACAATAATGTCCGCAGTGTGTAAGATGAAGTTTTTCTATTCTTGCCTATAAGGATTGTTCATAGTCAGGCTTTCCTTCTTTTACGACAGATCAGTTTGTCCTTTTCTGCAGTCCATGGTACTTTCAATATTCTTCTCCAGAACCATCCTTCAGATGCATCCATTCTTCTTCAGTCTGCCTTGTTGAATGTCCAACTTTCACAAGCACATGTGGCATTGAAAATATCATGGCTTCCAGAAGCTGCACCATAATCCTCAAAGTAACACCCTTGATTTTCAGTACTCTAGAGAGGGGTTATGCAGTATACATACCCATTGTAATGTGTCCTTTGATCTTTTGGCTATAGCTTTTGTGGGCATCGATTGTGGATCTAAGTAAACAAAACCCTTAACAGCTTTAATATTTTCTTCATTTATCATGGTGTTAAATATTGGTGCAGTTGTGAGGATTTTGGTCTTCTTTATATTGGTTAATAATCCATACTGAAGTCTGACATCCTTGATCTTCATCAAGGACTTCAAGTCTTCACTTTCACCAAGCAAGGTTTTTCCATTTCTATAAGACATTATTAATAAGCCTTTCTCAAATTCTAATGCTGAGTTCTTTTTCATATAATGCAACTTTTCTTATTATTTGCTCAGCTGTGCATAAATATAGTGAGAGTATATAACCTCGTATTCAGTTCCCTGATATTCCTTGTATTTCCTTGTTCTGGGTGCACCCTCTTGATCCATGTACAGGTTCCTCATGAGTACAATGAAATATTCGGGAATTCACATTCTTCTCAAGTTTGTCTATAGTTTGTTACAATCCACACAATCAAATGCCTTTGCATAGTCAGTGAAACACAAGGACACATCTTTCTGGTAGTCTTTGCTTTTAGCCCAGATCCATCTGACATCATCAAAAAAATTTCTTGTTCTACATTCTCTTCTGAATCCACATTCTGACTGAAATTCTGGGAGCTCCCTGCCAAGCTACTGCTGCAACGGTTGTAATGACCTTAATTACTTGCATAAATTTACTTGCATGTGAAATCGATGATCTTGTTCTACAAGGTGAGTATTCTATTGGGTCACTTTTCTTTGGAATGGGTATAAATATGGACTTTTAGTCAGTTGGCCAAGTAGCTGCCTTTCAAATTTCTAGTGCTTTAGGGGCTGAGCCCCGGTGGCGTAAGTGGTTGAGTGCGGGACTGCAACCACGGGCTTGGCAGTTCAAATCCAGTGGTGGCTCTCAGGAGTGGCACTGGGTAGTGCCCACGACCACCAGAGGCAGTGATGCCAAAACAAAACAAAACAAATTTCTAGTGCTTCATCAGCTTATTGAAACATTTCAATTGACATTCTCTCAATTCCTGTGAACTGGTTTTTGGCTAATGATTTCAGTGCACCTTGGACTTCTTCCTTAAGTCCATTGCTATCTCTTCAAATGGTGGGCTGTGGACTAGGTCTTTTGGTACAATGACTCTGTGTGTTCTTTTTATCTTCTTCTGATGTCTCTTGCATCATTACTATTTTGCTCACAGAATCTTCCAGTATTTCAATTTGAGATTTGATTTTTTTTTAAAGCACTTTCAGTTTAAGATATACTGAGCATGTTGTGGTAGTTACATAATATGGTTTCAACTTGAACCTATTAAGAATGAAGGGGTGGATTTTAGTCACAGCTTGATGACCTCATTTGGAGGCACTACGGAGATAAATAACTCATTGGAAGCCAGATACACTCTCTGCTTGTCTCCCACAGAGACACTCCTGTTGACAAGCCACATGGAGCTACGCTGATGGAACAAGAGCCCAGGAGTTGGAGGAGCCACGTGGAGACCCCTGCCAGTGCTGAGATGCTTCCTCCACCATTGGATCCACAAGGCTTTCCACCCACTAGTCTGTGATCTTCCTGCATTCAGCATCATTGCATGGCTGCATGAGTATAAAGACTCATATATCAGTATCAACGCATGGGCTAGTATCAAGATATGAAGTGTTATTAGACTTAGGATATCTGGACTGGGCTGGGATGTTTTCTTATTATACAATTGCTCTTTGAAATAAAGTTCTCTCTTACACACAAATGAGTGTCTCTGACTTTGTTTCTCTAGTCAATGCAGACTAATACACATGCCTGTTCTTTTGTTTCGGGGAGGGGGGCATCATTGCCTCTGGTGGTCATGGGCCCTACCCAGTGCTGCTCCTGAGAGCCACCACTGGATTTGAATCACCAAACCCATGGGCTGCAGTCCCGCACTCAACCACTTATGCCATTGGGGCTCAGCCCCACATGCTTGTTTTTCTTTGGTTTTCTAACTCTAAGTCTTTGCACATTTCATTACAATATTTTATTTTGTCTTCTCAATTTGTCTTTTGAAATTTTCTGTTCATTTCTTTTACTTCATCATTTCGTCTATTCTACCATTAAGAGCAAGTTTCAGAGTCCTTTCTGACATCCACTTTGATCTTTTCTTTCTTTCCCTTCTTTTTCATGACTATTTGTCATCTTCCTGAATGATGTTCTCACTCTTCTCACAGTTCATCAGGTCTTCTGTCATTTGTATTCAACGTAGCAAATCTTTTCTTGAGCTTTTCTCAAAATTCAGGTAGGAGAGACTCAAGGTTGTATTTTGGCTTTCATGGACATGTTTTAATTTTTTTCAGCTTCAACCTGAACTTACTTATGAGCAATTGATGGTCTCTTATATAATCAACTACTGGCCTGGATTTAGCTAGTGATATTGAGTTTCTCCATCATCTCTTCCCACAGATGTAGTCAATTTGATTTCTGTGTATTCCATCTGAAGAATAACCATTTAGTCAACATTTATGTGGTGGATAAAGTTGTTTTCTGTGAATAAGTTTTTTCTCTTGTAAAACTCTATTCTGTGATTTCCAGTTTTATTCTATTACCAAGACCAGATTTTCCAACTACTACTTCTTCCTATTTGTTTTCAACTTTTGCATTATAGTGACCAATGATTATCAATTCATCTTGATTTCACATTTGATTAACTTCAGATTGAAAACATTATGGTTGGTGCATAAATTTGAAAAATAATTATGTTGATTAGATTTCATTTTTATCAAAAACAGCATTATACTTCAAGGTATATCTTGAAATATCTGTTTTGAAGAATCCAACACTATTCTTCTTGATTGTGTCATTCCCATTATAGTAAACTGTAGGGTTTTCTGACTCAAATTGGCCAATACCAGTCCATTTCAACCCACTATCACCTAGAATAGCAAATGTTTTAAATGTTCAATTACATTTTTGATGACTTTCCTAGAGTCATAGTTCGTACATTCCAAGTTCTGATTATTAGTAGATTTTTGCAGATTTTTCTTCTTATTTTGACTTGTTCTTTATCAGCAAATGAAGGTCTCAAAGGTCTTACTCCCCCAGGCTTGCTCCATGTACATCATTAAGGTTGCCTCTAATTTGAGGGGGCAGCTCCCCCTCAGTCATATTTGCACTCCCCTCCGCACTGAGAGGCTCATCCTCTGACTCTCTCTCTGGTAAGATCCTGCTTCCATTCATTAGGTCTTTAGTATCTGACTATGTTTTGATGCTGTGCATATGCTTTTTCAGTAGCTAATTCCTCTAGGGTGAACACGTAATTCCTTCTTCATTGTCTATTTTTAGTCTGTAAGGTCCACTGAAACCTGTTGTCTTTGGCATTTGAAATACGAGTGGCATAGCTTCCAGCATCACAACAACACACAAGCCACCACACCATGGCTACCAGAAAAATAATCAAACCTTGGAAGAACCAAAGCCATAAAGCTCTTTAGATATGAGGCTGTAAGACTTCATCTCATGTGCTTTGGCAGTGCTATTCAAAGGGCCTAATTCCTGGAGAAGGACATTATGCTTGGTCAAGTAGAAGGCCAGTGAAACAGAGAGAGGCATTCAGTGAGATGGATGGGTAGAGTGGTTGCGAGGTGATGGTGATTGTGAGAATGGCATCGACAGGACAGGGCGTTGTTTATTTCTGGTGTATATAAGGTTAGGATCAGTTGGAACTGATGCAAAAACATCTAATAACAAGTAGAAAAACCAATTTTCAATATGTATCAAGGTCTCTAAAAATGCTCATACAGTTTCCCTCCGGAATTCAATTTTGGTAAGTTGACTAAAGAAATTATTAAACAGCCATCAAGGTAAAATGGAAATCTTTGCAACCTTACCCTCTCACTCCAAATCTCTGGAAAAGGGAAAAAAATCATTCTAGGAAGTGATAAATGGGTAATGTTGCAAGTGTTGGGCTGTTCATCACAAGGCTGGCTCTTTCAAACCCACTCGGTGGGAAAAAGATGAGACTATCTGCTCCCATAATGATTTATAATTTCAGAAATTCTAAAAAGAGTCCCCAAGATTCATAATCAAAGGACTCTTGGTGGCTAGTAAGTTGTGTGTTGGACTAGCAACTGCCAGCGCAGTAGGTAAGACTTTCTGCTCCTGTAACAATTTATAGACTCCGAAACCCACAGGGGTAGTAGAAACAGGTCTCCTCTGTGCTTTGGGGTAAGAATCGACTCAGTGGGGTGAGTGAGTGAAATCGACATCAGATGACAAGAGGTAAATTTCAGGAAGATGGAAGATCTTTCCAATCAAACTGAAAAGGGAAACCACTGCCTCAAACCCATGCAGAAAAAGACTTGAAAGGTGAATATGGCTCCAGGAATGCCCTCAGCCCTGAAGGTAGTGGTCTTTCAGAGCAGGAATCCTTGTGGAACAGCAGGCCGTGTGATTAGTTGGAGCTCAGCAGCAGAAACATTCAGTTCGGTTGGGCATTTGCATTTCTTCTGCTCTCTGACCCTTCCCTTCTCAGACAATGAGGAACAAAGGTGTCTGCCTGGAGGCAAGAACAGTCAGTAAGGAGTGAGTGAGTGGCGGCTATGAAGTGACACAATGTCTCCACTTTAGGAGACGGACTAGAGGCAAAGCACACACTGTCCCTCACCAGACTCACCAGGGGCAGGCTAGTTAGATTGCATAGAACAGCTTGTCCTGTGCTCTGCAGCCAGCGGCTAAAGACACACAAAGGATGAAGTGGAGGGAATTGAGGTGAGCTGGGGAGGGATGAAAAATGCTAGCACCAAATAAAGCAAATATGGAAATATTGATATCAGATAGCAGAGACCCCAAGAAAATGATGAAAGGGCTAAAGAGAACCAGTTCAGAGTAATAGAAATCAAACCTTCATGAGTCTCACAACATAGTTTCTGAATATTAAAAGTAAATATCATGAAGGTGTAAGGAAATTGATAGAGCCACATTGCGATAGGCTGGGTTGACTATAGAAACCAGTCCAGTGACACTCAAATATGTATAAGAAATAACTTTATATCAAGAAGTAATTGTACGTCAGAAAAACATCCCAGTCCAGTCCAACTCAAATCCGTAAGTTCAATCCTCATCCACAAGTCTGATACCAGTCCATAATTCCCTCTTTAGACTCATGCAGCCACATGCAGTGATGCAGGATGCAGGAAGATCATAGGCCAGTGGGTGCAAAGTTCTATGGATCCGATGGCAGTGGAAGTAGCACAGGGCTGGTGCAGGTCTCTGTGTGGCTCTTAAACAGGAAGGTGAAGCAGAGAGGGGTAGGGTGTGGGGGATGAGGTTTCCAGGATCTACCTTATGAAAAGGTCACACCCACAAGGAGACACCATCAGGCTGTGACCTGATATACAGGCTAGACTCCACCTCTACACTTTTATTTCTTTAAGTTGACTTAAAATTATGTAACTACCACATACATCATAGTGGGTTTTAACCTGGATTTTAGAAAAAAATCACCCAATTGAGTGCACTTAAAAAAAAGTATCTAAGGCAGTTAACTAACACAATGATTAAATTTGGAATATGTCAATATGAATATGTGCATACATGAATATCTATATCTTGTAGCCAATAAGCAATATATATTTTCCAAGAGTACAATAACCCTTCAGAAAAAGCTGAGTCATATTTTATAAAACTTGAACCAATGAAAAATAAATTATATTCCACTTTCACTGATCATGATACATTTAAATACATTAAAATTGGAAACTCAGAAGAAAGAAAATAACATAGTATAGTATAGATAGATAAATAATAAATTCTATTATTCAACTATAAATAAATTCAACTATGAATAAATTCAACTATACATCTTAGAATAAAAGTCCACGTTTTATTAATATTTCAGCTAGAGAGGAAAAAAGAAAAAAAGAAAAACAACAACAACCCCCCCCCCCACTAGTTAGACATGTAATACAGTAAATTACAAAATGTAATTTTGTCACGTAAGATTGTCATGGCCAAGGCAGTTCTCAGAGAAATATTTATGATCACCATTGTGCTTATTAGGAAAAAGAAAGGCAAAAAAGAAATAAATTCATTTAGGAAATCAAGAAACAGTGTATATGAAGAAAAAAAGTGGACTGAAAAATAGGATAGAAAGAAGAGTAGAGGGCTGAGCCCCGGTGGCATAGTGGTTGTGTGCGGGACTGCGGCCCACTGGGACGGAGGTTCAATTCCAGCAGTGGGGCTGGGCCTCCTACTCCCACCACCGGAGAGCAGTGATGCCCCCCCCCCCCAAAAAAAAAAAAAAGAAACAAGAGTAGAAATTAATTACTTATGAGTCTAAAAATAAGTAGAGAAACAGAGTTTCTCTTAAAGTCTTTGCAAAAGTCCAGGCATTCTGTCTCCTATGTCTGACCCATCCTTTCTCCTTCCCCCCCATCAATCAACAAAGAAAGTCAATGAGAACCTACTGCATCCACTCAGAGGCCTGAAGGCAGAACTTCACTTACTTACAACACTTGTGCCAGGTGGCAATTATCAGTTTATTTTATTGAATTCTACACATGACTAATTAGGACCTTTTGATGCAGCCTGGAGGATTAGGCACCAGACATGTGTGCAAACCTAGCAATCTGGACCTTTTTTGAATACATTGTCAAAAATCTGGTGCTTATGAGTCTGCTGGTTTCCCCTTTTATTTTTTTTTTTGTGAGCAGTTATGTTCTTGTCCTTCAGAATCCATGTGGCCATATGTATTCAGGTGAAGTGGGTATTTCAGGTTTTATTTTTATCTTATGTGCTTTGCTTTTCTCCTCCTGCATGCTCTCTAAAGCAGCTGGCCTAAGGAAAATGTGTGAGAGCCACTATCATCCTGCCTAATCCCTTTCAGAACCATCTAAGTACCCTGTGCTTCCCACTTTGGAATCTTCCTGGTCTAACCTGGTACCCTCAACTCCAGCCACTTCCTCCCCGACCTGACATACTAGTTCCTTGTGTTATGATCTTACAGCCCTACCATAGACATGTGGCTGGTAAAATGCTTTGAATTGACAATTCCTAGCCCAGAAAGGCGGCTTAGAAACGATCGTATCTGTTGTTCACAATTATTTTAAACACACGCTTTCCACAGGGGTTTCTCACTTTTCTCACTAACAGTATTCAGACTTGCCTTGCATGCTGGTGATAAAAACAGACTTTTTTTTTTAAAGTCTACACTATTGGAGCCCTGGTGATACAGTGGTTGCATATTGGGCTCCCAACCTCAAGGTCTGCGGATCTACACTACCAGTTTCTCTGAGGGAGAAAGACTGGCCTGTCTACTCCCACACATAAGTTGCAGCCTTAGAAATCCACAGGAGCAGTTCTGTGCAGTCTTGATGAGTCAGCATCAACTTTATGGCAGTGAGTGAGACCACTGGCTAAATGCATGACTCTATCAATAGGCACACCTTATGTCTCAGGGATGACTTAGAATGTTCCGTACCACTTTAGGTAGAGACATCATTTTAGATAATGATGTCTTTAAAGTGAACCAGATAGGACAAGTAGTTCTTTTGACATGGCCCTACAAAAATCTTGCCCTCATGAAGGCATCACTGAAGATATGGGCATTATAGCAAGATGTGGTAAAGAAACCAGATTGTGCCCGGCTGTTAGAGGTCAACTAAGTCAGCATAGAAGAAGCATATCAGCCTGTGTTTTCCAAGCATTGTAAGTAATAAAATCCCAAACCAAAGGAAGGAAGCAGATCAAAGTTTAAATTGTGAAGACTTGGTTTGCAGAAGGTTATAGGTGACAGTGGAAACCCCATTTCTGTTTGCAGGGTCCTCACATGGATTAAATCTCCAGTGCATTCCCTATGACCATAATGGAGGGATATGAAAGTCTTGCTATCAGACAGCAAGCATTATAAAATTGGTTATGGCAGATGTAGTTAGGTTAAATGTAACACTTTGTCATTTTTCTCTCCCTTTGGTCAGGCTTTAAAAATGCTTCAGTATTCAATATATTCTGCTTTCTCTCTGATTATGATTTTTCTATGTTTTATCTAATTATGTTTTTTTTGCTTTTTTACTTTCTTTTTGCCTTTTGTATGATTTTTATATATGAAATTCAGGGCATACTATATTTTTCAGACCATAAGATGTATCTGACTAGAAGACATGCCCAGATTTTAGGGCAGGAAACCAAGAAAAAAGTATTCTGAACCAGAGAGAACCATTATACTAAAATGTTTTGGAGTATCACACTTTGGACCATAAGATATGCCCTCGTTTCCCACCCACTTTTGGGTGAAAAAATGCATCTTATGGTCTGAAAAATATGGTATGTAGATTTATAGGCAGTAACTGGATAGGAACATGATGGGGGAGGGAGGGGGTAATGGGAAAAGAGGGAGCTAACAATGAATGTGAGAAAAAAAGTTCTAATTGGGCCTTGACTCAAGTACTCCCTCACCATGAGAACACTTTGTTCTAATAAAATGGCCTCCTATGATGCTCACCCTCCCTGACATGATCACTGAAGCCAAAATAGGTGTATAAGCAAATGTGGTAAAGAAAGCTGATAGTGCCTAGCTATCAAAAGATATAGTGTCTGAGGTCTTCAGGGCTTGGAGATAAACAATTGGCCCTCTAGCTGAGAAGCAACAACACCCTCATGGAGGGAGCACACCAGCCTGTGTGATCATGAGGTGTTGATGGGATGAGGTATCAGGCAACTAAGACCCAGAACAAAATCATACCCAATGTGAATGGGAGGGGGGCATGGAGTGAAAACTCAATGTCCATTTTTAGACAGTTGGATATTCCCTCACAGAGGGATCACAGGAAAGAGATGAGTCCATCAGAGTGCACTATAACACTGACGAAACATACAATTCTCCTCTAGTTTTTGGTGCTTCCTTCCTTCCACTATCATGACTCAATTCTGCCTACCAAATCAGATTAGACCAGAACATGCACAGTGCTACAGATAAGAGCTGGAAACACCGGGAATCCAGGATAGATAAACCCCTCAGGGCCAACAATGAGAGTAAAACTATCAGGAGTATTAGGGGAGGGTGGAGGAGGATGAGGTAATTGTTTACAAGAATCAACCTATAACCCCCTCCAAGGGACTATGGAAGACAATGTAAGATGCAAAAATAATATTCTAGAACTTATCAAGAGTTCATGAGAGAAGAAAGGCAGGTGAGGGAGGGGAAAGAAATAAGAAGTTGATAGCAGAGGTGCAAGTGGGAGGAGAATGCTTTGAAAATGATCATGGCAGCATATGTGCAAATATACTTGACACAGTGGAGGAATGTAAGGATCGTGATAAGAGATATAAGAGGCCCCAATAAAAGTATTTCATAAAAAAAGAAAAAAGTTCTGAAATTGATTATGGTTATGTTTGTACAAATCTTGCTAAGACTGAACAATTTAATTGTGTGATATGTGAAATATATGTCAATAAAAGATAAAACCCCAAATAGACTCTTTATCTTCTTCACTTGAGACCAGTTGCCTACCATACTCCACTCTCCACCCCTTAATGGACCATTATTGCAGTATTTAAATATATGTTGAAGAATGTTTGGGAGCTGGTTCATGAGCCCTCCTGGATCTTCCACTTCATTTATTAAATGGTAAAATCATTAGGATTCCGTGGTAGTTACATAATCTACTGTCAATTTGAGACTTAAGAGGGAAGGGTTGGAATTTAGTCTGTCAATTGGGTCTCAGTTTGATGACCTCATTTGGGATGCTAAGTAGATAAATAGTGAAACACTTGCACACTCCCTGCAAGGTATTCCTGCTGACAAGACACAGGGAGCTTCTCTAGGGTCCTGAAGGTAAAGGAGCCACATGGAGACCCCTGCCCACACTTAGGTCCTTCCACTGTCACTGGATCCATAAGAATTTCCATCCACTGGCCTGATCTTCCTGCATTCAGCATCATCCATGTATTATGTCAGTCTGAAGAGGAATTTATAGACTGCTATCAGACATATAGGCTAATATTGGACTTATGGACTTGATCTAGACTGGGCTGGAATGTTTTCTCAGTATTCAATTGATCTTGAACATAAAGCTCTTATACACATATGAGTGTCTCTTTGAATTTGTTTCTCTAGTCTATCCAGACTAACACTTTTTCCTTTGGACCAACTTATGTGTAGCAATTTCAAGATCTTTGGGAGAGTCTGGAGTTCTGTTTAGCCTCAGTTTAGTTTTTAAATCATATAATTTTTAAGATTCTCCATATTCTGTCTTAACCTACTAATTATCTTCTCATCCACAGTCCTGAAGTATGGAGGAATGAAAACACTTCTGATGAAGATCAAAGATGGCAGCATTCCTTATGGATTCCAAGTCAGTACAAGGAAGACCCAAACCCTGACAACCGGAACAATAGAAGCATCATGAGAAGTAGAGAAAAGTTTGAAGTGGTCAAGGATTTTGTCTTCCTTGTGTCCACAGTCCATGCTCACGGACTCAGGAGTCAAGAGATCAAAAGACATGCTGCATTAGGTCAATCTTCTGCACAAGACTTCTTTAGAGTCTTGAAAAACAAAGATGTTACTTTGAGGACTAAGGTGAGCCTGATCTAAGCCACGGTATTCTCCATTTCCTCATATACATGTGAAAACTGGACATTAGATTAGGACGTTTGCAGAAGAATTGATTCTTTTGAATTGTGGAGCTGAATATTGTCTTACATCCTTTGGGCAAGTTGTCAGGAGAGACCAGTCCCTGGAGAAGGACCTCATGCTTGGTAAAATGGAAAGGCGGCCAAAAAAAGGGGAAGGCCCTCCTTCCACAGGGGCTGCATCCATGGACTCGAGGATGGCACAGGACTATGCAGTACTTTGTTTTGTTGTGCATGGGATCGCTACGAGTTGATGCCAACTTGACGGTACCTAAAAACAACAACAACAACAACAACAACAACAACAACATCCACCTCACCCTCTTTGACCCATCCGCCATTTACTTCTCATCGCTTGTGGCGGTCATGTGCTTGCGTTAATTTCACGATTGAGATGTAGGGGTGGAGTCTGGCCTGTTAATCAGGGGACAGCCATTGTGGAGCCGATGAGGCCTCTGTGTGGGCATGGCTTTCTCCTGAGACTTCTGGGTAATCTCGCGATATTTCCTTCGTGAAGATGAGAAGCTGTCTTCCCCAGTGGTTGGGATTTAGTCTCAGAGATGATGAATCATGGACAAGACAAGAGGGCAGCATCCCAGGAGCTGGAGGAGCCGGAGGAGAAGCCACACAGCCTTACCCTGATGGAGCCAGACCTCTGAAGCTGGCAAAGCCACGTGGAGAGCCCTGCCAGCACTGAGTTGCTTCTGCCACCACTGGATGCTGTTGATGGACCCTGAGCCCTAGAAGTAAGGAGCCATGGGCAGACCCCTATCAGCACTGGGATTCTGCATCCACTGGCCTGTGACTTCATGAGTCAGAAGGAGACTTTATAGACTGATATTGGGCATATGGGCTAATATCGGACTTATGACTTTGAACTGGACTGGATTGGGATGCTTTCTCAATGTTCCCTTCCTTTTGTATATGAACCATTCCCTTATATCCGTATGTGTGTCTATGGATTTGTTTCTCTAGTCTACCCAGACTAACACATTTCTCTTGAAACTCAGTGGGGGACTAACCCATTGCTAACCAGGATCTGTTTGTTCTTGAAACTCAGTGGGGGAGGAGAGCTGCCTTTGGAGCCCAATTCCACTGCAATCCACTTTTACACCTCAGACTCACGTGGGTGAATTAGTGTTGCTGGCTGGGGTCACTGCTCTTGTGATAAGACCATCATCAAATTTACTAGGACAGAGCCTTTTTTTTCTTAAAAAAAATTCTAGCAGTTTGTGTAGATAGCCACATAGATTTGTGTAGATAGCCTTATAGACTGAAGTAACCAGACATCCCACATTTTAACAATTTAACAACATCCTGCGGCATTTTAAAATGAAAGTAAATATATTACAATACTATTTTTGCATTCTGTGAAAAATTTTGTTGCTCCATATAGACCAAATTTTTAATCAAGATTCCCCACCCCCCAGTCAATGGTGTCCCACTTAAATTCTGGTCACTTTATTATAGACATACATCTTACCTAACACCTGGGGCATGTTATATTAGTTCCCTAAACAACTCATTGCAAATCCTTCAGCACAGGTTCTAACCTCAAACTCAGTATTTCAAATCTTCCAATAACTCTGCAGGGTAAAGAGACAGACTATCTGCTTCCAGAAAGACTTTGTCTCAGGAAACCCAAGTTCTACTCTCTTCTGTAAGGCGGCTATGGATGGAGAGTGAGTCGATGGCAGTAGACAAATATGATAGCATCTATTTAAGCACAAGATTTTGGTAAAAAAGGAAAAGCCTGGTGAAAATTAAATTTCGATTTGATCACTTCTATACAAATTGTTTATTGCTGAGGAAATGTATCCTGTCTCCCCACCACCTTCCCTTGTGTTGGAGAGGTCTATCAGGAAGCCTGTGCCTACTTCCTTTGTGTTTAACCTGCCAGTTTGCCTCCATTTGTCGCCTCCTCTGCCCTGCCATTCTCTGACTCGCTAACACCACCACAATGCAAATGCCTCACTTATTCTTCAGCCTTCCTTATTCATTGTCCAGCTTCCACAGATGGAAGCTATGTCCAATGCAATACGCTGTTTGATTTCTTGACTGTTGCTTCCATGAGAATCGAATGTGGATCCAAGTAAAATTAAAGCCTAGACAACCTTAGTCTCTTCTCTGTTTATCATGAAGTTTTCCCTTGCTCTAGTTATGAGAATCTTTGTTTTCTTTCTATTGACTTGTAGCCCACATTCAAGGCTCTTTGATCTTGGTCTTAAGTATTGCAGGTTCTCTTGGTTTTCAATAAGCAAGGTTGTATATCATCTGAATGTTGAATGTTTTTCCTAAAACATTCCTCGATCCTGATGCTGCATTCTTCCTCATGCTGTCTCATTTCTTAGATCATTTGCTCAGCATAGAGATTGAATAAGTAATGGGGGGAGCAGACAATGTTAATGTACACCTTTCTTGATTTAAAACCATACTATTTGAATAATTTAAAACCTCTGGAACCTCTGTTGTAACAATTGTCTCTTGGTCTATGTACAGGTAAATCATGAGCATGATTAAATGATAATAATAAGGCTAGGGTGAAATTTTTTAAAAGGAAATTGGATTTCAGGCCCCCAAATGGTCTGGAACTTAAAATAATAATTTTCCAATTACCATTTCAAGAGATAAATCAGAAGGAAGTACAACCTTGTTGAGATTCAAGCTAAAAAATATCTCACTGCCATTGAGCCATTGAATCATACTGACCCTATATGATAGGGTAGACTTTCTCTGTGAGTTATCAAGATTGTAATTCATTTAAAAAATAATTTTATTGGGGACTCATACAGCTCTTATCACAATGCAGATATACGTCCATTGTGTCAAGCACATTTGTGCATGTGTTGCCCTCATCATTCCTAAAACATTTGCCTAAGGAGCATTCTGACTGTATTTTTTCCAGGACAAATTTGTTTATTCTTCTGGAAGTCAGTGGTACTTTCAAAATTCTTCGCCAACACCATAACTCAAATGAATCAATTCCTTTTCAGTATTCCATACTAATTGTTTAACTTTCACATGGATATGAGGTTGATGGACAACAGCCTTTATTTTGTGTGCCAATCTGCTATTTTGCCAAAAGATGACATCAGGCGATAGTTTACATTCAAGCCTTAAAGAGTCTCTCACAGGAATAGTAGCAGAGAGTCCTCCAGCCTCTCCTCACTTAGCAAGCCTGGCTTCTAAAAGGGGAGTTGAGTTGTGTTTTACGTTTTTCTCCCATTTGATCAGACTTCATCTTCTGTAGTTCTGATCAGAAGGGTTGCTCTTGACAGCCAGGCACCATCTAGTTCTGCTCTCACAGGAGGTGAGTCTGTGACTGACTAGGCTATTTACTCTATAGATAGTGACTGCTCTGAGACTTTGGTTCCCTTATTTCTCTTTAGTGCCTAATCAGTAGACATGAATAGTAGTTTCTTAGATGGCTGCTTGCAAACTTTCTGAGAGACTGGGTAGAGCATATTTAGAGATTGTCTTAACAAGGGACAAAAAATGGTGCTGTATTTGTTCACCAACTTTTGTGCAGTTGCAAGGGCCATGTACGCTCTGGAGTCCAGAGAAAGATCTTAACAGGTACTTGAGGTAAGACGGCTTTACCACATAACAAAGACTGCCATCTGAAACTGGAAATGACCTCCACGCTGGCTGAAGTACATGGGGAAAGCCAGGAAGACTGGTGTGCTCATAGCAGCAGAGACTCCCTACCTTGCAGCAATCAGCCTGACCTGGGCTGAATGGGAAGCAATCAGCAGAAGGAGGTCAGCACATCTAATCTTCTGCTCTACAGTGACCAGCCTTGTGTTGAGAGGGTGTAGGAGATAGATCTCAGACTTTGGGGGAACTGAAGGTGAGCAGTTGTATCTGTGGGCTCTCTCTCTTCCCTTCCTCTGTTCCCAATGGATTTAGGAAGAAGTGTCTGCCTTTGGGTCCTCACTATGCCCCTCTTCATTGAAAAGAGCAGCCCAACTATGATCCCAGAAATCTCAAACTCTCATATGTTCTTCTCGAAAGCACGAAAGGCTACTGTTCCCCTAAAGCCCTAGTGCTGCATCCCAGACCTTCTTTAGTGACAGTGAAGATCACCAGGCATTGGGGAGGGCAGCTATGTATCCTATGCAGCCAGGCAGCATGCTTTTGTGTCTTCATGGAGTACTTGTTAGTTTCGTATTTAAAGAGCCCTATGGTATAGGGGATGCATGTTGGGTTGTTAACTGCAACTTTGGTACTTCAAAACCACCAGCCCACCAACTGCAATGTGGGAGAAAGACAGGATTTTTACTTCTGTAAAGGGCTACAGTCTCAGAAACCTACAAGGACAGTGATACTTTGTCCTGTATGGTCACTATAGTTGGCATGGACTTGAGGACAGTGAGGTTTTTAAAGGAATCTAAGTTGGTAATGCCCCCAGGCTGGGGAAGGGCATGCCACCATCATTTAAAACCCTAGAATAAAAGAAATACCTTGGCAAATCCAGAAAGCATTAGCAGTTGTTTGAGGTCAAATTATTTAAATGAAATCAGCTTCTCCATCATGAAGAAGAATCTCCAACTGAAAATTAAATTAGCCTAATAATAACCAGTTGTTTCTCCTTTTGCACATACTGGTGGGCAAGACAGCTGCCTGCTTCCAACCAGTACATTTTATTCATTTCTGGTTGCATTCTTGTCTTCCCAGTTTAATATGGAGATTTTTCTGCCTTGCAGCTAATTAGTTTCAGCTGATATTTACTCAGCATCAAACTTTTGGGAGATAAATACAAGTACAATAATTGGGGGTGGGTGGGTGGAGGGGACGTTTGAGTTCTCTGTGGACCTTCCTTTCTTCTTCCGTCACATAAAAAATGATTAGGAAAAGAACAGCCCAAATGTTATGAGATCTGTCCGTATAAAAGGATAAGAGCATCATAAGAAAGATGGAACCATCACCTGCCAATGTTCAGGGGCAGGTTTGAACCACTTTGTTGCTATTGGAGACTGATACAGGATGGATGAAAACATCTTGGTAACATGGGCTCTGTTTGTGGCTGACAGCTTGAGATTTCAGTACCGGGGACCTGAAAAGTTGTCAATGTTATGTATAAAGAAGTTTTACTGATAATAGTTTGGGCGCACCGTGTGGAAACATGTACCATTCCAAGAGTTTGGTTAATAAAAGACTATGATATGGAATGCATTCGATAGTTGAGCCAAAAATAACATCTGTCTCACAGATAAGGGAAACCATCTCATCTCATAGCTCTTCTTATTTGTCAGAATCTGTGTGTGTGTGAAAATGGTAGTGTGTGTAGTGTGCAGAAATAGAATCTAAATATCCTATGAGATTTTAGACTCAAATGGGATCTACTTAATAAAGCACACACGCAATTAGAGAACATTGTATTCACGTCTGAAAATCCTCACAAAGTTCACAGCATCTGGGCTGAGTTGACGCCTTCCCAGCCTCTCTCGTTTCAGAAGCTTAGCAGAGGAAATCACCATTGCCCACATTGTGTATACAGATCATCTTTACCTAGCAGTACAGATGTTTTTTAGCTTCATGCTGCTACCGCTTGGGCAGATTTCTCATTTCTAGAATGAAAATTATATTCCCCAAAGATACGAGTGTGGTGGACACAGCAGGTAAGTGCATTAGCTAGCTCATCCCAGAAATCTTAGGGAAGAAAGAATGATTAACAAAGAAAGCCAGTTTTTAAAAAGTTTTTTTAATGTCAAGTGGCTGTGGAATGACCAGTTTGAGCTCGAAGACAAACCCATCTTCTTACTTTTTAAATATTTTGATCATTTTATTGGGGGTCCCTAGAGCTCTTGTAACAATCCAGACATAGATTGTATCAAGCATATTGGTACATATGTTACCATCATTATTTTCTAGACATTTACTTTCTTTGGAGCCCTTGGTATTAGCTGCTTATTTTTTTTAACTTCTCCAAATATATAAACTACCCCCTCCAAAAATATGCATATGTGAAGATGACTAGCTTGACAAATGCTTTGTGACTTCCCTGTTCTTGTCATTAGGATTTCTCTTCCTCTAGGTTCTCATGCTATGCTTCAGTAGTTTTGATCAAGATGGGCTTCCATATTTCAGAAGACGTTGGAATTCTCTGTTGTTGTGGCTAGGTTTGAGCAACTACAAATTTTCAGAAATAATCACTACTGTTTTGTCAGTCTCATAGTCTTGTCTCACTGGCATCGTTTTCTGGTTTCATGTTTATTCATCGGCATTCCTTGGGTGCCAAGGAAGAGTCTATTTGAGGAACTGAATGATTTGACTTTTAAGTAATTCTAAAGATGTGGGCAATATTGAGATGATAAAGATGGTAGTGATGGTGGTAGCAACTTCAACTAAATGTCTCCTTTCAACATCACCACTCACTGTTAGCAAGATGATTCTGACTCATATTGACCTTATAGAACAGGGTAAAATCACCCCTGTGAGGTTCTGAGCCTGTAACTCTTTTTAGGAGTGGAAAGACTCATCTTTGTTTTGAACTGTTAACCTTGCAGTTAGTTGCCCAATGTGTAAACCACTACACCAAGATCAAAGTGGATGTCAGAAGAGCCTTTGAGACTTGCTCTTAATCATAGAGTAACTAAGGTACATGGAAGAAATGCGAAAGTCAAAGAGCTGAGCAGAAAACGTCAAAGGGCAGCTTGACCAGACAAGTAAAACATGGTAAGGAAACATGTACAGACCTAGAATTAGAAAACGAAAAAGGAAGAACATGCTCAGCAAATCTAAAGCTGCAATAACTCAAGGAAAAAAAACCTGAGACCTTAAGTTGCAATGGTAAACTATCCTATGGGAGAAATAAGGAATGATGCAGCAGGCATAAAAAAAGAGATGGAAAGAATATACAGAGTCACTATATCTAAAAGAACTAGTTGACATTCAAACATTTCTTGCTCATATCTTATGAGTAAGACCCCATAGCGATGAAGGTGTAAATTCAAAACTGCACTGAGCTTTAGCAAAAAACAAGGTGATGGGAATTGATGGAATACCAATGGAAATGTTTCAACAAACTAGTGAATATTGGAGGTATGCACACATCTATGCTGGGAAATTTGAAAGAAAGTTGCTTGGCCAACTTAATGAAAGAGATGCATACTTATATTCATTTCAAAGAAAGGTGAGCCAACAGAATTTTCAAATTATAGAACAATATCACATGCAAGTAAAATTTTATTTCAAATCATCTAACCACAGTTGTAGCAGTACATTGAGAGAGAGAGAGAGAAAGAGAGAGAGAGAGAGAGAGAGAGAGAAGCTGCCAGAGGTTCAGTCCTGGTTTTAAAACTGGAAGTGGAACAAGGGATATTTTTGCTGGTGTCATATGGAATTGGGCTTGGAAGCTGAGACTCCCAGAACGATGTTGCAGAGGTCCTCAAACTATGGCCCACTGAGGACATTTATCCAGACTGCCAGGATAAATGCTGCTTTTTGCTGCTGCTGCTGCTGTCCTGTTTAGCAGCCGACTCATCCCGGGCCTGCAAAGCGTTTGTTCATAGTATTTTTTTAACTAGGTCCCTCCAAAGGTATGAAGGACAGTGAATTGGCATGCTGTTTTAAAAGTTTGAGGACCCATGTCTATGCTAAGGCATTCAGCTGCGTGGACCCTAAGGAACACTGAATAGCATTGAGGATAATGGGAATCTCAGAAGACAGCATTGTGCTCATGCAGACACTATACAAGGATCAAGAGAGAGTTGTGCAAGCATCACAAGAGCATATTGCATGGCTTAAAATCAGGAAAGGTGTACAAGAAGGCTGTCTTCTCTCACCACTTATTCAATCTGTGTGCTGAGCAAATAATCAGAGAAGTTGGGTCACATGAAGAGGAAGGCAGTATGAGGGTTGATGGGAAGCTTATTAAAAACCTGAGGACTTGAAGAACGTGCTGCTAAAGATCAGGGATTACAGCTTTCATTATGGATTATAACATAATGCAAAGAAGATCAAAGGCCTCCCACCTGGCCCAGAAGGTGACATCACGATAAATGGAGAAGAGTGTGAAGTTGTTAAGGCTTTTTCTTGCTTGGAATCACAATCAATGGCCCTGGATGCGGCAGTCAAGGCATGATCCACTGCATGAGGTCTGCTGCGCAATACCTTTTTAAAGCGTTGAAAAGCATGGATGTCACTTTGAGGAGTAAGATGTGCTTGACACAAGCCATGGTGTTTTTTTTATTTTTTAAGATCATTGTTTTGGGTGCTCGTGCCACTCTTATCACAATCTATACATGCATCCGTGGTATTTTTTTTTTTTTTGGCATCACTGCCTCTGGTGGTTGTGGGCGCTACCCAGCGCTGCTCCTGAGAGCCGCCGCTGGATTTGAACCGCCAAGCCCGCGGGCTGCAGTCCCGCATTCAACCACTTACGCCACTGGGGGCACACCCATGGTATGTTTAATTGCCTCCTATGCATATGTAAGATAGTCACGGAATAAGGAAGATGGAAGAAGCTGGGTTATATGTGGTAGAATTCCGGACCAGGATTGATGGAAAGCTGATGAACAACTTGAGGACTTGAAGAGCTTCAACTTTCTGAGGAAGACTGAAGAAGAATCCATGCATTGGAATTACGATGTTGGTGAAGAATATTGAAACTGCCATTGAATGTGAAAGAAAAAACAGATCTGCCTTGGAAGAAGTACAGCTGGAATTCTCACTGGAGGTGAGGATGGTGAGACTTTGTTTCACATATTACAATATGTGAATAATTTCAGGAGAGAGGATAAGGACTTCACGTTTGTCAAAGTGGAGGGGCAGCGTTAAAGAGGAAGACCTTCCATGAAGTGGATTGAGACAGTGGTACAAACGTGGGCTCAAACATAAGCACAGTTTTGCGGATGACCCAGAGCAGTGCTCCTTCTGTTGTATGGAGGACAAAGAGGAGTTGGAACGGACTCAGCAGCGTTGAACAACAACAGCAAACATCACCACGTTGCTTATGATATTCATCAGCTTCAATTTGTCGGCAAGCCCAGGCCCCAAACAGGAATGCATTTATCTGCCACAGAGAAGCACTGATTACTTTTCCTGATTAATAAATTATACGGAATTCATGACATTATAGAGAAAATCTCGGGCTGTGACTCTCTCCAGGTGGGTTTCTTTGAGAAGTTTGCCGAGGTCTTGCCTGTTTCACACGGGGAACCCAGAGCACAAGGCTGACTTAAAAACACACAGCTCTGAATAAGCACACTAACTGATATTGATATTTCTGTATCGAAGAAACAATTTATGTGTAAATGATCTAGTGAGAAAAGTTTGAAGTCCCTACTTGCATTGAGTAGAATTTCCTCGGGGGAGAGACATCTTTTCAAAATAACACATTTATTTATTAAATAAATCCCCTCATCTTAACAACCTATAATGACTTCCTACTTCCATATTTTCAAGGTTCCTCTTCCCCCCCCCCAAAAAAAAACCATTTTGTTAGGAGTTAAGACAAATAACATATCATTCCATAGAAAATCACACCAAGCAGTATCATACAATTGCTGCTATAATCAGTTTCACAACATTCTTTCCATCTTGAATTCCTTGACATCAGCTCCCCTTTCCCCTGACATCCAATCTCCTGTACACCCCAGGAAGCCTTATTCCATTTGCTGTCTCTATAGGTTTATCAAGCCGGAATTTCAAAAACTGAAAAAGAGAAAAAACATGTAGCACAAATTTAAGAGGGTCATTCCTAATGACAAAATACATTTGAGAGAAACTCCAATATAAAAACAAAATACCCCCCCCCCCCCCCCCTTACTCACCCTACAGAAAATGTTGAAAACCAGATTTGGCTTAACATTCTTGAGAGGCGAGATCAACTGACAACGAATGGGTCCCTCACTGTCTGCTCCAATTTGCGCAATGTTCTTGGCTGAAACTAGTGCCAGCTCATCGTAGTCTCTAGTCTTTGCTTACATAAGGGTAAACTAAAAAGTATTAGCGCGGGCTGAGCCCCAGTGGCGTAAGTGATTGAGTGCGGGACTGTGGCCTGCTGGCTTGGCGGTTCAAAACCAGCGGCGGCTCTCAGGAGCAGCATTGGGTAGCTCCCACGACCACCATAGGGCAATGATGCCCCCCAAACAAAACAAACAAACAAAAAGGTATTATCGCAAAATCATAGAAACATCTATCAAACAAAAGTATCAAATAGTGATTATACCTCTATTGATATAAACCCCTGTGGGTAGCATTTCCATCTCTCTAGGCCTGTGGGTCTCGATTTTTTCTAATGCCACAGCCCTTTAATACAGTTCCTCATGTTGTGGTGACACCCGCCCCACCCCCACCCCCCACCCCAACCATAAAACTATTTTCGTTGCTACTTCACAGCTGTAATTTTGCTACTGTTATGACTTGTAATGTGAATATCTGATATGCAGAAAGTATTTTCATTGTTACAAATTTAACATAATGAAAACATTGTGATTAATCACAAAAGAATATGTAATTATATATTGTGAAATATTTATGTGTTTTCGGATGGTCTTAGGCAACCCCAAAGAAGTTGTGACCCACAGATTGAGAACCACTGCTCTAGCCTTTATCTGATGAACTCCGTACTCTTTCATTTATACAAACTCAAATGTCTATTTTAGTCTTCTTGGCAGACTCAAATCATGTTACCTTGAAATACTCTTTGAATTTTGTCAACAAAAAGAAGTGTAAAGTGGTAAAGTTTCTGAACAAAATTCTCATAGGACATCCCTTACTACCTTCACAGAATGAGAAGATTGTGGTGATGGGAAAAAATTATTTAGTGTAACTTTCCTTACCTTTTTCTCACCAAATACATTTTTCTTAAAGCTTCTTTAATATATGCCCATGATCATCCTATGCCTTTCTTGAAAAAAAAAAAACTGTCAAAATTACCCTCAGAAAGAGTTTCCATAACCTTCTGAGCTGACTTCTCTGCCTTTAATTTACCTGGCCCATGAGATTCCTTCAGAATCCTCTCAAAGCTCATTATTTGGATAGGACTTTCCCCTTCTTATTATTCAGACACCCTGTGTTAGACCAGGTTGACTAGAGAAATAAATCCAGAAAAACTCATGTGTGTGTGTGTGTGTGTGTGTGTGTGTGAGAGAGAGAGAGAGAGAGAGAGAGAGAGAGAGAGAGAGAGAGAGCGAGCTTGTATATTGAGAGAACATCCCAGTCCAATCCCACCCAAAACTAGTCCGTAAATCCCTCATCAGACTTATGCAACCACATGCAATGATGTAGGAAGATTACAGGCTTGTGGGTGTAAAGTCTTGTGGATCCAATGGCAGTGGAAACATCACCAGGCTTTGACAAGTTTCAGCATGGCTCATCAACAGGAACGTGAAGGCAGAGAGAAAAAGAGGCCGGCCTCTAGAGAGTCGTTTATCTCAGTCACATCTCAAAAGGAGGTAAGCAAGCTGTGACCTTATTGACAGGCTAAATATGGGAGGCTAATATGGGAGGTTCACCCATATATTTTTACAGGTACCATGTTGGCATAAAAGGGATTTTGCCTTACCCTCATCCTGTTCCATTCAGAAAAATACCCATTGACTTTTCCACCCGATCAAATCATACCCCTTCCAGGCTTAGCACTGTTTCTCCTTTTCTAAAGTTTTTCTGACCATTTGAGTCATAATCGCGTCTATTCTCTAAACTTTGATATTTCTATAATTAGCCCAAAAGACATTCACCCCAGTTAAAGCAAGATTTTCTTCTTCTGTTTTCTCTGTTATTAGTCTGAATTTTCTTATTGCTAATACCAGTCAAAACACTTCAACCACAAAGCATCCAATGAACAGATTCAAATGAGGATGTTCAATGATTTGAAAGCCTAAAGCTAAATTTTTTCAAAGTTATTTATTTAGTTTTTCAACTAGTGATTATACAACTTTCATTTGCATTTTGGACTGTTGAAAATGCCATGGCTTGGTCCAGGTGCACCCTAATTTTTAAAGTAGCATCCTTGCTTTTCAACACTTTAAAGAGGTTTTGTGCAACAGATTTATCCTGTGAAATGCATCATGTACATTGGAATACAAATTCAGGGCTAAAAAAGTTGATTTTAGACAATGTGCCAAAATGCCATTCATCGTAATATGATGACCTATTGTCTGCATAAACACAATAAAAGTGCTTATTTTTTGACTGCTAGATATTTGCAATGTTTCCAGTATTTTGTTATAATAGAACCATCTGTGAATACTCTACCTGTCGTCAGAATGATTCTTCAAAGTATGCTACCAGGAGCAGTTGTGCTGGCTGAGAGTGAGAGGGAGTTTTAGCATGTATAAAATTACTTCCCTTCCTACTTCTTCTCAGCTCTACTCTCTTTCTCTATCATTGGACCTCAGGTACATGGAATTATATAAAACATAATCTAAACTGGACTTTGGACCTCCACTCAAGTACTTCCTCAATGCAGGAACATTTTGTTCTATCAAATTGGCACCCCATGATGCTCACCTTCCCAACACTATCACTGAAGACAAATGTGTGCATCAGCAAATGCGGTGAAGAAAGCTGATGGAGACCAGCTATCAAAAGATAAATTGTCTGGGATTTTAAAGGTTTGAAGATAAACAAACAGCCATCTAGCTCACAAACAACAATGTCCACCTGGAAGAAGCACACCAGCCTATGTGACCATGAGATGTCAAAGGGATCAGGAATCAGTTATCAAGGAACATAAAATCATATCTTTGTGTGCCCACCTTCATGTTGGGATTGCTGAAGACATATATATGCATAAGCAAATGTGGTGAAGAAAACTGATGGTGCCCAGCTATCAAAAGATAAAGTGTTTGGGGTCTTAAAGACTTGAAGATAAACAAGGGACTATCTAGTTTAGAAGCAAAAAAGCCCACATGGAGGAATCACACCAGCCTGTGAGACCATGAGGTGTTATAGGGATCAAGTATCAGGCATCAAAGAACTAAAAATTATATTATTGTATGAGGGGGAGTACAGGTTGGGGACTCAAAGCCCATCTGTAGGTAATGGACTTGCCCTTATAGAAGGGTCTCAGGAAAGAGACAAACCAGTGAGGGTGCAGTGTAGCAATGATGAGGCATACAACTTTCCTCTAGTACTTCAATGCTTCTTTCTCCCCATTATCACGATCCCATTTGTACCTTACAAATTTGGCTAAACCAGCTGAACCCCAGTGGCGTAAGTGGTTGAGTGCAGGACTGCGGCCCGCAGGCTTGGCGGTTCAAATCCAGTGGCGGCTCTCAGGAGCAGCACTGGGTAGCTCCCACAACCACCAGAGGGCAGTGATACCCCCGACCCAAAAAACAAAAAACCAAATTTGGCTAAACCTAAGGATGTACACTGGTACAGATAGGAACCGGAAGCAGAGGGAATCCAGGACAGATGATCCCTTCAGGACCAGTGGTGACAGTGGTGATATTGGGAGGGTGGATGAAAAGTGGGATAGAAAGGGGGAACCAATGATAAGGCTCCACATATTACCTCCCTGGGGCACAAGCGATGGGGAAGTGGGGGAAGGGAGACATCGGACATTGTAAGATATGACATAATAATAGCAATTTATAAATTATCAAGAGTCCATGTGGGAAGGAAAAGTGGGAAGGGAGGAGAAAAATGAGCCAATGCCAAGGGCTTAAATAGAAAGCAAAAGTTTTGAGAATGACGAGGACAAAAAATGTACAAATGTGCTTGACACACAGTGGACTTATGTATGGATTGTGATAAGAGTTGCATGAGTCCCTCCCAAAAATGATTTTTTAAAAATAATCTATACTAACTTTCTAGGACTGTTGTAACAGTATTCCGTATGTTTCCGTTCTGGGGGCTGGGCCAGAACATGGGGCTAACATGTCTACAGGGCCACACTCCCTCTGAAGATTATAGAAGATCCTTTCTCATCTCATTTGATATATTTCCCTTTATTCTTCAAAAGATCATTTTATTGGGAGCTCTTAAAACAATCCAAACATCAATTGTATCATATTTGTACATATGTTGCCAACATATTTTCTAGATATTAACTTTCTATTGAGTCCTTGGTATCTGCTCCCTCCCACCCCTGTCCATGACCCCTTGATAAATTATAAATCATTATTGTTTTCATATCTTACACCGACCACTGTCTCCCTTTTTCCATGGTTTCTATTGTTCTCCCTGGAGGTGTGTGTGTGTGTTTGTATGTGTGTGGTTGCCATTCATCTCAATTAGTTCCTCCTTTCCCCCCTTCCTTTCCCACCTCCCTCCATACCCTTCTGGTATTGTTACTCCCATTCCTGTTCCTGGATTCTGTGTGCTGTGACCTCTTATCTGTCCCCAGTACTGCCTTTCACTGCCCACTAGACCAGAGCATATGCACAGGTCAACTCAATTTTGACTCATGGAGATGCCATGTGTATTAGAGTAGAATGAACACCCTAGTCTATTTTTTCCAGAGGTATTTTGCAAGACTTTTCTTCTGATATGCCTCTGGGCGGACTTGAACCATCAACTTTCTAGCTAATTGAGGAGTATGTTAGGTACCACTTAGGAACTCTACTACATGGCTAAAGACGGTCTTATTTTAAAGGTGTGAGTAAATGGGAGATGTTACTGTCTTTCATTTGTAGTTCAATAGTCACTCTCTCCAGTTTCTTTCCCCAAATGATACTTGTGTGGTTTGGTGGACATGGCCATTTTGTTTTTCAGAGACTGACAATCTGGATTTAATCATATGTAGAAACCTCCAGGAAGCATATCTGCTTTTTGACGCATTAGACAGAAGCAAGATACTTTGCAGTAGATAAAAAAAAGAAGAACAAAGATTGTGGAGTTGGGAATGGAAATAAAGAAAAATAGACTGACAGAAAATGGAATAGAGTTAACAAGTCGAAAGGCAAGTAACACGTATCTAAATGAGACAAGAATACTACTTAAAAAAACGCATACACAACAGCAACAACAACAATAACCTCTAGCAACCTTCCATGAGTACAGGAAGACCCCACAGTTTGTCATAAAATTCAACAAGGACATATTTCTGGAGTCCCTCTTCTCTTGATTCCCTTTTTTCCCCAGATATCCACCCACTCAAGGAAACAAGAAGGGGAACAAATTTGGGGGAATGGTAGGCTAAATGACTATAGAAGAATACCACCAATTTAATGTGGATCTGGAAGTGTGGCATTTAATTCTAGGCCAGGCTTGCTGCCAAGACCCACAGAAAACAAATGCACACCCAATGTTTTAGCCACAAGTTCACCGTGAAACAGATTCCATTAGTGCTTTGCAAATCATTACTCCTTTTTGATTCAGTTCCCATCTCATCTGGTGCTAGGTACGGTCAATTGAAAGGGTTTTATTTATATCATCAGCTAACTGCTCACGGGTTCATTCACTGAGCTCCTTCATTAATCATCTATTTACTGAGTCTTCCACTCTCCAGTCATTGTCTTTTCTTTGTGGCCCTCCAGTATTTGAACACACACATGTATGACACCATTTATCATATAGTATTGCTAATTTAGCCAAATCTAAATGTTTTTCTTCTTGGGCAGATTGTTAAAGAAAATTACCTTGTCCCCTTTGCCATCTAGTCCATTTCAGCTCCTCATGACTCAGGTGACAGCACTCTTGGGAGAACTTTGCTTAATTTTTGTGCTACTGGGGTTCCTTCTGAGTTTTTGTCTATGACCAACTTCTAGCTAAAGGAGTGTGAACAGGTACAGTTTATCCTATATACTACAGAACCTGCCTTATAAAAAAGAAATCTCTCATATAGAATCATCTATGTTCTGGCCTCCTCTCGATGGTGATGATCACTGCTGAAGTGTTTTACTTCACTTTTGTTAGAAAGTCTTCAGCTTATTTTTGATAGTAGGGTTGTGCTGGCCTCATGGAATGAATTGGGAAGGATTTCTTCGTCCTCTGCATTCTGAAAGAATTTGTGTAAGGCTGGAATAATTTCTGCCATAAATATTGGATTGGATTCACCAGTGAAACCATCTGGGCCTGGAATTTTCTTTGTGGGAGTATTTTTTTTTGTGGGAGTATTTTAAAGAGTAAACTCAATTAATTTAATAGCAATAAGGCTATTCAGCTTTTGTCTCATTTTATGCCAGTGTTGATAAATGGTGATTTTCAGAACCTTCTCCTTTTCATCTAAGTTGCGAAATTGGTTGGCATAAAGATTTTCATGACAATCATTTGTTTTTCTTTGGATATTTGTAGTACTTGTCACAATCACCCTCTTTTCATTACTGATGGTGGTCACTTTGTTTTTTTTGTAACCAAGTGTTGACAATATTGAAGCCACAAGATAGTAAGAACCTAAGTCCTTGACTCACCTCTTGGCAGATAGGGACTAATTAACCAGAAACATCTGCATCTGAATGGTACATGAGCAAGAAGCAAACATCTGTAATGTGAAGTCATCAGACTTAGGAGGAGGTTTGATTTGTTATAGCAGCTAAATATTATCTGCGGTAATGCAGACTGTTTTTATTGGTTCATATGTTTATATTTGTCACTCTACTGTGAGTTCCTGAAAGACAGAGGTCATGAATGTCAGACTCCTGGCTGTTTATTTCTATGTATATGTAGTTCCTGGTGAATGGCAGGTATCTTTTAAAATTCTTTTTGAATATAAATAAATGATTCAAAAGGGTTCCCATGTGTTTGTATGCCAAGGGGTCACTTTCTGCCATGGGTGTCTTATACCCAAGTCAAAGAACTTGAATCTGTATCACTGTAATTTTCTCTTTCTCCCTTTCATGTCCCCACCTTTTATTTCCCTTCTTTTAAAAAGATATTTTTAAATCATTTTATTGGGGGCTCACATAGCTCTTATCATAATCCATATATGCATCCATTGTGTCAAGCACATTTGTCAAGCAATCTTGCCACCATCATTTTGAAAACATTTTCTTTCGATTTGAGCCCTAAGTATTACCTCATTCATCCCCCTTCCTTACCTTCCCTCCCTAATGAACCCTTGACAAATTATAAATTATTTTTTTCATGTCTTACACTGATTGATTTATCCCTTCACCCACTTTTCTGTTGTCTATCCCCCTAGGCAGAGGTTATATATAGATCATTGTGATCGGTTCCCCTTTCTTCCACCACCTTCACCTTCCCCTCATGGTATTGCTACTCTCATTATTGGTTCTGAGGGGTTTATCTGTCTTGAATTCCCTCAGTTTTGAGCTCTTATCTGTACCAGTGTAAATGCTCTTGTCTAGTCAGATTTGTAAGATAGAACTGGAATCATGATAGGGAGAAAACTAGAGGAAAGTTGTATGTTTCATGAGTGTTATACAGCACCTTGACTGGCTGGTCTCTTCTTTGTGACTTTTCTGTAAGGGGATGTTCAATTGTCTGTAGAGGGGCTTTGGGTTTCCACTCCACATTCCCCTCATTCACATGATATAATTTTTTGTTCTGGATCTTTTGATGCCTGACACTTGATCCCATCAACACCTCCTGATCATACAGGTTGGTGGGGGTCTTCCAGGTGGACTTTGTTGCTTCTCAGCTAGATGGCAACATGTTTATCTTCCAGCCTTTACGACCCCAGATACTATATCTTTCAATAGCCTTGCACCATCAGCTTTCTTCACCACATTTGCTTATGCATACATTTTGCCTTCAGCAACTGTGTTGTGAAGGTCAGCATCTTGGAATGCCGGGTTATTAGAGCAAAATGTTCTTCTGTTGAGGGAGTACTTGAGTGAAGACGCAATGTCCATCTGCTGCCTTAACACTTAACATACAAATATATGCACATAGAACTATTTCCCTATCGTTATATATAAATATATACATGCCTGTATTTAGGCCTCTAGAAATATCCTTTGCCTCCTGGTTCTTTCATATATTTCCTTTTACTTTCCTCTTGTCCCACGATCATGTTCGACCTTCATTCATGTGTCGGTAATTTCTCTCAGCCCCTTTGCCTTTGACTGAGCCCAACAAGGCATCCTATGCCCCTCTCGCCATTGGTTTTAGATCATTTGTCCCCTTGTCCCTAGGGCTGTTGGCACCCCCTTTCCTTTAGCTTGCCTCCCCACCTCCTGTGTTCCCCTGGAACAATTGGTCCTGTTGCTTTCTCCTCCGGATTGTTTATCCTGATAGACATGCAGAGACAATAATAAACACAAAAACAAGACAGAGCAAAATAAAACAAGACAACAACATAAAAAACCACGACAAGAAAGAAAAGCCTATATATCAATCCTTCCAGGTCTGTTTGTTGACCGTTAGGAGAGTTTTCGAGTCTGATGGTGTGCCATGTCCTTGGCCCCAAATCTATTTTTGGTATTCCCCGGGACTTCATTGTTTTGTTCCTCTTGCTGATCTGTTGCACTCCTCTAGTATTTCACCCCAGTGTGATGGAGTCCCACGTCGTTGGATTGGATACGACTCTGCAGACTTCCCTGCTTCATGCTGGTATGTTGCATTCACATCTTGGTGCCCTGAGTGAAAATCTGGTCCCTCTCTCCCTCTTCTGTGAAGGTATAAACAATATCCTCCCCTTGGGTGAGGTAGTACCCTGTTCCCTATGTCTTTTCTCTCTCTCTTTGTCCCTACCCCCCTCCTTTTTAGTTGGCTGCTGCATGTATCCCTGGATTGGGTCTGATCACTGCCAAAGTACGTGGACCCCCACCCCAGGAAAGTATGTAGACAGTAACTTTTCCCCTATGCTCCTTTTGCATTTTAAGCTTATCTTAATAGATTCATGTTGCACTTGTCCTTTTGTCTGACTTCACTTAGCATAAGTTCCTCTAATCCTTCCCATGTGGCGATGTGCTTCATGTGTTCATCACTGCTTTTTAGGACTGCATAGTACTCCATTGTATGCATGTACCACAGCTTTTTAATCCACTCATCCATTTATGGAAATTTGGGTTGTTTCCAACTCCTTGCAACTGTGAACTGTGCTGTGTTGAGGTCAATCTTGGTTTCTTGTAATAGTTTTCTATGGATTTCTTCATACTTTTTTTTAGTAATATATATCCCTAGATATTTCAATTTATGCTTGGCTCTTTTGAAGGTTACTACCTTTTTGATGCCCTCTTCCATGAGCTTGTGTACAGAATGTGTTCTGAAGTGTACAGAATCTGAGAGACTTCTGTTTGTTAATCTTATAGTCTGCCATTCTGCCATATTCCTTTTTCACTGTTAGCACTCTTGTGGAGCTTTTGGAATTTTCCATATATAAAATTATATCATCTGCAAGTAACGATAGTTTCATCTCTTCCTTCCCCAGATGAATACCTTTGATGCCTTTTCTTTGCTTTATGTTGTTAGCTAGGAACTCCAGAATGATATTAAATAAGAGTGGGGTCAGGGACATCTTTGTCTGATCCCCTTTTTGTCTTTTGTTTTTGTCTTTCTCCATTGACTACTACTATGTTGGCTGTTGTTTTTTATTATATACAGCTTTTATGATATTGAAGAATTTTTCTTCCATTTATATCTTCTTGAGTGTCTTTAACAAGAATTGGTGTTGGATGTTGCCAAATGCTTTTTCTGCATCGATCGACATTATCATGTGGTTCTTATAATTCCTCATTCAATGTGGTATATAATACTAGTGGTCTTTCATATGTTGTATTATCCCTACATCTCTGGTAGGAATCCCACTTGATCGTGGTGAATTACTTGTTATATATAATTTTGTATTTTTTCCTTTTTAAAAATCATTTTATTGGGGGCTCATACAGCTCTTAGCACAATCCATCTATACATTCATTGTATGCAAAGCACATTTGTACCTTTGATGATCATCATTGTCAAAACATTTTCATTCCACTTCAGCCCCTGGTATTGGCTCCTCTTTTTTCCACCCCATCCCTGCTCCTCCCTCCCTCATGGATCCTTGCTAATTTACAAAATATTATAATTTTGTCATGTCCAATGCTGTCCAATGTCTTCCCTCACCCACTGCCCTATTATCTGTACACCAGGGAGGAGGTTATATGTAGATCCTTATAATCAGTTTCCCCTTTCTACTCCATCCTCCCAGTGTTGCCACTCTCCCCACTGGTCCTAACGGGATACTCTATCCTGGATTCCCCATGTATCCAGATCCCATTTGTACCAGTGGACATCCTATGGTCTAACCGGATTTATAAGGTAGAATTCAGATCATGATAGTGGGAGGGAGGAAGCATTTTAGAACTAGAGGAAAGATGCATATTTCATTGTTGTTACACTGTACCCTGACTGGCTCATCTCCTCTTCACCACCTTTCTGTAAGGAGGTGTCACTTCCCCTGCAGATTGACCTTGGGTCCCCAATTTGTATTTCCCCTCATTTATAGTGATGTAATTTTTAGTTCTTTATTGTCTGATATCTGATCCCTTTGGCGCCTCATGGTCCCATAGGCTCATGTGCTTCTTCCATGTGGACTTTGTTGCTTCTGAGTTAGATGACTTCTTGCTTACCTTCAAGGCTTTAAGACTCCAGACACTATATATTTTATAGCCAGGCATCATCAGCTTTCTTCACCACAATTGTTTATGCATAACTTTGTTTTCAGCGATCATATTAGGAAGGTGGGCATGCAATGATATGCTTTTTGTTCTTGATGCCTGATAACTGCTTCCATTGATAACTTTTGGTCACACAGACTGGTGTGCTACTTCCATGTGGACTTTGTTGCTTCTCAACTGATGACCACTTGTTTATTTTCAAGATTTTAAGACCCCAGATGCTATATCTTTGATAGCCAGGTACCATCAGCTTTCTTCACCACATTTGCTTGTGCACACATTTGTCTTTGTTGATTATGTTAGGGAGGTGAGAGTTGAGGGATGCCAATTTAATAGAACAAAGTGTTCTTGTATTGAAAAAGTACTTGAGTGGAGGTCCCATGTCCACCTGCCGTCTTAATACCAACCCTTTAAGTATATGCACATAGATCTATTTCCCCATCATCATATCTAAATATATTTACTATATTCTTGCCTGTAGTTTGACCTCTGTGAATGCCCTTTGCCTCCCGGTTCTTTCCTCTATTTTCTTTTACTTTTCTCTTGTCCCACCATCATTCTCATTCTCCATTTGGGTTTCCGTAATTTCTCTCTGTTACAATACTCTTGATCAATCCTTATCAGGCCTCATACACCCACCTTGCCACTGACTTTGGATCACTTGTTGTCTCCTTATCCCTGAGATGGTCAACACCACCTCGTTCCCCCCACCTTCCCATCTCCCATGTCCCCCGGGAACCCTCAGTTCTATTGTTTTCTCCTCCAGACTGTTCATCCAGCCTATCTTATCTAAATAGATTCCCAGAGATAATAATATGTTCAAAAAACATAAGACAATGCAAGATGAAGCACAAAATAAAGCAAAAGGCTGACAACAACAAAAAAACCAATGTCCGGAAAAATATATAAATAAGTAAAAAGTAATAATCATGACAAAAGAAAAAACTGTAAATAGTTCAAAGTCTGGTCTTTGCCCTCAAGGATTGTACCGTGGTTGAGTCAGATGGAGTGCCACATCCTGGGCCCAGAGTATATCCTTGGTACTCCCTCGGGAACTCCATGCTCTGCTCCTTCTGTTGCTCTGCGCACGCCTTGCCTCGATGTGGTGGGGTCAGACTGGGTGCACTCGCAACCTTGCTTCTCCAATGTTGACCCTGTAGGGCCTTGTGTCAGCAAGGGGTGTCATATTTCACAGTGGGACCGGCCATATGTTCCTCTCTGTGCAATGGCTGTTCAGAGTGGAGAGATCATTCTTTAGGCTTGATGGGTCAGGACACACTCCACTCTCTCCTCCTCCCCCTTCATTTGCTGTCCTGTGCTCTGGTCAGACACATCCCTCTTTCCATGCTGCAGCCTCATTGCAGACCTCCAAAGCAAACTTTCCTGGGGAGAGGGGAGGCTTTCCATGTAGTTGGGATTGACTCTGGGCCCTCATCCCCCTCCACTGGCTACCCACTCTATGCCGTCATGCTGCATTGGCATCCTGGAACACAGGTTTTAAGTTTGCTTCCTCTTTCCCTGTGGTAATATAAACAATATGGTCCCTTTGGGTGGGTTAATGCCTCATTCCCCCATTACACATTGCCATCTCCCCCTCTCTCCTCAGTTGGATATCATCTGTAGCCCTGGATTTGGTCTGAACCCTGCTATTCTACCTGGGCCTCACCCCAGGAGTTTCTGTATGCAGTAGCTTTGCCCCCTATGCCCCTTTTATGCCCCCTTTGCAATTTTTAAAAAACGTTTACCTCAGTGGACTCATGCTGTACTTTTCCTTTTGCGTTTGGCTTATCTTACTTAACATAATTTCCTCCACTGCCTTTCAGTGATATGTAGTACTCCATTGTATGCATGGACCACAGCTTTTTAATCCATTCATCAATTGATGGAAATTTGGGTTGTTTCCAACTCCTTGCAATTGTGAACTGTGTTGCTATGAACATTGAAGCACAGATGTCTGGCTGTGGTTTGTTTCTGGTCTCTTCTGGGTTTATGTCTAGTAGGGGGATTGCTGGGTCATATGGTAGCTCAGTTTCCATCTGTTTTAGATATCCCCAAATAGATTTCCATAGTGGCTGTACATACCTACAGGTCCACCAGAAGTGGATGAGAATTCCTGTTTTCCCACAAGTCCCTCCAGCACTTGTTGTTTTCTGATTTTTTGAATACCCTATCTTTGAGGGTATTAGGTGGCATCTCATTGTTGTTATAATTTGCATTTCTCTTATGGCTAATGATCAGGAACATTTTCTCATATATTTAATGGCCATTTGGGTTTCTGCCTCTGTGAGACTTCTGTTCATGTCCTTTGCCCATCTCCTCAGTGGGCAGTTAGTTTTGTTGTTTTGGAAGCTATCAGGGTATTGCAAATTTTAGTAATAAGGCCTTTTTCTGATGTGTCATTGCTAAAGATGTTTTCCTAGTCCATGGGCTTTCTTATAACACTCTTGATGAATTCTTCTGATGTACAGAGGTATTTTATCTTCAGTATATTGCACTTATCATTTTGTGCCTCCTCTGTGCTTGTATCCTTCCCTATTTCTGATAGTCTATGTATTCCCTGTGCCAAAGTTCTCAGGTTGGTCCCAATTCCCTCATCGATGGTCCTAATTGTTTGGAATTTTACCCTAAGGTCTGTGATCCACTTTGAGTTTATTCTTGTGCACGGAGTGAGATAAGTGTCTTGCTTCATTTTTCTACAGGTAGGTATTTTATTTTATTTTCCAGCACTATTTGTTGAAGAGGGCATCTACTTCCCATTTGATAATTTTGGGGCCCTTATCAAAGATCAATTGTCTGTATACTGATGATTTTATTTCTGGGTTTTCAGTTCATTTCCATTGGTCTGAGTATCTATTGTTGTACCAGTGCCATGCAATTGTGACCATTGTGGTTATATAATATGTGTTAAAGTTAGATAAAGCAAGCTCTGCCACTGTGTGCTTCTTCATGGGGAGTTCTCTGCTAATTCTGGGCTTCTTCCCTTTCCATATGAAGTTGGTAATCATTTTTTTCACTTCTTTGAAGAAAGATGAGGATATTTGTATCAGAATTGCATTAAACTTACATAGTGCCTTGGGTCGAAATAACATCTTTACTATATTGAGTCTTCTAATCCACAAGCATGGGATAGTCTTCCATTTGTCAAGATCACTCTTGGCTTCTTGTTATAGTGTTCTGAAGTTTTCCTGGTAAAGATCTTTTGTTCTTTTAGCCAGATATATCCCTAGATATTTTATTTTGTGCTCAGCTATTATGAAAGGTACCACCTTTTAAATCTTCTCTTCTATGGACTTATCCAATGTGTAGAGCAGTCTTATAGACTTCTGTTTGTTGCTCTTGTGTCCTGTCACTCTGCCATACTCCTCTATTGCTTCCAGTACTCCCTTTGTGGAGAAAAATATGGAACACTTCACAAATTTGCATGTCTTCCTTGTGCAGGGGCCATGCTAATCTTCTCTGTATCGTTCTCTGTATGTGCTGCACATATACTAAGGTGTGCACAAAGTGAGCACAATTTTGTATTCTATCGGACAATATTTTGTTAAGGATTTCTGTATCATTGTTCATTAGGGATACTGATCTGTAGTTCTCAGTGACTGTGGGATCCTTGCCTACTTTAGATTTCAAAATTATACTAACTTTCTTTATATAAAGAGTACAATATCTTTTTCTATATTCTGGATGAGTTTGTGTATGATTGGTGTTGCTTCTTCCCTGAATGCTTGGTAGAATTCTCCTGTAAAGCCATCTTACCTGGGGGATTTTTTTGTTGATAACCCTTGATAACCTTATCTATTTCTTATATTGCTATGAGTCTGTTGAGATTCTTGATGTCCATTTGGGATAGTTTAGGGAGGGATTGTGTTTTCAAGTATTTGTCCATGTCTTCCAAGTTGTTGAATTCCTTGTAGTACAGGCCTTCATAGTACTGTGTAATTATTCTTTTGATTTCATTGGGGTCCATAGTAATGTCCCCTGTCTCATCCATCATCCCAGCTACTGAAATTTGTTCCTTCCTTTCATTGGTTAGGATTGCCAGTGATCTTTCGATTCTGTTAATCCTTTCAAAGAACCAAGTTTAATTAAATCAACCAATCAATCAATTAATTTATTAAATCATTTTATTGGCAGCTCATACAACTATTTTCACCATCCATCCATCCATCCATTGTGTTAGCACTTTTGTACATTTGTTGCTTTCATCATTCTCAAAACATTTGCTTTCTACTTGAGCCTTTGCATATTTCATTGTTGCTACACAGTATCTTGACTGGCTCATCTTCTCTCCACAATCCCTTTGTAAGGGGCTGTCACTTTATCTATTGATGGACTTTGGGTCCCCAATCTGTAACCCCCATCATTTATAGTGATATAATTTTTAGTTCTTTGATGCCTGATACTTGATCCTTTCAACACCTTGTGGTCACACAGGCTGGTGTGCTTCATCCATGTGGGCTTTGTTGCTTATGAGCTGGTAGACTGCTTGTTTACTTTCAAGCCTTTAAGACCCAAGATGCTATATTTTTTGATAGCTGGGCTACATCAGCCTATTTCACCACATTTGTTTATGCACACATTTGTCATCAGCGAGCATATTAGGAAGGTGGTCATGCAGTGTTCTCATTTTTAGCTCTGGAAGTCTGATTACTGAGCCCTTGACTCCTCGTGGTCACACAAGCTGGTGTGCTTCTTCCATGTGGGCTTTGTTGCTTATGAGCTTGATGGCCACTTGTTTATTTTCAAGCCTTTAAGACCCCAGATGCTACTTCTTTTGATAGCCAGGCACCATCAACTTTCTTCACCACTTTTGCATCTGCATACATTTGTCTTCAGTGTTGGGGTATATGACTAACTCTAGTCTTAAAACTTCTTAATCTACTGGTTTCAGAAGTGGCCAATTTCAAATACCACTTGAGTAGCTTAAAGTCTACATGCCAATGACTTATTCTAAGGGACTATGATAGAGAGCAGATGTGCAGCCAATAAAACTGAGTTACAATCTTTCCTGCTTTAATAATGATGGTGATAATAAGATCAACTCTTATTGTGTGCCAGCTGGTACTACAAGAATTTTGTAGCATATATTAAATAATTGGATCCTCATAACAACCCCATGTGGTATCAGTCCCATTTTACAGATGAGACAATACAATAGGTACAGTTGGAATTATGAAGAAGAAACTAAGATGCATGCTAAAATACAATTATTCAAATTTACAGATGAGCAAGTGGAAGTAATTTTTTCCAAGGTAGTAAGACATCTAAGTGACATTTTCTCCATATACCAAGGAATCCTGGTGTTACACAGGCTAAATGTGATGATGCTAGAGAAAATAGAATGACCAGATGATCTACTTCTGTAAAGATTAGAGCCAAGAATGCCTACTTTGTCATATGGAATCACTATGACTTGACATTGACTTTATGGCATCTAACAAAACAGCGACTGTATTAGTCTGGCTTGATTAGAGAAACAAATTCATAGACAATAATATATGTATAAGAAAGAACTTTATATAAAAAAGAAAGTATATATATATTTTTTTGAGTTCAATAATTCTTATTTTTTGTTGGGTGTTCGTAAAGCACATTTGTACATTTGTTGCCATCATGATTCTCAAAACATTTGCTGTCTACTTGACCCCTTGGTATCAGCTCCTCATTTCCCCCCTCCCTCCCCACCCCACCCTCATGAACCCTTGATTATTATAAATTATTATTATTTTGTCATATCTTACACTGGCTGAGTCTCCCTCCACCCACTTTTCTGTTGTCTGTCCCTCAGGGAGGAGGTTATATGTAGATCCCTGTAATCAGTTCCCTTTTTCTACCTACCCCACCCTCCCTTCACTCTCCTGGTATCACCACTCTCAGCACTGGCCCTGAATGGATCATCTGTCCTGGATCCCTGTGTTTCCAGTTCCTATCTGTACAAGTGTACATCCTTTGGTCTAGCTGGATTTGTAAGGTAGAATTGGGATCATGATAGTGGGAGACAAGGGAGGGGAGCAGGGAGGAAGCGTTTAGGAAGTAGAGGCAAGTTGTATACTTCGTCCTTGCTACGCTGTACCCTGATTGGTTCATCTCCTCCTGGTGAGCCTTCTGTAATGGGATGTCTGGTGCCTATAGATGAGTCTTGGATCCCTAATCTACACTCTATCTCATTCACAATGATTTGATTTTTTGTTCTTTGATGCCTGATGCCTGATTCATTTGACACCTCATGACCACACAGGCTGGTGTGCTTCTTCCATGTGGACTTTGTTGCTTCTGAGCAAGATGGCGGCTAGTTTATCTTCAAGCCATTAATACTCCAAATGCTATATCTTTTCATTGTCAGGCACGATCAGCTTTCGTCACCACATTTGCTTATGCATCCACTTTGTCTTCAGCTAATGTGTCAAGAAGGTGAGAATCATGGAATGCCAGTTTAAAAGAACAAAGTATTCTTGCATTGAGGAAGTACTTGAGTAGAGGCCCAATGACCATCTGCTATCCTAATACCAAGCCTATAAAATGTATGCATATATTTATATGTCCCTGCCCTCATATATAAATATATTCACATATTTGCATGCCTTTATTTAGACTTCTATAAATGCCCTTTGTCCCCTAGTTATTTCCTCTATTTTCTTTTACTTTCCTCTTGTCCCACTATCATGCTCAGCCTTCATTTTGGTTTCATTAGTTCTTCTTTGTTATATTACTCTTGATCAAGCCCCACCATGCTTCGTACATTCTCCTCATCACTGATTTTGTATCACTTGTTGTTCCCTGTCCCTGGGTTTGTCAACACTATTTACTTTCTCCCACCTACCCCTCTCCCGTGTCCCACCAGGAATTGTCACTCCCATTGTTTTCTCCTCCAGATTGTTTATCCAGCCTATCTTATCTAGATAAAACTACAGAAATAACAGTGTGCACATAAACAAGACAGAGCAAAAGCAAACAACAAAAGAAAACAAAACAACAACAAAAAGCACCAAATAACAAAAAGGAAAAGCCTGTAAATAGTTCAACCCCTGTTTGTTGGCTTTTAGGAGTGTTAGATAACAGAAAGCAGCCCTTCTTGGTCAATGGGTTGGCATTTGGACTGCTCCCCCCACAAGCTTAGCACTTTAAAACCACCAGCTGCTCCATGGGGAGAGGATGAAACCAGCTGCTCCTGTCAAGGTTGACCATCTTGGAAGCCTGAAATAGAGTTACTGTGAGTTGGCATCTCAAGCAATGGGTTAGAAAACAGGGCAATTGAGAAGATCCAAAGGAAGACAAATAAAAGCTGAAGATGACAGAGGCAAGCTAGGCTACACCTCCAGACTCCAAGGACTGTTAGAGATGAGAAAGAACTTCTCTCTACAAACAGTGGTTGGTGACCCACTAAACAATTCTTAATTATGGCAATTGGTAGGTGTTCTTGCCAACGAATTAACGTGGAAGCTCTCGGTTTATGGTGATGGCTGACAGTAGAGGGGATCACTGCGACGTGGTGCTTTTGATTTGGTGAAACGGCCATCTGCATCTGGCTCTTGGTGGCTGTCTTCTTCAAGAGGAGCTGAACAAATGAAACACAATATGCACGGTTTGACTTGAACAAGATAGAGCTCGTTAGACTTGTCTGTGGATGCAAGCAGTGACATAAATGACGTTGCAAGGCTTGCAACAGTTGCTTGTTATAGAGCTATAGATCCAGTGATTCATGGAGAGTTGTGTGTACTTTCACCAATGTTAGATACTACACAAAAAGTTTTGACACTTTAAAGAAATTTCAAGAATTCAATAAATTTGAAAATGGAAATGTTTTTGATTTGAAGAACAAAATTTTCTGCCAAACTGATGGGGCTCCAGCAATGTTAGGAAAACATGCTGGCTTTTTAAATCTATTGTAGAAGGAACTTGAAAGACCACTACTTTCATTCCACTGTACAATTCATGAAGAAAATTTCGGTGCAAAAACCTCTTTGAAAAACAGTTTAATGAAGTGATGAGCACAGTGATTAAAATTACTAACACAATTATAGCTCATTCTGCCTGGAATCACAGAAAATTGAAGACATTTTTAGAAGAAGTTGAATGTGAATATAGTGATTTATTAATGCATGCTGAAGTTTGCTGGTTAAGCAGAGGAAAGGTTCTAAATCACTTTGTGGAATGCATTGATGCAGCTGAAATATTTATGAGTGAAATCAGTGAAAGTTTCCCTCAGCTCAAACATAAAAATTGGCTTCTTAAATTGAAATTCTTAGCAGATATTAGTAATCATTTCAATGATTTAAATTTGCACTTACGGGCAAGGAACAGACAATTCTCAAACTTTATGAAGAATGGAAAAGTTTTTGTTGTAAGATAGTTCTAGGGCTGAGCTCTGGTGGCGTAGTGGTTGTGCGTGGAACTGTGGCCCACTGGGATGGAGGTTCAATTCCAGCAGTGGCTCCACAGGAGCAAAGGCTGGACCTCCTGCTCCCACCAACAGAGGACAGTGATGCCCACCCAAAACAAAACAAAATAAAAAAAAAAAAGAAGAAAAAAGATAGTTCTATTTCAAGGTGACTCAGTGAAACAAACATTTAAATATTTTCCTCTAGTAAAAGCTCATAAAGAAATTACAAAGTAATTAAGCTGAAGTCGACATGCTTAAAACTTGCATAGATGCCATTGAAGCAGAATTTGAAACCCAATTTCAGAACTTTAAAACCCCATGGTCCTATGTTCATTTTTATAATAAAGCCTAATGAAATGGAGAACTGCATTGGACCTGCAATATTTCACTTTCCTTGAAATTGAAAATCTGGATATGGAGTTGATTGACTCAAAATATCAGCAATACAGACAAGCAAATTCAAAGCTTTAAGAAGGCAACTTGAGGGCTGAGCCCTGGTGGCGTAGTGGTTAAGTGCGGGACTGCGATCCACTGGGTTGGAGGTTCAAATCCAGCAGCAGCTCTCCAGGAGCAAAGCTGGGACTCTTACTCACCACCAGAGGGCAGTGATGCCCCCCCAAACAACAAAAAAACCCCAAACAAACAAACAAACAAAAAAGAAAGCAACTTGAAGCCATTGATGAAAATAACAAGCATGATAGCTGCATGTTGGCCATCATGATCTTCCAGGTTTTCTTCAATAAAGAAAGTTGGTTTCACTTCACTATCAACTTTTGGGTCCAGCTACTCATGTGAACAGGCATTTTCCCAAATGAAATTCATTCTCAGTTCATGAAACTCGCTAATGAAAATTCAGAATCATGTGTTCTTTTTTATCACTCAAATATCTCAAACTTTACAGGGATAATAAAACAGCATCAAGGAAGCCAATCCAATGATTAAATGTTCTTAATTAAATAGGGGTTCATTTTATTTACATAGTGTTTCTTTTTCTGCTAACATTTTATAATTTATTTCAAGTTGTAAGTATAGATTTGATGATAGTAAATTTGTAATTCTATATTTAAGTTATGTTGGATCTGTACAATGTTTTCATTTTCTGTGTTCTAAGATAATGTATAATCTAAAATAGAAGCGATGTGATCCACCAGCAAAAATTTTTGTGAAATACAATAGAAAACCCCGGTGGTGTAAATGGTTGAGTGTGGGACTGCGGCCAATGGGCTTGGTGGTTCAAATCCAGTGGCGGCTCTCAGGAGCAGCACTGGGTAGCTCCCATGGCCACCAGAGGGCAGTGATGCCCTCCAAAAAAGACAATAGAAAACTGACCCACTTGATAAAAACTGTGCTGACCACTGCCCTACAGCCTGTTGAACTGTGAAAATAAAATAGATCAAAATTCTGTTTCTAAAAGCCCCTGACAGTTGAGCTAGCGCAGCCTCAGGTGCTTAAGCCACTGTATTCCTCTGGGTTTGCCCATCTAACTTGGAAGTTTTGTCACCAACACGCAAAAACTGAGCATGATGAGCTTGTCTTTTTTTTTTTTTTTGGCTCACATAGTATGACTAACAAGCCATCAATAAGTAAAACCTTTGGAAACCCCCACAATCCGCCACCTGTATGCCATAGCCCTAAACTCTGGCCTCTCCTCACAATGGACTTTTCCACGTGTGCAGTGTCTATATTCCGTCACTTGACTCAGTCAATGAGAGTCAGGATGTCATTTCACAGTTTATGCCTGGAACTCATCTCAAATGGTGTTTCAGTTTTAAATGCTATGCATCAGAATCACAACGTGCCTCCCCAAACAAACCCAAACCCAAAACACACAGGCATTTGGGAGCAGTAATTCACCACGGAAGCATAAGACCAGTGAAACGGTATGTGTGTGCAGACAGGCCTTGTCGTGATGACTGATGGACAGCTTTCTATAGTGGAAATTCTCCTCACTGAGAACCGGCTGTTGCTACATACTCCAAAAAACCCACTTCCCTAGGTATAGACCCTTGCCAAGTGCAGACTCACGGACAGATAATCATTATCATAGTGAAGGAACTTCAAAGAAAGGGTGGAATTCCATGGCCGTGGTAGAACTGAATACAACTTTTTGCAGTGTTTATTAGTTTTCCCCGCGACCATCCAGGAAGTGGCATGCGTGAGGCTTTCTGGGTCACAGATTTTCAGTGCTTCTGGTTGCAAAAATGTTGAAATCTTAAGGAAGATGTTTCTTGTGCCCCCTATCTGAAGGAGCTTTTGCTTCATCTTGGCTAGGCAGGCTGCTGTTGGAACAATTGAAAACATCTTTTTTAACTGTTTCCAGAAAGCATTTGCCAACACACCCCTAAGTAAGGTTGCATGCTTACAATTCCGCTCTAAGCCTCAATTAAAGCTGTTGTTGTAGGGTGCTTGCTGCCTGTAATAGCCTGACACCCTAATAATATTATGCAGTATCCCAAGATAATGCGGAGAATGTCTCACATCTGCTTGCACTCAAGAGAACAAAGGAGCGTGCAAGGATGCGTCCTGCAACACTTGCAAAGCACCGCCTTTGCTTTCAGGAGACATGGGGTGGATTTTCCCAAGGATTGTTTTTCTGCCATCTGGGACGATGGATGTTCTGGAAATGGTTGGAGAGAGGGTTCAATAGGTAGACTTCTGCACTATTGATCTTTAGGGGACCACTTCGGAGCGCCTGCTGAGTAGTTTCAGATTGTGTGCTGTTTATTAAAGTGGTTTATTCAAACAAGAGGAGCAGGGCTCTGAATCTTGAAGAAGACTCTGGAGGTACTAGGCTGCTTTTTGACTCTTCAATGCTATCTTTTCTGATAGTCTAATGCTGTCCCCTGGAACCAAGTGCTGGGGAATCCTGCGGAATAGGCCTCTCTGCTCTTCTCAGCAGTAGACTCATTTGAAAATTTGAATCAAGGACAGTTCGAATGTGTCTTAATTGTATTTTTCTTAAGCCGAAGCAACCCCTGTCAGCCAACATTAGCATCACCTGTTTTCTCTGGCCTTAAGTGTGTGGCACACTGAAAAAGAAAGAAACGCCAAGTCTCTTGTACTGCCTCCTGTGGTTTACTATTTTTGCCAGTGAAATATTTACTTTCTAAAGTACTCAAATAGAGTAAATGTCACTTGAAGATCGATACTGATTTCACAAGCGCTCCATGAAAACCGATTGCATTCCTTCTTGTTGCAGCCTCTGGATGTCTTATGCAGCCTTATGTGGGGGATTATGGTTGGGTAAAGGATGATGGGCAATGCTTTAGAGCTCGCTGAATATGGTGTTTCTATAAAGGACTCTTCATGCTCTGAAATGACGTGGAGAAAGGAATGAGGTTGAGAAAGGACACTCGAGTTTGGGTCAGGTTCTACCACTTACAGGAAATTTCATGACTCCGGATGAAGGCAGCATTCGCCATTTCTGTAAACAAGCACTTCTTGAGCACAGGTGGTGACCATAGTTACTCTCAACGATATGAGAAGAGATAGTAAATACGTGCACCTGTGTGAGTTCCTTACAAATATAATAAGGATGTGGTGACATTGAAAAGCACTAGACTTGTAGCCAAGTAGCAGGTGGTTTGAACACACCAGGCTGCTTGTTCGGTAAAGATTTGTACTCTTGGAAGTCCTGTGTAGAACACTGTGACTCAGAATGGAGTCAATGGCTTAGGTTTGGTTTGGAGAGTTCTATAGCTGGTGTTTGGGAGAAAAATGGGGACCATTACTTCCATACATTTACAGTCTCAGAAACCTACTGGGACAAATCTGCTCTGTCCCACAGGATCATGGACTCAATGGCAGTGAGAGGTATTTTTCTTCTGAATACCTGGTGGTAGTGATATGCACTTTCACACTTGAAGAGAAAGCGTCAAGAGGAGTCCCTGCTTTAGGCAGAATTCAGTTCCAGAAGTTCATAATGGAGGTGAATTATTACTCCACGTTCAAGTTAAGATTTTAAAGCAAAGAGACACAGAATGTTGAGGCCCCAAAGGAGACATTTGGTTCTCTCTGAAGTAGTGGACCAGAGTCCGATAGGTGGACTAGTTGCTGTTGTCATGCAGGAACCAGGTTTCCTCTCTTCTGTCATTCTGTTACCTCTCAGGTTGTTGTCTTTCTGGTTGAAGCTGATTTACCACCACCATGTCTGCTTCTCAGCTTTTGCAAAGGGGAACACAGGCAGTCGCATTAGAAAACAGACAAGCAAACCCAAAATGCACAAACAGAAACCTACAGTAAGCCAACTGCCATGGAGTCTATCCAATTCATGTATCAGACTAACCTGCTCCATTGAGAGTTCAGTGACTGGGTTTTGGAGTAGAAGATCAGACTTTTTTTTTTTTTTCCTGGAGCATCTCTGGGTGAGCTGGAACCTCTAACATTTTAGTTAGCAGACACATATTAATCCTTCGTACCACCCAGAGGGAGAATAAATGGCTTCTTTTTTTTTAAATGAAATTGCTTGGACGTTGCACAAATCATATCACCTCACATCTGGTTGGCTGAAGTCTAGCTGCAAGAGAAGCAGGAAATATCTCTAGCTGTGTGTCCATGTTCTCTGCAGAAACTTCTCTGCTTCTATTACCAAAAGAATGAAAGTAAGAGTGGATATAATAAGACAGCTAACCTATGCAGACGTGCTTCATTTCTCTCATGGGCAGGGAATGAGATTTAGATTTTAAGGACTGATATGATTGTGGGGGGCATTCATCTCCTTAACAAACCACATGCTAGACGCTTTGTTACATGCTGAGGATATGGTGGTTTCCTCAGGGGTTTACAATCTAGCAAGATAAGGGAGCAATTAAGCAGAGATTAATAATAGATGACAAAGGAATTATGATGGGGAAACAGAGTTCTGTGAGAACCCAGAAGAGAAGAATCAAACCTTGTCTTGGGATCTAAGAGACTGTGAAGGTTTCCTGGGGTGATTGATGCTGGCCTGAGTCTCCCACGGAAGGTCCTATTGGGTGGAAAGTGGAATTTTTCTCAACTGTGTTGATCTTCCAAAGACAGAAGTCATCTACAGAGCTGCTGAGGGCAGTCTTAACCCAAAGGCTGGAGTGGAGGGGAAGCACTGCAGAAGTTATCAGGAAAGGAAGACAGATCACTGAGCTGGGAGGAGATTTTTCTTGGCAGCCGTTTTGTAGCAAAGTATATAGAATCATGATGAGCCCCAGATTCTGGGTCCTCGGCAAGGATGGGAAACATGGATCTGGTTATTGCTTGGCTGTGAGCACCAATAAATCGATCAAGCTTTTCAGCAAGAATTAGAATATTCCTATAATCCTGCATTAATCACGTCTTTTGGAAAGGTTGGAAGTGATAGGAAACACATATGTTTGCTTGTTTGGCAGCAAATATTAGCTTTCCTGGTGTTTATCTGGTGCTTCTTTACTTAAAAAAAAGTTGTAAGTTGAATCATGATGAAATATATTTTATTTGGAAAGTTGCTTTTGAGGACGAATAGCAAATTGCCTTGAGAAGGGTGTGGAGGAAAATATTGCAAGACAATGATTGGACAGAGGTGGGAGAACTTGAAAGCTTTTACTTATTTATTTTTTTGGAGCATGAAATCTCATTTTTTTTCTCCCTAGTATGGAATGAAATATTTCCTCTTCGGTTAGGTTTTTGTTTAAGTGCAGGTTCTGAGCTGCTGTCTGTTTTTAATTTTACCTTTCTTATGACTCTTTATTTATAGGCCTTTGTTGAGTGTCTCCTATGATTTCAAAGGAGTCCTGGTGGTGTATTGGGTTATAAGCTGGGCTAGTAACTGGAAGGTCAGCAGTTCGAAGCTGCCAGGCATTCTGGTCAAAGTGAGAGCTTCTGCTCCCATGAGGGTTTCTAGCCTCAGAAACCCCAAGTGGCAGCTCTCCGCTGTCCTATGTGTCAGAGTCAGCTGGCGGGCAGTGAGTTTGGTTGGGGCTACTGTGTTTACATGGTGCCAGGGGTTTCTAAGGTCCTGGGTGTTAGGAATACAACAGAAACAAATATATGCTCCAGAATAAAACACAGTGCTAGGAGCTGAGGCACCCCACAGGGTAACTTCATTTCTGAAATGCTGTTAAGTCTCTAGCAGTGTGTCTACAGCTATACTCTTCTGTACAATTCCTGACTTATAACGAGAATGACGGCAGTGTGACTCTTTTCCTTTTCGCTCCTCATTCGAAATTTGAGTCCAAACGGGCCATTTCTGGTCCTTCCATGTGATTGGGATATGACTCATCTTGACGAAAACACCAAGAGGATGCACCAAGTGCTTCTTTTCCGAGACTGTTTTGTCAAGGGAAATGTTCCAGAAATATTTCCTAGAAATGAATGACTTCCCCATGCAGGTCCTCCATGTTTTTATTCACGACCTACCAGTTCACATTCCTCTTGGGGTTCATTGTCAAACTGAGGCCAGTTTTCTTTTCTACACATTGGACATAGGTTGATAGAAAAAGGTAGAATGGAAGAAAGCCTTTTTCCCTCCCTAAGAATTTGATTGGAGTAATGGCATGGGGAGGGGCTTAAGTTTATCATTCTAATGCCTTCCATGTAGTAAGACCTTCTCTATGCTCCTAGTCCCTAGTGGCGCAGCTGGGCAAGTATTGAATTCCTAAATAGAAGTTTGGCAGTTCAAACCCACCAACCGCTCTATGACAGAATGATGAAGTTGCCCGCTCTGGTAAAGATTTACAAAACCTTAGGGGATGCTATAAATCAGAATCGACTAGTTCAGTGGTTCTCAACCTGTGAGTCCCGAACAGTAGCCAAATCACCACTATGAAGTCATAGCAAAAGTAATTTTATGGTTGGAGGGTCATTGCAACATGAGGAACTGTATTAAAGGGTGGCCTTAGGAAGATTGAGAGTGGCTTAGTTTATGTACTGTGTAAGGTACCCTGGTGGTACAGTGCTGAGGTGCTCAGCTGCTAACCAAAAGGTCGGTAGTTCAAACCCACCAACTGCTTCATGGAAGAAGAGGTGACTGTTTATATAAAGATTACAGTCATGGAACCCTTAAGAGGGAATTCTATTCTGCCTGTGGGATCACTGTGAGTTGGAATCTGTGACAACATGACAATAATTTTGGTTTGGTTTTGCAGGCACTGGGTTATAGATGCAATATCATTTAATGTAACAAATACGTCTGTTTGGAGGCAGCATACCCAGAATTCCTTGCACATATTTTGGGCATGTCAGGAGAGAAGGACATCGTGCTCGGTAAAGCAGAGGGCCAATGAAAAGGAAAAGGCCTCAACAAGGCGGCTGGACCCAGTGGCTGCCGCATGGGCTCAAGCAGAAGAGTAGTAGTGAGGATGGTACAGGACTGGGTAGTGCTTGGTTCTGCTGCCCACTCTGCTGGAAAAGAGTCAATGGCACCTAACACCACCACCAACATTTACTCTTACATCGCATGCTACATACAATTTTGCATACTACAGCGAAGAAGTATTCTTGTGCTCATTTTACAGACGAGAGGCCAGGGATCAGGCGATCAAGTACAAACTCTGGACCCAAACTTCCCGCTTTCACCCCCTATTAAAGGCTTTTCTTTGAGTCCTGTGAAATCTAGACACCTCACTAGTTTGACTGGGTAACCTCTGGTCTTACAAGGGGCAAATGGGGCAAACCCCTTTCAAGGCTGGGGCAACTGGGACAGATTTTAGCTGAGAAGGGAACTGGTTGGACTAGCATTGTTCAGTCTACCGCTTTACTGAGAAGAATGGACAGACCTCCCCACACTCCATTGGGAGCAGATAAGCTCATCTTCCTCCTGAGAAGTGTAGCAGCTACTAGTCCAGCCATTGCCAGACAGCACTGCCAGAACTCAGTGCCCAGAAAGTCAAATTTCGTTGCTGTCCAGTGGCCATCTCATGTGTGTCAGTGTAGCACGAGCACCATCGGGTTTCCAATGGATGATTTTCCTGAAGTACATTTCCAGGGCCCCATCTTCTGAGACATCTGTCTATGATCTTGAACTGCCAACCTTTTAGGAAACCTTGGGTGGTATAAATGATAAACGTGCAGCTATTAACTCTAAAGGGTGGGTGGGGGGCTTAGGGGTGGGGAGATTCCCAGAGAGCTTAGCATCAACCATGGAAAATCCTCTGGAGTTCAGTTCCAGTAGACACATGCCAGTTACAGCGTTTCCAATGCCCTCTGTTCCCTGAAGGAGTTCTGGGTGAGACATCAGTCTGAGAACCTTAGCATCAGCAGTTTCAGCCCACCAGCCACGCTCTAGGAACAAACCGAGGCTTTCTGCTCCCCTAAAGACTTAGGGCTTGGGAAACCTGAAGGGGCAGTGGCGCTATGCCCTGTAGGATCACGACGAGTCAGCATTGAATGGATGGCAACAAGTTTGGCTTTTTTGGTTCCACTCCTGGGGTGAGTGTGAGCTTAGTTTCTTTTCAGTTTTATCTGTTGGGCTGGCCTTGTGTGTGCCCTATCACATCTCTTTAAAAGGGGAGTCCTTTAGTGTCCCTGAAGATTCCTGTGCCTCCTTGATGTGATCCAGCCAGGAATTTGACCAGTGAGTATTCACATTGCAACATGTTCATTTTATCTATGAACATAACCAACTCTCTCTCTCTCGTCTCTCCAGGAAAAGAAGGAAACTTGGAGAGGACCTCAGGGAAGCCTGGAATCATCTTGAAATACATTCACTTGCAGAGCTGCTTGGAAAGTGGTTGACTTTGCACGGGGCACACAGGAAGAGAAGAAAAGCAGCTCTGACTGAGAACAGCTGCTCTGAGCTTGGGGGTCGTTGGATCTACATTTTCACCAGGAGAGTGGTGGGGATGGCCCTTTCCCCCAGGCTGGTGACACAATCACGGTTAGTTTCAAATGATTTTCCTCATTGTGACTTTCTGATCAATCGCCTACATGGTTGTTCCATTTAACCTGCCTTCCCTAGATGATTTCTTGAATTGATCGAGCAAGATCCTAAATTGGACTGCATTGACGGTCCCAGGACCCAATTACTGAAATGGCCCTCCTCCATTTGATTTTGATCAAGCGCTCTCAGGTGACTTGCGTCCTCTCTCATTTTCCTATCGGCTGCAAAGGAGATGATTTTGTTCTGGGCTTGTGTGTTTGTTTGTTTTCCTCTCTCCCTTCTGCTTCCTCTCTCTGAGCAGGGCGACTCATTAGGAAGTGCCTCTCCTGCGTAAAAGCCCTTGCTCTTCCACCATGGTATGGTTTGTTTCAGCAACTCCACTCCACCAAGATTTATGGGGTGCTGACTTTGTGAGAGGACTCAGCGAACAGCACCTCCAGGCTTGCCCCCTTTCTCCTCTGGAGGGAACTTGCTAGCTCAAGGTCTCTCTGATCTTGGAGCGGGATGTTTTAGCTCTGGGTCTTGTCAGACAGCTTTCGGCTCCACTGGGCCCCTTTCGACACCCCTCTCGCAGTGTGCAGCACGTGTCCTGCGGGCTTGATGGCTGTGGCCGTCTGTGTGTCTGTCACCACACTTTCAACTCATGGTCGAGCCTTGTTTGTCCAGGTGTTTCCCTATCACATTAGTTGCTGTCAAGTTCGTTTTGACTCCTGGCGACCCCACAAGTGTCAGAATAGAACTCTGCTCCTGAGAGCTCTCTGGGGTGGGGTTTTGATGGGTCGTCAGACATTTCTTCCAAGATGCCTCTGGGGGGGGGGGGGTGGTGTGCACCTCCGTTGGGAACTGAGCATGGTAACTGTTCGTGTTACTTAGGGCTCTTCCCCAACAGAGTTCTCAAAATAGTCTCTGCTCTTTGTCTGGAGCCCTCGACCTTCACTGCGAGAGAGTCCATGGTAACTCAGAGAGATCCTCTAGGAGAGGGTACAATTGTCCCCGTGAATCTCTGAGACCGTAACTCTTCCCCGGGATAGAAGGTCTCCTCTTTCTCCCACAGGCCTGGCGAGTGGTTTGGAACTACTGACCTCACAACCGGTTAGCAGCCCAACGAATAACCATGACGTCACAAGGGCTCCCTCTGTCTAACAGCCATTGTTTAAGATGATTGATGCCGGTTTATGTCTGGAATTACGAAGGAGAGTACTCATACAATTTGTCACTTCACATCCTCTTTAAACTTCTCAACTCAAGAAAGAGTGGCCATCTTCCTTCATCTCTTCTAACCTATGTAAGCCAACGCTGTGATGTTATGATGTTATTGGCCTTCAACCTTGCTTAAGCCAAGCTGGTGATGTGAACGGAAATGATTTTCTCTGGGACACCTGGTTATTTATATGGAGTGAGTAAAGACATCTTTAAACCGGGATCTCTTTGGGTTGTTTCCACTTCCTACCCTGATGTGACAGGGACATTTGTCGAAGAGCTCCCATTATTGTTGATTCCCACATCTGTCCATCCTGTGAACAATTTTTGCCAATTTGCTGCTTCAATCTCATTACAACCAATCCTCAAGGTTACCACCAGAGAGCCCGCAGACTGGGGGGTGTTCCTCCCTGCTCGAGGGGTTCCACTCCATTGCAGCTCTTCCAGTCCAAACAGGATTTGACTTGTCCTCAGGAGGGGAAGGAAAGATCTTGTCTCAAGCCACTTAGTAGCTCAGTGACTGAAAACCCAGAAATTCCAGATTTGGGGCTATTTGTCCTAACCATTCAACCATGCCCTAGCTCAAGCCTCGGGTTATATTTTGAGTGACAGTGATTTGACTCCACCATGACATTGAACAGCAGATTGAATTACTAGGGTGTCGAGTTTACTGAAGAGAAAGACAAAACAAAGTCGAAGTGGTGGCAATGGAGAAAGGCAGAATTTGGTGGCAAATTGAAGGAAATGAAATTAGTCTGCTATCCGAAAGGGCCAAGACTGCAGGGACCATGCTAATGAGCCCACGAAGGATTGTTCTTAAAGCATGGTGTAAGTCAGACCGGCTGGGAAATGCTTCCTTCTGTTACAGCAAAAGGAATGTCCCGCAGAACAGAAACAAACCTAAATGTTTTAAAATATGACCTTTGGTCTTCTTAGACATGCTGCTGCTATTCTTTCTTTCTTTTTTTCCCTTTAGATTTGTTCAAAGGCAAATGGGAGAGAAAGGTTTGATTACCTTCATTTTCACTCTCCCTATCCCCTTTCCCCGAAGTGTCTGGAGTCAGCCTGGATTTTTCTGAAGTGGTGTAGGTTTGTGACCATTTGTCAAAAAGGAAAAAAAATGGAGAAAAATATGGTTTTCTTTTTTGTTTGTTTGCAGCTGTATCATATTCCAAAAGAGTATGCCTTTCTCTTACCATTTTACTAGCATCGTAAATGTCTGGGCTCTCATACAAGCCTGTACTCATAAAAGAGGGGCCCCGTCCAGGTCTTCTGAACAGTTAGTGCTGCTTGTTCTTTTCTAGACCTGGGGCTTTTTCTTTCCATTTGAGATTACAAACGTAGTGGAAAAATTAGGTTTGTCTACCAAAGGATGGCTTTTCCTTGTCTCAGGAACTAAAGAGGGATAGTTAACGTAAACACTGAGTTTGATGTGAATTGTTTCTGGTTATAATCCCTTGCTTGTAAGAAGCTTTGGGGATAGTTCCTTTGGAGGTTTCAAATGGATGGTGCCTGCAAAATACAACCTGGAAGAACTTCTCAATGCACACACCCCATCTTTTGCGTGGAATAGTTGACAATAGGAGACCAGTTTTCCTCCATTCAATCTGTCAGCTAAACACATTTCCTTTCTCATCTATTTTTTTCAATAGCACGAGACTGGCTACTTTGGGCATTTGGCATTCGTTATAGCAGTAGCTTGTATTTTTTCCAGATGACTTTAGTGTATATGTCAGCACTGTGTACATAGAACTCTATTTTAAAAAAAAAAGCCTTCAGTCTAACCTTTTTCTATAGGAAGAAAAAATAAAACCATATGGAAAAATTTCATTTTTCAAATGTTCTTTTCGCAGACAGCAAATTTAAATTCTGCTTCAGTGGAAAGCAGGTTGAGTTTGTTTCATATCATTCTCACCGCTGAGTCGGAGTTTGAAGATCATTGCATTGTCTCTTGGCTTTGCATCATGCATGATGTATCTTTTGCCCTGATGTTTAGACAGATGTGAAATGTAGGGAGGACTTGGGCAGCTCCTCTGGACAGCCAGACCAAGTCAGACATTCTTGGAAACTGATGCAATGTATGTTTCAGAAGGGATTGTCAAACCCCAAAGACCTTTATCTGTTCCACAGTGATGCTTTGGGTGGGAACTCAAGCCAAGCAATGCCATCGTGGCCTCCAAAGGATCAACCCTTATGGGCCAGCTAAAAGGACAAACACATGCTCAAGCTAGCTGGACCGGCTTCTTTTGGAGATCTTACCACTTTGTAGAATTTGAAGGAAGCTCGCATGGAGTCATGGACTAAAGATGTCAGCCAAAAAAGGTCCTGGAAGACATCTGTCCCATATATGTGTGAAACAATCTGCTGCTTGAAAAACAAAAATCGTATGCAATGTAGCTTGTAAGCTACACTTCGCTTGAGAAAGCTAAGGGTTGGGAAGAGAAATACATCTGGGTCTCTTTAAAATACCAAGCACCGCACTCATTTATGAATGTGTAAACGTCCTTTGCAATTGGTCCTGATTGGGTGGCATCTCACCCCCATTCAAGCTCACAGATTATTGGCTGGACTGTCATAAGTGGAAGTTCCATGGGGGAAGCAGATTTGGCTAGGATAGGTTGATTGAAAAATCACAATCATTAAGGGGACAATGGGGAGCGGTTGCTCCTGGCTATTTTTGATAAGTAGAGATTGGTGGCTTGGCCCTTAAGGGAAAGGCTGCGGAAATAAATTCAAAACTGTGTTTCTTAACAAAGTGATTGACAGCAAGTAAGGATTTATATGAAAGTTTTAATAAAGATTTGAATTGAAAGCAGCTGGGAAGTTATTAAAAATTAAGTAAGAAGAGATAGTATATGCTTGTGTCCAATTTTGTTTATTTCACTGCCTTTTCTTTTCATGGTGCCTAAAGATACATAAAGACAACTTTTGAGCTTTCTTTTTTATTGTCATAGGTAAAATTTAACAATGCTCTAACTTGTCTTCCTCGGTGCTCTTAATATCTAATTAGATGTATTTCAAATCGCAGGTTGCAAGACCTTAGTGAGGAGGAAAATCTGAAGTAGGTAATTCTGACACGTTTCTTTTTAAAATTTTATTGAAATGTATGTACAGAGAGGTGCATAAAGACGTAGGTGCACATAAACCAATGCCACCAGCACCAGATCAAGAAATAGCACCTGAATTCCAACCAGAAACCAAGCTCATGGTCTTCAAGTCATTTCCAACTCAGTGGCCCTCTAAGTCATAAATGACATGGTGGAAGGGGGTCTGACTCTGAGTACATGACCAAAGGGCCCTCAGGACTTCTCCTTCAACTCAGTACCACTACTGTACTGACTTCTGACAGTCCAGATTAATTTTGACTGTCTTGGAAGTTCCTGTCGATAAAAGCACTCAGCATGAATTCTTTTGTGTGCCGGGCATAATGTGCAGGAGATGGTTCATTCCACCTACTGTAGGGCTTCACTGTAGGACTAAACCATGAATAAACCGAATTATTCATTCTCCTATATTGATGAGCCTCTAAGTAGTTTTTAATAGTCAGCTTTATAAATGCAAGCTTTTGTAAACATTCTAATATAACTAAAATGATCACATATACATTGATTTCTTGTTGATACCTACTTATGAGGGAAACTGCTGAGTCAACAGCTATTCACATGTTTAACTCACTGCCATCAAGTCAATTACACCTCACTGTGACTGCCTAGAACAGGATAGAATTGCCCCGATGGTGTTTTGAGACTGTAACTCTTTACTGACAGAGAAAGCCTCATTTTTCTCCCAAGGAGTGACTGGTGGTTTCGAACTGCAGACTTTGTGTTTAGCAGCCCAGCCATCATGTAGCCTGCTATGCCATCAGGATCCTTTTCAGCTTTAGTAGATCCTGGAAAAGAGTTCAAAGAATTTGTGTCAACTCAGAGTAAAATTGAAAAGAATATAGAGAAGTAGAATAGAATAAATTGGAAAAGAAAATGGATACCTTCAGCACATGCTGTATTGGTAATTATTGGTTCTTTATACTTTTGTTTCACCTACGTATGCTTGTACTATATCTTGTAACAAAGCATACTTATTTTTCTGAGTTACCATCAAAAGAATTTGAAACACTTGTCTACCTTCAGGGTTCATTTCTGAACAATTATACACGTTGTATTATTTTAATGACCAACAAAAGTCACTCTATTATCAACAATAAATAAGAGAAGACATAGCTTCCAGTAGGGAGATCATAAGTTCATTTAAGGACCTGGGCCAGCTTTCAAAAATAATATTTTAAAACATGCCCTCATAAGAACTACGTAGAGAAATGAAAACATGCGCTTGACTAATGGTTTGTGAATTTGACACAGTCTAAACAGCAACATGGGAACTCCATGTTAACATTTCTGGTCCTGTAGACCGCCAGTGCAAAACCTGTCCCCAGCCCTGCCCCTTACCTCACCCACCGCCAACTTACCCAGCCACACCTCAGGACCAAGGCAAATTCCATAATAATAAGGAAAATGGATAGTTCCCACACAAGACCTATTTGTTTCGATTTCCTGATTGATTACCCAGATGGTTGGTTATGGCTGGATCAAGTGTGGAACTGGCCTCCTAAGAGTGGGTACATTCTAGCAGCCTGAGATGGTATCTAGTTCCACCACTTACTACCCTTGGGTTCTTGTGCCTCAGCTGACTCAGTGGACCAGTAGGATAATTGTAGAACCTTCCTCAAGGAATTGTTAGAAGGTTAAATGTGACAGTACAAGAGCACTTGGAATAATGCTGCCCTCATGCTAAATTTTTGAGATAGTGCCCACTAAACCAACTGCAGTCAAGTTGACTTTGACACATGGAGACCCCATGTTTGCAAAGTCAAATGGCTTCACTGGGTTTCCAAGACTTCTATAAACAGATCACCAGTCTTGTAGTCAGAGGGGGAAGTTTTGAACCACTCACCTTTGGCTTTGTAGACTGGTGCTTAACCATTTGCACTACCCAGAGGTTTAAGGATATTAGCCTTATTATTTAGATTTCACTTGTCCACATGAGGCACAGAACCAACAGGGACATACAGTTGCTATAGGTTAGAACTGACTTGATGGGCCCTAACGGAAACTATACGCCTCCTCCTTCTTTCTACAACTGCGTGGCAGACTCCACAAAAGAGCCTTGCATGGAGTTGATCCCACCATGCTACTTCATATCATGGGAGAATCTTGGCTCGTCACAGTTGATGTAAAATCCAGGGAGCACGGTAGGCTCTTTGCTGTTCCTAGGGACCATTGAGTCAGTTCTGACTCAGGGCAACCCGATGTACAAGAGTAGACTTCAACCAAAGCTCAATAGCATCACATAGTGTAGGCACCCATCCCATCGCATCCTGAGATAGGAGTTCTTTCATTAGGGCATCTCTCTCTGCTTCCCTGGGCTTGTTGGTAAAAGTAATATGAGAAGCAGGGGAGAGGCAACTAAGCATAAGAAATGCTGAAAAGATAAAATGAAGTGAGTTTCTTTCTTGCAGGACTTCCCAGCTTTTTATATGTTAATGAGAGGATAAAGTCACATTTCGATGTTTTAAAATGGAAAAGTCTCTCCTCTTTTTGTCGCATTATTTTAAAAAATAGAGCTCAAGGTGGCTTTAGGGGGACTTGCTCAGCAGTTACTGAAGCATAAGCCTCAAACCCAAACCAGCGTCTATCTAGTTGATTCTGATGCCCTACCTGTAGGGGAGAGTACAGCTGCCTCAAAGGGTTTCCCAGACTGAAAATCTTTCCAGGAGCAGACAACCTTACCTGTCTCCCCTGGGTTTGAACCACTGACCTTCAGGTTAGCATCCCAATTCTTAAACTGGGGTCCTAGGGTTCCTCCTGAGGATGGAGTCCGCTATATTGCATCTGCTCTTTGGATGTCTTCCCTCCCTGACTGAAGACTTAGGGAAAAGATGATGCTTTACTAGTTTATCTTTGTAACTTTAGAGCAGTGTTTATCTTGACGCTGAGAGGTGTTTTCTCTGAAGGATAGAATAGCAGATGCCTGGGGACCTTTGCTTTCTGCTGCCACTCATTGTTCCCCAAGTGGCATTGATTACCTATGCAGTGAATGAGTTCACACGGAAATGGAAATGAGTTCGGCACCCAAAACTCAACAAACCCGGAGACCTGAGTGAGAGGGATGAAGGGTGGTCTCCCTGTCGTGAGTCAGCCACTCGTGACAGCCTTGGAAGGGAGATGGCATTCAGGGGCCAGTCTGACTCCACCCCCAAGTCTGTATTTGTTCGCAGGATTCGGGATGTGGAGATGGTGGGGCCCAGTCCATAAAGGCAGGTGGAATCAGAGGGGAAAGGAGTGTGGCCAACCACGGGACGGGAAGTCTGGAGGAGAGACAGATGGGTCCAGCTGTGAGAGCTCATTGGAAAACTGCAAGGAAAGAATTACAAGTATAAGAAAATTAAGAACTGCAGAACCAGCAAGGGTGAGCAAAGGCAGGAGGAACAGGAAGCACAGTGCCTGATCGAGAGAGGAAAAAGCAATAAAGGACAGAAAAAGACAGGGAGAGAGGAGCAGCACTCCAGGGGAGAAAAGGTACCAGGAAGCTATTTTAGAGAAAGGGTCAGAAAGGAACAAGGGAGGCTTTCAAGCTCACTTCCCACTGGGTGAAGGGCATCTGGTGGCCTGCTGGTAGTAGCGCTCTCCAGGTGTCACTAACAGGGCCTAGAGTTCTGCAGGGATGGCGGAACAGCCCCCTCCAGGTCACTCCTTTTCTTTGGGAGGTTTTGTCTTCCAAACTTAAGTGCACTGGGCCTCTGGTGGGAGCCATTTGTTTACATTTCGAAACGTGAGCACTCCTTGTGAAACTCCCTCTCCTGCTGTATCCGTGTGCTTGGGACAAAAGCCACGACTTAGATGTCAGCGCACTGAAGTATGCAAGCTGTGTGCAGGTCAGGTCAGAGAGCAAAGCTGTTGAAACAGTCTAGGGCTCCTCTGGGGAGACTGCTGGTGTCCCTGCAGCATTTGTCAGCTGTGCTCTAGCGATGGACTCAAGGACAGAAAGGGTCATCCAGGAGAACACTCTATGAATGGAAACGGGGCCGTAAAGTGTTTTAAGCAGGTGTGAAGTCTGGTGTGAAGGGCTTCTACTGAGGTCTGAGGGCACTCTCTCTTTTCCTGGACTGAAGTCTGTCTCTGGCAGAGCTGCAGCCACCTGATGTGACGGGTACAAAGATGGCTGCACAGAGACTCAATGGCCAGGGGTCTTCCCCTGAGGTCACCAAGGTGAGGACTATTGCTTAGGCTTGTTGAATTGCTTTCAACGGAAGGGCCACGTCTGATTGATGGAGGGCACTGCTGTGAGAAAGATTCTAAGTTAGAGACCAGTGGTGTTCACATTTCTTGCCTTTAGAAAGGCATGGTGGAAACAGGATGGAGACCTGGTTCTGGAGTAGCTAACGGCCTCAGTGGCTAACGTCAAGGCTGGTGGTTTGAACCTATGAGCTGCATCCTGGGACAAAAATGTAGCAGTCAGCTTTGCTATGACGGAGGGTTATTCGAGAGCTGCTTGGTAGGGGTTGGAATGAACTCATTGGCACTGGGTCTGGTTTATTTGGTGTTGTTCATGGGTAGTGGTGCAGAGAGTTCAGTGCCTGACTACTAAGCAAGTGGTTGTCAGTTCAAATTCATCGTGAGAGACCTTGCGAGCTAGACCTGGGAATCTGCTGCTGTAGATCACAGCTTTCAAACCTTGCTCCATGCACAGGTGTCACCATGAGTCAGAATTAGCTCCACAACAACTACCCACAATAGTGGTGATCCTATGTTGTATATTTTCTAAACCTGCCATATATTCTCCTTTTGATCCCGGGCCATCAGTCTTGCAAATGCATACTCTTGGCCACTAACCATCTGGTGAGTTTGTCTACTGAAATTGATGTGGAACCTGACAGGGCTAAGACTGATGTGACTTTGCTTCCATTATTCCGGGAGATCCCTGGTGACGTAGAGATTACCTGTTGGGCAGTGATCCCCATGGTCGGCGGTTCAGAACCACCAGCAACTCCTTGAAAGAAACACTGGACTTTCTACTCCGGGAAACAGTTACTCACAGGGGGTCACTAGGAGTCAGCACTGACTGTCTGCCAGAGAGGTTGTTTTCATTTTTTTTATTCCTGGGGAAAACTTATCCTTTATCAGATGATTGAATTCAATATGGTGCCACAGCCGGATGAGGAATGCAGAGGTTGCTTTCCATTGTGATCTTGAACTCATTTGTGAGGCTATGTGACGACATCATCTTGTTGGATTTGATGGCTAAATCTGTAAACAAATGCAGACAGTAGAGTTAGCTAGAAGTAGGATGATGGCTTCCGGGCTCCAGGGACTCATTGTTTTCTGACTTTGGCATGGGTTATGGGAGACTTCTCCTTCTTGTTGTTGCCTTACCATTGAAAAGCTTCACATCTAAGGCTACGTACTCTGGTCCAGAATTTGAGAGAAATATTTTATGACCCACTGTGGAAACTATTCTGTTTGTAGATACCAATACCCTTGCTCATATGGAAAATATCGAGATCCATGCTCATATGGAAAATATCGAGACCCATTCATGTCTCTGTTCTTCTGGAAACAGTTAGGGTGTTGTGGAAATGACGTGGGCTTGGGAAAGAGATAGCCCTAGCTTCAAGTCTGGGTTCTGTCATAATTCCACTGGAAAACCTTGGAGAAGTTATTTATCTGGCTAGCTTTCCTTACCTGTAAAATGAGGATCATACCCACTCATGCAATTTTGATGAGTGTTAAATAGGAAAGTGTGAATGCTATTAGTTGCAACAGAATGTGGGTTAGTTGATTTGAGCAGAAAGGTATCTGTTGAGGGACAATGACTCAGAGAACTATTAGGTATGCAGAAGGAAGACCTCTAGGCCTGGCTTCCAAAAGTCCCACTGTGGAACTTGCTCACGAAAGGAGCTGTTGCTACAGTGAATCAGTACAAGGTGGGCACTGCTGTGCCCAGAAAACTGATCCATTAAAACATTTCCCTGCAGCATCCAGTTCCAGCAGAGACAAATGCTTCTATGTCATGTCAGACTATCTAGTAAGCCAGGTAGCACTTCCTTGTCTTCCTTGGTGAGCAATTTTACATTTGCCACATCAGAGACCCTGTGTTTAGCTATATCTGGCAGCTGTCCCTCTGCCAACCCCAGTACCTTCCTACAGAATCAAAGCTTCTTTCCAAATGTACAGTCCCTGAGAGAGATGGAGAACCCAGGGAATAATGTAAGCATGAGTTACTCTCACCACATGAAACCCACATAAAGCTGTTCACAGTAGATTACTTGGTAAACAAAATTAAGCCTGTGAATACCTCATTTATTGGCTCATTCACTTTCATGCTTACCCCCCAAATCTGGACTCATTTGAACTGTCTCAATATCTCATTGTAAACGTCTTTATCTTCTCCCAACCCTGGGCCTTTTACACTCTTCTTGAAACAATTCTGGTCTACTGATAAAGGCGACCTCCAGGTGCCCTGCATCTGACTCTTGGCTCTTTTGTTAAAATCTTGCTACCAAGAGTGACATGTCACCTGCTCCCCATCTCAAACTCCTACGAACTTTACAGACACACCGCAAGTTCTCCTGCTACAGAATGTCTGCTCTATAATACCTCTTTAAAGTATTGAAAAGCAAGACTGTCACTTTGAGGATTAAGGTGTGCCTGAACCAAGCCATGGCATTTCCAAATGCCTTATATGTGTGTATAAGTCGGACATGGAATACAGAAGCCCGAAGGAGGACTGATGGGTT
>PVJH01000456.1:108539-315868 GCA_004026705.1 Nesogale talazaci
CAGGGAGGGGCTTCCCGCTCACAGTGACCCTCTAGGACAGGGAAGAACCGCCCCGATGGGTTTCTGAGACTTTAACGCCTTATGAGAGTAGAAAGGCTCATCTTTCTTCCATGGAGTGGCTCGTGGTTTTGAAGTGTTGATTTGACACTTAGCAACCCAACTCATAAGCCGCCAGAGTTCCCTTTAAGCATGCACCCACACACAATAAATGTAATGCAGGTACATGTATTTGTAGTGAGGGACCTGGGAGACTGTTCTGACCCTATGCCTAACAGAAGGAAGCACTGCCTCGTCTTGCACCGTCCTCACAACTGTGCCTGTGCCCGAGCCCATTGGTGAAGCCACTGCTTCAATCCATTCCGTTGCGGGCATTTTTCACTTTCACTGCCCCTCGAGCACACGGTATCTACTTAGGTCATGGCATCTACTGGAATAGAGACAGATAATAAGCCAACTTTAACGTTAACCTACTTGGAACTGAGTCCACTGAGATTGGCAACAGGTGCTGTGATGCACCACCAAGTAAAACCTTCAAGGCTAAGGGATTTATTTCCCTACTTGTTTTCTCAACTTGGGACTAGTTGGAAGGGGCATCTCAGCTCCAGAGATTTTGCTGTTGTTCGTTGTTAAAGGTCTGTGTCACAGCCTGATGCCTCCTTCTTCTCCATCTTGTTTGGGTTTCTTTCCTTCTGTGAGTGTTAATCCTGGGAACTTTCCCTAATGAACGTTCTCTCTGGAGGTCTTTCATGCTCCAACTGTAAGCCTTGTGATAGATGATTAAAAAGCAGTGAATGAGTTGAAGGTTCAGTGTTTGGTTTGTTGTGTTAGAAGGAAAGAGAATTGGTTCAGTTTGGGCAAGGTGTTTTATGACTACATACTTAAAACCAGAGTCATGTAATTGCCACCATCATTTGGCAAATGAGGATAATAAAAAAATGAATGGCAAGGTGTGTCTTTGTATTCAGGTAGAATCTATCCTCTATTGAGAAAGTGATGATGTGTCCACACATAGGGTAGTTATAACACCCATGCCTTAATTCTCATATTCAGAAACTTTAGCTGAAAAATGTCTGATGGGTCCTGCATGATAGGAGATCTATAAATCATAATGTTAATTGAGATGTTGTAAGCTTATATTAACAAGTTAATATAAAATTGTTTTTATACAGCCCATTGGATTGTGCATTTGGTCATATCCAAAGTATTATTTTACAGGGATGCTATTTATAAGCAGAACTGTTTCTTGTGGAATATAACATATAGTATGCTCTTCCCAAAACTGTATAACATATAGTATGTTCTTCTCCCACCTCCCCCCCAAAAGAAAACCAGTCAGACAATTATCAGGAACCTTAGCTTGATAGGCAGTCTGTGTCTCTTAGTTTACATAGAAGAATAGGAGATGTGGGAAAAGAAGACAAAATAAAAAACATGTCCGGAGTCAAAAGCTGCCTAATGGCCAAGTCAAGCATTTAATCCAGAATCTTTAAATTCCATCCATTGTGTGTGGTAGTTCTGTCCCTGTGTCTGTCTTTGGGGGATTATCTGTGTAAATCGTCTTTCACTTAGGGCTGAAGGTTAGTCACATTTTTTTATGCCATGCTAAGCAATTTGGCACATTCACAGATCAGAGAATCTGAATTACATAAACATAACAAAACTCAAACAAGTTTAATTCAGTCAAGATTATTTTTGTCTCCATGATGCCTAGCAGGCCTGTTGAAAGAAATATGCACTTACGTTTTAAATGACTATTGTACCTGCCATGATAACACGTGGGCCCTTGGCATAAACAAATACATTAAAACTGGAGGTGGGGCAATGCCCATCACTACCTTAAATATAATTGAGTCTAACTCCAAGGGTGGGAAGGGAAAAGGGGTACTTCCACCCGAGACCCCATAAATCAGCTTTGCTTATCAACCTTGCTCTTCTCTCTAGGGATTAAGAGGCTGCAAAACACTGGTTGACCTTGGAACTTTATGGGGCTGTGCTTTTTGATTTGTTTACACATGTAGAATAGTTCTTCGGTCTTCTAATGGGGTAGATGTGGGTCTACCAAGTTAGACAGGAAGCGAAGATGGAGTGAGTGGTGATAGGGCACAATGTTAGTGGAGATTTAGCTTTTATTTGGCTAATTTATTTCTCCATCGGCAGCCAAACAGTCATCATAAAACAAGGGGAATGTGTTTTTCTGCTCTTGGTTGTCTTTTTGAATCAGCTCTGCCATGTATCTACTCTATTGCCTCTCCAAAGAGGAGTGCTATCCAGAACTGATTTCCCACAAAACAATCTGTCACCAGAAAAACAAAGAAAATAGAAACATGCACCCCCATTTAAAAAAGAAACCCTAAGGCTGAGCCCTGGTGGTGTAAGTGGTTGAGTGCGGGACTGCAGCTCACAGGCTTGGTGATTCAAATCCAGCAGAGGCTCTCCAGGAGCAAGGCTGAGTGGCTCCCACAACCATCAGAGGGCAGTGATGTCCTCCCAAAAATAAATAAAATAAACCCCAATATTCTCTTCCAGTAGAGCACCAGCTATCAGGGGCATCTATTCCTCGGCTGGAGTTAGAACATATTTTGGAGCAGTGATGTTGTGTTAGACTGGGTTGACTAGAGAAACAAATTCAGGAACACTTATGAATATAAGACAGAGCTTTATATCAAAGAGTCATTATATATTAAGAAAACATCCCAGCCCAGTTCAGACCAAGTCTGTACTTCTGATATTAGCCCATAAATTCCTCTTCAGACTCACACAGCACATGAAATGATGCCGAATGTAGGACGATCACAGATCAATGGCTGGGAAGTCTTGTGGATCCAGTTGAGGTGGAAGCATCTCAGCACTGGCGTGCCCCGCACCCCCTTCCTGTACCCTCAGGGAGCCATTACTCCTGTTACTATTTCTGAAGGGCTGTCTGTTTTGACTTTTATATACTGAATGATCTTAAATACACAAATGAATTTATGATTAATGAGGTAAGATCAATAAAATACTGTAATAGTAAGGGGATGGAATACCTAAGAGCTAGAAGATAGCTATGTGGTTCATCTGTGCCATACCCTCCCCTGGATTTATCATCCATTCCAAGTGGCCCTTCTGAGAGGGACTGTGCAAATAACTTACAGGTGGGTTTGGGGTCTCCAGTGCATCCAGGCTCCTTCATAACAATTTGGTTGTGTATTTTTCAACTTCTGATACCTCTTCCTGTCGACACCTCATGCTCACACAGGCTGGTGTGCTTCTTTCATGTGGGCTGCTGCTTTCCTGCTAGTAGGTCACTTGTTTAATTACAAGCCTTTAAGACTCCAAACACTCTATCTTTTGATAGCTGGGGACCATCAGCTTTCTCCACTATATTTGCTTATACACCTATTTTGTCTTCAGGAAGGTGAGTAATCCCACATTATTAGAACATACCATTCTAGGTAAGCCATTTAGATGGAATTGTACTGACCTGCCTGTTTTCTATATAACCAGTTAATACTCAAATATTCTGCTCTTCCTTCCCTCACATAAACATGGTAGGTTATCCCTTTGCCTTATAAAAATGCCCCCACTGGTGGAACTACTTAAAACAACAAGCTGTCTACTGTGGTGGGAGTGGGGAAGAGGGGCGGGGCTTGAATTTCATCTCAGCCATTGGGATCGGCCATGGAGCCCCCAGGTATCTGACCCGGCCTGGTCCTGTAAGGAGCTCCAGAGCATAAGTAACATGTTAATGATTGTTCTGCTTTGAGGTCAGGAAGTTGAGCTTTCTTGTTCCATCTCTAGTCTAGTTAAGGGCCAGAAGATAGGTCCCTGTGTGATTCAAGGATTTTAAATAATAAAATCTATCACTGGAAAGGGCAATATTATTAGAGATTAAATTCTGAGCACCCAGTTGGCAGAAAGCTATGAATGGCAGTGAAATCCCCACTTGGATAAAGCCTCTGGTGGATCCTCTCTGACCATTGACCAGGGATGTGACTGGGGACACCATAAAACAGAGTGCATTGGAAAGTGGGCTAAATTTCAATACCTTATGATGAGTTCTCCTTTTTCGCCCATTTAAAATTTGTTCTAGTTTTAAATGTTTTCTGCTTTCTTTTCAATTATGGTCTTTCTCTTTTTTATTTTGTTATTGTTGTTGGACTGTTGTTGTTTTTTCTGTATAAGAAATCCAAGATAGGTAATTCTGTAGTGGCAGTAATTAGGTTAAGAGTTTCTTGAGGTTATGGCGGGGTGGGGGGGTGGGGTAGGGGAGTGTTGGAGGGAAATAGAGAGTAAAGAACAAGGAGTACAAGAAAGAGTAAAATGTTCTAAAATTTTAGTGATGATTGCACAGCTCTTTTTAATATAATTAAACTATTGAACTGTATGATATGTGAATTATTTGTCAATAAAAGTGTTAAAAATAGAACTCTGGGCCCCTTCAGCTCCTCACTCCTGGGAATGTGGGCTCTTGGGCAAGAGTACAAAGAAGCTGTAAACGGAGGGGAATGCACAGCTGGGGAAGCAGGCCTGGAGTTCTGACCAGAGCACTGGCAGGGCACTCTGCCATGTGTCAGGCACCTCAATATGGACTGCAGGGGTTTGTTCATTATCTTGTGTCTCTGAAGCATGCTGGACAAGACATTCAAGGGGAACCCTCATGCCTACATTGTGGGCCCAGATCTTTCCATTCCTGAGGACACTTGGAATTCTTTCACCTCAACTTCTTCTTCCACAGAACCCCCCCGCCCCCCCCCAAAAAAAACCAAAACCAAACCAAAACAAGAAACAAAAAACCAAGCTTAGCACAGAAACATGGAGTATACCAAGAAGAGTAAGGCGAAGCATCCACCCTTATAGAACTCACTATCTGATCAGGAAGGCAGCTATCCAGGCAACTGGATAAATGCATTCTTGAAGATAAATGGCATTAGGACAGTGAAGAGGTGGAAACACATTGTGAGAACACCTCAAAAAGGACATCCAAGGTAAGGACAAAGAGGGTCGAGGGGAAAAACTCTGGGATGGATTGGTACAAACACGTGCCAATCCAGGGGATGACGCGGGATCCAGCAAGATTTTGTTTTGTTTTGCTTAAGGTCAACCCAATGACCACCACCAACAACACTGGGGACTGAAGGGAAAGCATGGAGGACTCTAAGGTAGGGGCAGAAACTGAAAGAAAGTTTCTGAAACCTAGTGACATTTTGCTTCAAACTTGAAGAGTAACTAAGATTTTGACATGAGAAATAAAGGGAAGGAGACCGCAGACCAGGGGCCACCAAGCTTTTATGACGGTCGAACCAGCCCTGTCCCTCACAACAATTTAAAAATCAGTTGAGAGCCATAAGTCTATTTTCACAAACAAACAAAATTACAAATTAGCTGGGTCATATTTTTAAAAAATCTTTTCCCTTTACTTTAGAGCCACCTCTACACCGAAAGAGCCGTCTCCAGCTTGAGTTCCAGCGCCGTTGTCTGCCACGGACTGAAGCAAACGTGAGCATATACCCCTCCCAGTGAAGTGCGGTCTCTCCTCAGGGCTGCCTGGAGAAGCAGGGCAGTCTCGCTGTGGCTGGCTCTGTGACACGGTACTGTTAGGACTGTGGTTCAGTTACTTTTTAATGAAGATAGATTTTGGTCCATTGTTCTCCTAAATGATTGAAACAGGAGGTTCAGATGGAAATTTCTGTTGAGATCCAAAGACAATAAAAATAAAATCTCCAATGGAAAAGAAAGACTAAAACTCCTGGTTTAAAACCTCTGCCATCAAGTCGAGTCTGATGCACAGTGACCTTAGGTAGGGTTCCCGAGGCTGTAAATCCTTACAACAGATTCATCTTTCTCCCACGTGGTGGAGTGGCTGGTAGATTTCAAGGGCCACCCTCAGGGTTCACAGTCTAACACTTACCCAAGAGTATCAGCTGGGTCCCCCACGTGTAAGACTCAATCCCCAAAGCCAAACTCACTGCCGTCCAGTCCATGGCTCCAAGCAACCTACACCATGCTATATCATATCACTCACCCAAGTTGGCATAAAACCTAACTCTCGCGTGTGGGCACATTATTTTTATAAATGAAGTGCCCAGAGTTTCTAAGTTTTGTCAGGAAAGTCACAGGATCCACATTTTTACTGAGGAACTAACCAATTAAGCACCTCCTCAAAAAGTTGTTTTATCCTTGGATAGTATAAACGCATTGTGCATAGCTCTAAAGGAACCACTCAATGGTGTCTTGAAGAAAGGCCTGGAGAATTGCTTCTGTAAAGATTGCAGCAAAGAAAACCCCACGGGGCTGCTTCTCTCTCTAAACATGGGTCATAAATTTGAATGGACTCAATGGCAAGAAATTTGATTTTGGAGTTAATGGCTACATCCCATGAATCATGCTTGCTTAAGTAGCCCTCATGGCACGGTGGTATAAGCATTTGACTACCAATCCAGAGCTGTGTAGTTTAGGCCCATCAGCTGCACCGCAGGAGAAAAATATGGCAGTCTGCTTCTAAAATGATGATAGCCTTGTCAATCCAATCTGGCTCTTTCCTACCCTGTTATTATGAGTCTACATTAACTCAATGACAATGGATTTTCTTCTTCTTCTTCTTCTTCTTCTTCTTCTTCTTCTTCTTCTTCTTCTTCTTCTTCTTCATGGGGTGGCTATACTACCAATAAATCTTAAAATTGTCTCCATGGAAAATAGATGGAACAAATGTATTCAGGCTCCCAAAGATAGAAGACTGCACATTGTATTTCTTTTTTTTTCCATTAAAGTAAACCCATGATGACTACAAGGATATCAACCAGTGGATGGAGAATTGTGGTCTAAGGAACAAAAATGTGACTTCCAACACCCTAGGATCACAGTTAAGTAGGACAAAAGGAGACAAATGTAGCTGGTTAACATGGTACTGGCATCGTATATATGGAATATTGCTACCAGAACGTAAGCCTTGCTCCCTTCATGCCATACTAGGCCACAGTCTTTCCTTTTGGTTCACCAACTTTCAGCACATACTGTAACTGGGCCATGATCCTACAAGTTCTCCATCAAAGGAAGAGCCATTATTTATTTCCGGTGGCTTTCTGATCGACCCCCAGGGCTGAAATAAAAGAGAACCCAGATGCTAAGGCTCAGGGAGTGACTGCATTTTCTGAGCTCTTCTGAGAACTATGTGCTGAGCATTTCTCAAAGACCCTGCACTCTCTGTCTGTCCAACACAGCTTACAGGTTTTATGTAGCCAAGTTTTCTTTGACACCAGGAGTCTGCAAACTTTGGCCCAGGAGCCACCACTGGCTCACTGCCTATTGTTCTGTGGTTTCTGCAAGTTAATAATGATTTTTACGTGCTTGGGGGAAAATGCAAAGAAGTATAATATTTTGTGACATGTGAAAATTAAATGAAACTCACATTTCCAAGCCTATACATAAAGTTTTATTGGAGCATAGCCGCCTCATTTGTTTACGCATTGTCTATCTCTGCTTTCATGCCACTGTCGACTTGAGTACTTGCGACAGAGACCGTATGGCCCATAAAGTCTAAGCTATTTACTATCTGGCCCTTTGCAGAAAAATGTTTGCCAACCCTGGCTCTAAATGATTACACTAAATCAGAACCAAACCAAACCTACTGCTTTCCAGTTGATTCCAACTCGCAGTGACCCCTAGTTCCAACTCAACCAAACTCACTGTCATTGAGTTGATTCCAACTCAGACTGACCCTCTAGGACAGAGTGGACTTGCCCCTATGGGTTTTCAAGACAGCAGATCTTCATCTTTCTCCTGAGGTGCAATGGGCTGTTTCAAACTGCTGGTGTTGCAGTTATCAATTCAGTGTATGACCCACTAAGCCACCAGGGCTCATAGTGACCTATATGGCAGAGTAAAATCGGCTCACAAGGGTTTCAAGAAAGCACACTACTGCCTCCTTTTCGGGCATAACAGCTAATGGGTTAGAATTGTTTTAACCAGGGTATCACTGGGGTGCCTTAATGATGACACTTTCTCCTATTCATGATTGTATTAAGATCCAGGAAAGTGGCCTTTCCTGTGCTTTCCTCAGTTGACTTTCAACTCTGACATCCAGGATGGAGAAGCGATGGGGTTACTGTTTTGTTTTTTAAACAGACCTTTCCCAGGAGTAGGTACCAGTGTAAGGTGGTGGAAATAACACTCAATAGAAAGTTAGGGCACTTGGCATCTTGGCTGGCTTCTTTTGCTTGTGAAAAGACCCTAGTAACTTCACCTCCTCCTCTTTCTTTTTCCTCATCTGTGAAATTATTTCCCAGTTGATATATTTACACACTTATTTTTAAAGGATACCAAGAATTAGATTTCCAGAGTGGATTAGAAGCTAACTAAATGCTAATTCAGCTGGAGTTGGCATTTTTGGAAAAACCGTTGAAGCAGATCATCACCAAGGTCCTTCACAATTTTATAAAATTATAAGAAAGGAAGAATTTTTTTTGGGGGGGATATCATACTTTTTAAAAAGTTTAAGCCAAAGGCAAAAGAAACTAAACTCAAAAGTATAAAACCAACTCATTGGCATGTTTTGAAAATGATCCACCTGTTTCAGTGTCCACATCTGGTTGACAGAAGGAGTGCATGAATGGGTGCTTTAAAACATATGGTGGTTATGGCAATGTTCACTATCTGAAGAAAAAATGGAGGTCTCGCTAACTTCTTGTAATTATGGGCTTGTTAAAAACTCACAGATCTGAATTCAACCAGGGAAACTAGAAGGCGAGGAGCATTGTGCTTTCTGTGTGTCTACCTTAGGTACCAACAGAGCTTGGGTAAGCAATTCTTTATAAACAAGTGGAACTCAGTGGTGATTTTATAGACTCAAGTGAAAACCATTCTGGTTTGGGTGGGTTATGGTCACCACAAAGACTAAAAATGGGAGGAAATAATAATGTTCTTTCTGTGTGCGCTCATGGAGCTATAACTGGGTGATTTTTTCTGCTGCGTTATCTTAGAGTTGAGTCACATTTTCAGTTATTATCTTAAGGCGAAAAACGTAACTGAATTTGTAGTCAACATTTTCCTGTGCTTTATACCCATTTGCAAGTGACCTTTCATTCACCCACTTGAAGTGATTAATGGTAGTAGGCAGGCAAATTGCTTGCGATACAGATTTAATTTATTTGTGCCAAATGGTTCTTAATGGCTGTTCCATTGGGAAGATGACGCTGATAAGTGTTTTGCAGTCAACATGTGAAAGTACAAGAGAATGAAACGAATTAGGATGGGTGTTCAAAGCAACAGTAGAGGACAGTTCGATTTTATTTCTGAAGTGCACAGTTAATTTATTCAATAAGTTTACTGATCACTATGGGCTGAGCACCTGGAACTCTTCCTGACAATGACTCAGAAAGGGTTCTGCTCTTTGGGGTCCTCAGATACCGTCCCTGGTGTGCTGACTTTTAGCAAATTGGGACTCAGCTGTTAGTCACCCAGAGGAAGGGCTCCGTTTCATGAAAAAAAGTGCATAAAATGGACAATTTAATTTCATCCTCCATAAATACTGTTCTCTGAACTCCAGTTTTGACAGCATTGATTTATGTTTCAAATAATCTTCATATAGGATATTTCAAGAGGCTACATGGACTTGCAATCAACAGAAGGTTTGGAGCGGCATTTGCAAGGGGATGTTTGGGAATTGTGGAAGCTCCCAATCCAAATTTTCCAACTGTGATATCTTAAGACTGCGATCCCGCCCTAGGTCAGTGGCTGAGTCTGCATTATTGGCTCTACCCCAGTCCTCTTGGTTCCTTCTGGACAATCATTTGATTTCCCTTCTCGGGTTCCTGGAGAGGGCCAGGAAGCCCTGCCCTGATCCACTCTCCCTCACAGCATCCTTGTGGTAACTCACTGGAAGATACTTCTTCACTGATTGGCTTCCCTGAGAAAAAGAATCGCCATGACGTATGCGAGCCAGACAGAGAAAATATGGTGGAATGAAGCATCCCGAGATTTACAGCCACACTGGGGGAGCTGCTGGGGTAGAGGGTGTATTTCAAAGTCCAATGAAATCTCCCAAGTTGGGAGCTTTGATAGGAACTTGGACTTTTGAGGGTTCGAGGTTGTTCGTTTTTAGCCAAGCACAACTCTCCTTTCCTAAGGAAGAGCTCCGTAAAAAGGCCATTTGGACTTCAAAGAGATCATATTTTGATGCGTTAAGTGTATATGTGAATAAGAAACATGTGGATTAAATTTCCCGTTTAAACACACGTGGCCTTGAAAATTTCAGGGAGAAAAGTGTTTGGCAAAATGTGCCTGGGATTTGGCCAAGCACAGGTTTTTGTTTCTCCCCCTCCCCCCCCCCCTACCCCGGATGGGGAAGTTTTATATTCTTTCATATAGTCCTCGGTGAAGTGATTGACATATCCCTGATGTAAGCACTGAGGGTGGCAGAAGGAAACTTGCCTTTCCATGAATGCATATTGAGTAGACTAAAGGGAAAGAAGATGTTTAGCCAAGAAAGTTGACGAAAGGGAGAGACCCTTAGAAGGGTCACTGCAGTTTACAACAATCCCAAACCCAACCAAACATCGTTTCCTGGAAAAAAGGCATGGGAAAGCCAGGCACCAATTATACTGGCGACAAGTACTCTGGGACAACTGGCTCTGTTTAATGACTAGTGTCTCGCCTTCTCCGTCAAAGGCCATTATGAATATTGGTGTGACCTTTGCTAAGGAGCCCTTTAAGAGCGCAAGAGGAAACCCAGCCTTTTTGAGTTTGGCTGCCAAAGCCTGGGCCTTGACACAAATGTTGACTGTGGCATCATCGATGGTTCAATGCCTATGGCATCTATAGGATGTGTTCCTGGGTTTTTAAGCAAAGTATCCTAGATGACATAGGCTGTGTAGAAGAGCAACTGTAAAACAGCACTAATGTCTCCTTCAGCAGAGCTCTCTCAAGTGTCTGGGTGATGAATTTTGATTCAAATATAGAAGTCGAACAGGGGGCTGAGCCCCGGTGGCGTAGTGGTTGTGTGCGGGACTGCGGCCCACTGGAATGGAGGTTCAATTCCAGCAGTGGGGCTGGGCCTCCTACTCCCACCACCGGAGAGCAGTGATGCCCCCCCCCCAAAAAAAAAAAAGTCGAACAGGATCCTTTATCCAAGGAGCCCCCATCACTGTTTGGCTGCAGATTCTAGAACAAATTATGAATGTTCTATAATAATATTCCATAACAACCGTGGGGATGGCACAGAACCAGGCCATGTTTCATTCTGTTGTATGTGGAGGTCACTAAGTTCGAAATGTCTTGATGGCACCTAACAACAAAAATAACAATAACAATAACAATAACAACAACTATTTTTTTTCTGAATAAAATGTTGTTTTTGAGTTCTCCAACTTCTGGGACCAAATCATTACCATCCATAAGGTTCTCACAACCTGGTTTTTGGAAGTAGACCTCAAGGCCTAGATCATCTTAGCCTGGAAACTTCAAGGAAACCTGCTCATCATCGTAGCGGTTTACAAGCTTCCACTCCACTTACAGACAGATAACAGCCATACCTGCTGAACATGGCTTGGGAATAGGACCCAAGGACCCTACACAAAAAGCAAAAGTTCTCCCTCTCAGCCACCACTGTCCTTTGAAGATAAAATATTCTTGGGTGGCCAGACATTCTTCACAGAGCCACCGAGGTCTCCTGCTTCAATAGTGCTTGAATGGAACATGGCGCTTGCCAGCCTCCACCATCAACCGCCAGTCTTCTCTCCATCAGTACCCCAGTACTGGTGCTTCCTGCACCAGTCTCACAAAGAGAGGGAACACATGGAGACACTGATGAAGCTGCAGAACCAATGAGAGGGCTGGATCTTCCTCCAGGAGATCAAGAGACTGGACCGTGACGACTGGGAGAGCAGGCTCAGCACCAAGGAGTGCACTCTGCACTGGGAGAAGAGTGTCCACCAGTCCCTGCTGGAGCTGCACACACTGGCTACAGACAAGGATGACCCCCATCTCTGTGACTCCATCGAGACACATTACCTGGATGAGCAGATGAAAGTCATCAAAGAACTGGGTGACTATGTTACCAACCTGAACAAAATGGGGGCCCTCGGATTCTGGCCTAACCGAGCATCTCTTCGACAAGCACACCCTGAGAGACAGTGATGGAAAGAGTTAAGTGGCAGCCTGGCCTTCCCCAGGTCACTGAGGCTGCACATGCATGTGGAGTAGACTTGTTCCTTTTCTAGAAATTGTTCCACTTCTTTTCTTCCATTTGTACCATTCCTTCAGATCAAGTCTATAAAGTCCTTTGATACCCAGCTGTTGTCTCAGAGATCTTGGCAGAGAGCTGCCTGGGCTCAGGCGTTTGAATATTTTTAAGCACCCCAATTCCCACTGCAAAATCCTATTTAATAAAATGGAGCTTCCGCAAAAAAAAAAAATGTTCTTGGGCTTTGTAGAAAAACTGAAGAAGGATGAGACATTTATAGAAGAAAAAATTTCCATAACCCAATGAATCAGTTGCTGTTAAGATGAACATTTTCCCATTCCATGAACCATGTTTCCAAAGCATGACTCCTGCTGATGCTCTCAAATATCATGGTGTGGACGTTTCCTAATGTGCTCAACCAATATCCTATTATCAAGATTGAGTTTGTTTCTTATCCTTTTTTTTTTTTGCTATGATATAAAAAAAGTTGCGACTAACATTCCTGAACATAAATCTATGTTCCCATCTCTGATTATTTCCTTAAGCAGGGAGACTGCTGACGGAGAGGGTGTGAACATTTTTATACATTTTGGTACATCATGCCAAGTCGATTTCCAGGAAGTTTGCATTAATTTATATTCCCACCTGGAGTGCCTTGGACGGTCTCACAGAACCATTCATTGACAAATTCCAAAGTCAATGACTTCCAAGAATGGAGCCATTATGACATTGGCATTGTTGTGGTGGTGGTTAGGTATTGTCTACTTAATTTGTGACTCATAGTGACTCCACGTGGCACAGTGCAACTGTGTGCTAGTCCGGGTAGACTACACGAACAGATTTCATAGACACACATGTGGATTTCATAGACATGCATGTGGATGTAGGGAAAAGGTTTATAGACAAGAGGAGAATGACATTGAGAAAACATTCCAGCCCAGTCCAGTTCAAAGTCATCAGTCCGATATTAACCCATATGCCCGAAATCAGTCTATAAAGTCTCCTTTCGACTCTTGAAGTCACAGGTCAGTGGGTGCAGAGTCCCAGTGCTGGCAGGGGTCTCCCCATGACTCCAGGGCTCAAGGTCCATCAACAGTATCCCATGGTGGCAGAAGAAACTCATCGCTGGCAGAGGTCTCCATGTGGCCGTCCCAGCTTCAGAGGTCCGGCTCCATCAGGGCAAAGCCGTGTGGGCTCTCTGTTGGCTCCTCCAGCTTCTCGGATGCTGCCATCTTGTCTTGTCTATGATTAATTGCCTCTGAAGCTAACTCCCAACAACTGGGCAAGACAGCTTCTCATCTTCACGAGGGAAATACTGCGAGATTTCCCAGAAGTCTCAGGAGAAAGTCATGCCCACACAGAGGCCTCATTGGCTACTCAATGGCTATCTCCAGACTAACAGACTAGACTCCACCCTTACATTTCAATGATAAAATTAATATAAGCACATGACTGCCACAAACTGCCTACATGCACAGGCAGTTCTCCTATGGAGCAACTGGGTGGATTTGAACTGCCAATCATTCAGCTGAGCTCTTAACTGCTGTTACCACCATGGTTCCTTCAATATTGGAGGCCACCTTCTTTATTCCTACACAGCCTCAGAGAGGGGCGATTGATGAACCTTCACTCTATGGAAACCTCCAGTGAGAATGTCAGCAGCCACAGATGTCAGCCACTAAGCCATGAAAGAAATAAGTGTCCCTGGGCCCATTTCGAAGATCTTGATGGCTTTGAAGTATGCTGGTTAAGTGTTCTCTATTAGCTCTTGTTGTCACCTTTCTCTGCATTGTTCTGTGCGTTGTCCAACCACTCCACTGTAAACGCTCCACAAACTGGTTCTGGGTTTGATGCATGGTGCAGAGACCTCCTTCTATGCCTGTTGTAGTTCAGTTCCCAAAGACATGGGTACCATACCCAAATGGGACCAGTGAGAGTCAGGATCTAGACAATTTTCTGGTATGTAGTTCAAGCTAGGTACTTTTTGCTATGGACAGAGATCCGAACCTACACTTAAGACTACTAGTCCAGGTTTCATTTTTTGGTCCCCAAAGTTAATGGTCTCCTTAGTTACAGGAAGAGGATATACAAATAATTCTGCTTCTCCAGTTAAGTAAGGAATGCCATCTAGGGCTCCTGACATTAGTTCATTTGCTTCTCTTCTTCCTATATCACTGAGGCATTTGTGTTTTGTACTCCTGTCCCACTGGTGACTATGTGTTAGGAATGCAAGAGACCAAGAACTATGAGAAATTAGATTTTCTTTTAAGAGAACCACTCATTAACAAATTCCAAAGTCAATTGCACAGATTTTACAGTTACCCATTTTGCTGGATTATCTGTGATACTACCCGCCTCCCCTTCAAAAAAGTCCAGTCTCTTCATCAATCAAGTACTTAGAGGAGAGTCAGTGACATTTTATGAAAACAGCATTAGAAAAACATTTTTAAAAACCAAGAAAAGAAGTAAAAGAAAGTTTAAGAAATTTCCATGTACTTTAGGTCACATATTATCCTGACAGGCATAATTAATGATATAATTTCCTGCGTGTTCATGATCCCCCCACCAACTTTTTTTAAAGCATATAACACACACATATAACAAGAAACCAAACAGGTAATTAAAGTGCTTCCTATATTTAACGAGCAAACCCTTCACCCTTTGGAAACCTGGCAGACTGTATCCGGACCCCACCTCCTACTCTTTATTAACTGACATGTCAAAGAAGAAAGGCATATCATTTTATGTTCCCATGGTGCAGAAACTCATTTCTGGGTATTTTAGGCCAGGGAGATTTATAGATCAGCATCAGAAACTTCCCTTGGGTTCCTGGGAGAGTAGTAACATTCCAGGAGTTGGATGGATTTAGTATCTACCCTGTTTAAAATACAGGCCCCTGTCAAACCTATGGGTATCCCTGAGTAACCTTCTATTATGGTCCAGCTGTTCCTTCAAAGGAGCCATGGAAAATGTCAGGACACTTTGGAGGGTCTCCCCTCTTTTCCTGGGTTACCTTGGGGAGGATAGGGTTGAGCACCAGTTCTACAGGAGGCTTCTGAGTTTCTCAGGAGGATCACCCGCTAAATGTTGTTGACAGTGGCCCTCAGGGACCAGCGTTTAGTCAGAGGGGTGAGACAGGACACCTGGGCATCCACATGTGGCCCACAGACCGAGCCTTTCTCTGGATCCATCTTCACTCGAAGCTTTAGGATGGATCGGAGTTTTCAGAGCAGAAATGAAAAACTATGGAGGTTAACTAGAGGACTCATTTATTCAGCTTTTTGATGCTAGAAAAGATAAATATCTTGCTCAATTGTGATCCAAGGAAAAATAAATGTACTAGTCAATTACACTTAATGAAACATCTGTCAATAAGTCATTTGAGAAATCTGCTATAAATTGCTCAAGATAAAAAATATCACCATGAGGGTTAGGTTGTACCCAAGCCATGTCATTTTTGCATCTTCTCATATACTTGTGAAAACCCAACAATATTAGGGAAGATTGCAGAAGAATCGAGGTATTTGAATTATGGTGTTGGAAAAGAATATTGGAAACACCATGGGCTGTCAGTGGAACAAACACATCTGTCTGGGAAGAGACCTCCTTACAAGTAAGGATGGCGAGACCTCATCTTATAGCTTTTGGATATCCCACAGGAAAGACCAGCTCTTAGAAAAGGACCTTGTACTTGATGAAGCAGAGGGTCAGGGAAGAGGGACGGACGTTGTTCAAGGAGATGGATTGACACAGTGGGCTCAAATGATCATAGGGATAGGGTAGGGCGGTATGGTGCTTCGTTCTGTTGTTCACTGGATGGTGATAAGTTAGAAATGACTTGCCTGGAGCTAACAATATCTGATAGTCAATCAGTTAGATGAACCTCTTTTTAATAACCACAAAATAAATCTTTGAAACTTCACATCCTGCAACATTTTCCACCTTTTTTTCAGTAGGAGTGATGACAAAATGTCTCTTCCTGAAGGCCCTGACCCAGCTTTACACCTGGGTTTTTAAGGCACACTCTCATTGAGTAAGTGGCTTTAGAATCTGAGACTCTTGGGTAGGGATTCTTTCAAACTGTGCTCTCTGGTGTCAAACTCTCTTCTCTGGAGCTGGTTATTGAACCCCCAAGTGAGGAAAGACATGCTCCTTTTGTCAGAGTGGGTCAAGGATTCAATGAGATGATGTATGTAAAGTGGTGAGCAGAATCTGACACCCAGAAAAGGGAGGCTTGAGGATGTTCCTGGGAGTGATAGGTAAAAATGTAAATAAATACATCCAGGATGTAATACACCAGAGCTAAAGGCAAAGATGCAGGAGCTTTTGCCACTTGTCCTTAGCTGATAAACTTCACGAGAACTGAATCTTGTTTTGCTTGCTGGTGTATTTTCAGGGCTGGCCACAGCATCTGACACAGAGCAGAATGTAGAACAATATAAAAAGGAAAAGCAAACAAACAACACCAAACCCATAACCATTGACTCTATTCTGACTCATGATGAACCGATAGGCTTGTGTTAGTGATTAAACACAAGAGCAATTGAATATTGAGAAAACATCCCAGCCCAGTCCAGATCAAGTTCTTAAGTCCAATATTAGCCATATGTCTGATACTAATATAACAAGTCCTCTTCAGATATATGAAACACATGCAATGACGCCGAATGTAGGAAGATCACAGCCCAATGTGTGGGAAGTCTTAGAGATCCAGTGTTGTAAGCATCTCAGTGTTGGCAGGGTTCTCCATATGGCATTTGGGCACTAATGTAGTTCCATGTATCTTCTCAGTAGAGAGTTTCTCAGGGAGTGAGCCCAGAGAGAATGTGTCTCTAGCCTCCAAGGAGGAAAATCGAGGAGTTCCCAGAATTCTCAGGAGAAGGCCATGCCCACACAGAGGCCTCATTGACGATGACCTGATTGATAGACTAGACTCCACCCCTTCACTTTTAACCCTCTCAAGTACCAAATTGACAACAGATTGCGTGACTACCACAAAGCTGTCATGCAGGCATGCTCTATAGGGTTAATCTGACTCCAATCTTATTAAAGGAGAATACCAGACCTGTCTTCTATTGTATTTCTGAGCGCATCAAAGCCACAAACCTTTAGATTAGCAGTCAAGTGCAAAAAATTTGGCCATTCCAGGTGTGGGAGTTACATAGTTTTATGCTAAATTGAAGATAGATACAAGTATAGGGATGGTGTTCAACCTGTCAGTCAGGTCACAGTCTGATGGTTCCTCCTTGTGGGCATGGTCTTCTCATAAGGAGGGTCCTGAGAATCTCCCCCTGTTTTTCCTCCTTCACCTTCCCACTGGCCGGCCAATCTGAGACCTGCCAGAGCTCTGTGATAAACTGTGCCACTGGATCCACATGACTTTGTACCCATGGGCCTGTGATCTGCCTACATGCTGCCTACATATATCCATGAGTGTGACAGGGAATTAGGAACTATTATTGGGCTTATGGACTTGAGTTGGACGGGGTTGGGATGTTTTCTTCATGAATAATTACTTCTTGATATAAAGTTCTTTCATATATAAATGAGTATCTTTGGATTTGTTTCTCTGGTCAACCTGGCCTAACACATGAGGACATGTTGTTTTTTCTTGGGTGCTATTGAGTCTATTTTCACCTGATAACAACCCCATGTGAGATAGAACTAACTGTCTCAGAGGGTTTTCGAAGCTTAAAAATAGTTACTTTTTTTTTTTGATATCCATATCCTTCTCTTGCACAGCAGCTGGTGGGTGCTAATTACCAAGTTTTCTGCTAACAGTTAAGTGATGAATCACTCTGCCACCAGGGATGTTCCCTAGAACATGACACCGCCCTCTTAAAAAAAACCCACACAAGAAAAATATCCTGCTGACATTCAGTTGATTCCAATTCATAAATTCATAGCATCCCAACACAAGATTTCTGAGGCTTTACATGTTTATGGAGGAAAAAAAGCAGCCTCCTCTTCCTCCTAAGAGACTGAGGGGTTTGGACCAATGACCTTGTGGTCACCAGTCCAACCTCTAACAAAAAACAAACTCAATGCCTCAAGTTGAACTCAATTTCAACCCATAGTGACCCTATTTTTGTGAATCAATGAATGAATAAATCCTAAATTTCAGTTTAAGATGTCCACTCTTCATGAAGGTTTTTCCTTTCTCTTCTGATATTTCCTCTGAAACTAAGTGCTTGACTTAAATCCTGGTAGCTTTGTCCCAACCTTCCTGAGGCCCTGAGAGCATATTTGATTGTTAGCAATAAAAGCAGCCTCTTGAGAGCACCAAAAAACAAAGATTTTACTTTGAGAGCTCAGGTGCGCCTCCCTCAAGCTATGGTCTTGCCTCGTCTGCACGTCAAAGTTGGATGCTGAGTAAGGAATACTGAAGAAGAATCAACGCATTTGAATTACGATGCTGGCAAAAAATATTGAAAGTTCCACGGATGGCTAGAAGATCCCATCGATCTGTCTTGGAAGAAGTAAGGCCAGCGTGCTCCTGAGAGGCCAGGATGGTGAGACTTTGTCTTGTGTACTTCCTTACATGTGGTCAGGAGCGGCTAGTTCTGAAGGACATCATGTTTGGTAATGTATAGGGGCAGTAAAAGAGAAGAAGGCCCTCGATGAGATGGACTGACACAGGGGCTGCCACCATGGGCTCAAGCATAGGAAGAAATGTGAGGGTGGTGCAGGGCCAGGCAGTGTTTTGTTCTGTTGTACATAATAAGGTCACTATGGGTCGGAACTCTGTCGATGGCACCTAACCAAAACAGAGGTACCTTGCAAGTGTCCCAACAATCTTTAAAAAACAAAACAGCCATGAAATATGGATGATCACAGTTCTACGCTGGCATTCATGGAGTCTTCTGTAGCAAACAGGACTACTATGTAGTGGTTGTGTGTGTGTGTATATGTATGCGTGTACACACATATGTATGCGGGTCCTGGCCATACTCTAAAAAGGTTCTAAAGTCTGTTAGGCTGCATCTATACCTTACATTTCTCAGGAATGTTTCTCTGGCCTCCTGTCACCACTCCTGACACCTGAAACAAACACTGTGTGTAGACGTACGATAGTGACTGAATACGCACACATTGAATCCAATGGAAACATGGCAGTTCCTTTATGAGAGGACTAAGCACATGGAACTGTGAGTCTGCCGATATTCACATTTTTGGCAAATTGGGCTCAATTTTCTATGCCCTCCCCATCATTTCAGGAGGCTCCTGATTTGACATATTCTGGCATGTCTTCTTCTGCAAAATCTCTCCACCAATCTGAAGAGGGTGACATGTGGTTGAAGGAGCCTTATTGCCTTTCCATGAAACATATACTCTCACAAGGTCCCTACTTCAAATTGGGTTGACACCAGCTTTCAAATTGTGGCTAACAGAAAATCCTTGCTACTTTGCAATCACTGCCTCTGAATAAGAAACCTGGGGATAAACTCATTTGCTTCTGCAGGGCTTTCATTTCAAAGCTGAGCAGGTAAGAATATGACTCCTGTCTGATCATATTTCATGGTCACCACAAGTGCCTGTTAAGAGATTTTGCTTAAGGTTGCAGCTGGGGCTAGCTGGGTGCCTGCCAAGAGCAGGGGTATGATATATTTGTGTGGTATATATGGATGTCTGTTTTCATAGGTATAATATTCCTATGCACTACTTTGGGGATAAAGAGGAAGGATGTAAAGACTCTGTTTTGTCCACAGTGGTCTGGAGCTTGAGTTGCTTGTCTTTTGACTTAGCTTCCCACAAGGAAGATACAAATCTTCACAAAATGCCAATACACGATACTTGACCTGTGGCCATTGAGTTCATAGTGATTCTTAGAAATCCGATAGAACCAAGGAGAACTTCCCTGTAAAGGTTTCAGGCCTAAAATTTTTACAGAACCAGATTTCCACATCTTTCTACCATGAAGCAGCCAGTGGGTTCAAGCCCTCAACCTTTTGTTTAGCAGCTGAGCATTTAACCAAGGCTCCTTCAATATTCTTTCCTAAACCAAACCAAACGCCATGGAATCAATTTTGGCTTAGAGCAACTCTATGGGAAAGAGTCGACTTGGCCTTCAGGATTTCCCAAACTGTAAATTTTTATAAAAGAAGATCGCCACGTCTTTCTTCCTCAGAGAAGTTGGTGGATTTAAACGGCTGGTCTTTTGATTTGCCATTGAGTGCATTGACCATAGGGCTACCGGGATGGAGTCCTGAAGATGAAGCATTACACAGTCAATTCTTGGGCTCGTGTAGGGATTAAATATATAGTGGACATTTAAATTACACATAATATATATGTTTCTGTAATTTTGGAGTTTCCAGTTCTATTTTCACCTCTCCACTCCAAAACATGTAGTGCAACATCTAAATCTGGGTTTCTGTGTTAAGGCATTGGTTTATGTAAGACCACCAGTACTCTCCCTTCATTATTCAAAAAAGAGTCTATAGAGATATGATCCCTTCAGAAAACCCTGAGAAGAAAAGAGAGGTTTGGGGACTCAAGATCTCTAGCCAACTCTGTTTCCCAGATTCAGAAGAAGCTAATATACACCTTTAAGGACTTGACATCATATCTGGCTTTATAGATGAGGGAATTTCCAATAGTATGCAGCAAAAAATGGAACTAAGAGATAAGGGCATTTCCCCTACAATTTTTTTTGAAGTCCCATCATAATTGATCACCAATCAGACATGGTAAACCTTCATGATTTTCATGAAAATATTTCCCTATGCTTCTCATAGGTAAGAATTTGTACTTTTAGAAAAAACTTTCCATGTGTATGTGTGACTTAGAGCCTGAAAGAAACTGGGTGGAAAAGGAAGACAGGAAAAGGAAGACACTAGTCCAGTGGTTCTTAACCTGTGGGTCACGACTCTTTTGAAGCTCGATGACCCTTTCACAGGCGTCACCTAAGACCATCAGAACACACATATTTCCAATGGTCTAAGGATTGAGACACCACTCCTCACCTCTATCCATCTCCAGGTGGGTCCGCTCACATGCAGACGTGCCCTGCATGAAGATGGTTACCCATGCTATACCATGCTTCAAGACAAAATTTCATTTATTTTTAATTAGAAATAAAATTTTTTACAATAAACACATAATTACATATTCCTTGTGATTAACCACTGTGCTTTAGCTATGTTCAATTTATAAAAATAAAAATACATCCTGCATATCAGATACTTACATTATGATTCACAGCAGTAGCAAAGTTTCAGTTATGAAGAAGGAATGAAAATAATTTTATGCCTGGGGTCACCACCACATGAGGAACTGTATGAAAGGGCTGAGGCATTAGGAAGTTTGAGAACCACTGCTCTACCCCCCATCTCAGATTCCTGCCCTTGGATGGGGGACATGCAGTAAATTTGGTCTTCTTAGATAGCCCTGTCTGCAGCTCTCTGCATTCCTGAAGCTGCTCTCATTCCTTGTTGATGGAATAGGTATTTCCCCTTGACCACTCTGTTGATTGGATTTCATCTGATTATTTTAGAAATATATATTTCATCTGTTTTGGGTGCAGGGCTATTTGCCTAACAATGTTTGTGTTCTTTCAGATCTTGCCTTTTTCACTTTTCCCTTAAAATAGCTAGAGAGTCTTTTGACCTATCTTTGAGAACTAGGTCTGGATCCCAGACCAATCTGGAGGCCAATGGTCATATCTCCCTCTGGCTCTAATTGTCTTTGAAGTAGACTTAGGGTTTGGTTCAATTGTCTGCCTAGCAGCAGGAAGCCAGCTAAAATGTTTTTAAAAAGAGCTAGTCAAGTGATTAAAGAAACATTTTCATTTTTCAAAAAGAGATCAATACTCTAAGCTCAGGCCTCACTTAATTTCAGCTGACCAATATAATCAATTTCAGTAGGCATTATCCTACTCCATCAAGGAGAATCAAGTCACGATATCTTCACGTGCACTGCATACATGATGCATAATCAGTATTTAAGTGAGTGAAATTGCAAAAAGTGGAGAGAGTCTATGAAAATCTCATCAAAGATGACAATGAAATGTCAGCTGGCTTAATGGAGTTGGTCATCTGCTGCTTCCAGGAAGCAGGCTAATTCAATTTGTCAACTTCAGGCAGATGCTGGGGGATTCAGGGTCATTCTTAGAACTCATAAGAAACCAAATTGAATTCCGTTGTCTTACATTTCTCACTCACTTTCAACAACATGCACAGTAGGATCTATTGCCCCTGAAGCAGGGTGGCAGTGTGAACCAGTAGAGAACAAATTCAGTGCTGCAGAAAACTGGTTAAGCTGTGACCTGTCACGTTCTAACTTGACAACCCCTATATTCCCAGAGCTCTGTCTTTGCTCTTAGAAGATCTTTGTAATACACTTGGGGGTCAAAAGGGAGCGAAAAGTCACCCTGTTTTAAGCAGAATTAGAGTCACCTTTGTGAAAATGGAATCATGGTTACTTGAATGTGAACTAAATTCTTCACTAAGTCTTGCCCTGATGGTGGAAAATGAAATAGTAACTGCCCCTACCCAGAAGCTTGTGGAACCTACTGCCCCTTCAATGAATTCACTGCCCCACAGTGGGAAATACTGACTTGGAAATTGGCCTCTGAAGGATATTCCATTGATGTGGACACTTTGTGTGAGGTTGGGTTGTCTCGAGAAGCAAAACCAGTGATGCTAGTTTGTGTCTGTGAATATAGAAAAAGATTTATGGTAAGAAATGGCTCATATCATTGTGTAAAGTAGAAAAAAGTTAAAAACAAATCCACCAGAACCAAAAAACTGCCTTGAGTCTATTCCACCTGAATTTCAAGAATACTTCAAGCACAGATTTGATCCATTGAAAACGAAGGACAGAAGACCCGATGAGCTGTGGGAGGTCATTGAGACCTTTATGCATGAAGAAAACCAGAGGTCATTAAAAAGACAGGAAAGAAAGAAAAGATCAAAATGAATGTCAGCAGAGACTCTGAAACTTGATCTTAATCATAGAGCAGCTGAAGCAAATGGAAGAACTGATGAAGTAGAAGAGCTGACTAGAAAATTTCAAAGGGTATCTTAAGAAGACAAAGACAAATACTGTACTGAAATATACAAAGACCTGGAATTAGGGGGCGGTGGCGGGGTGGGAGGCGGGGAAGAGGGAAGAACACGCTAAGCATATCTTACACGGAAAGAACTCAAGAATTTTTTTTTTTTTTTGCCGTGACACTTTCCAAGAGGTGGATCGCTCTCTCGAGGTGAGTCCATTCCAGGGCGCCCTGTCCTTCACAAAGAAAAGAGAACTCTCTTCAGGGGCTCCTGCAGGCTTCTCTGAGATTGCTTGAGTTACACCAGGAGAAGAAAATGTAAGCTTTCAGTTGTACTATTGAAAGATTCTATGGACAATACACTGAATGATAAAGGAAGCTTCAAAAGAAGATGGAAAGAACACAAAGTCACTGTACTAAAAGGCATGAGTCGACAGGCCACCATGATAGGAGGTCGCACAGGAGCAAGGACCAATAGTGCTGAAGGAAGAAGTTCAAGATGCTCTGAAACTATTAGCCAAAAACAAGGCTCCAGGAATTGATGGAGCACCAATGAAAATGTTTCAATGAGCTGATGAAGTCCTGGAAGCATGAACTTGTCTATGCCAGCAAATTTGGAAGACAACTCCTTGGCTAGCATCCATATTTGAACCTATTCCAAAGACAGATGATCAAACAGAATGTTTACAACTATAAGATAACATCATTATTGATACTATAGGCAAACGAAACTTTGCTGATAATCACCCAACAACAGTTGCAGCCATATATTGACAGGGAATTGCCAGAGGTTCAAGCTCAATTCAAAAGAGGACATAGGCCAAGGGATATCACTGCTGATGTCAGATGGATACTTACTCAAAGTAGAGAACACCAGAAGGATGTTTGGCTGTGTTTTATTCATTGTGCAAAGGCATCTGATCAAAGGATCCTAACAAACTATGGGTAACAGTGAGAAGCATGGGAATTCCAGGATACTTTCACGGTCCTCATGAGGAATTTGTGCATGGATCAAAAAGGAGTCGTATGACTACAGAAAGAGAATACTGTATGGTTTAAAATGAAGAAAGGTGTGCAACACAGTTGTGTCCTCTCACCACACCGTATGCTGAATAAATCATCAGAGAAGCTGAATCCAAGAGTTGAATTCTGATGGAGAATGTGGCTTCAGGATTGGGGGGTGGGGTGGTGGTACTTACTAACAACCTTTGATATCCAGATAGCACAACCTTGCTTGCTCAAAACAAGGAAGATTTAAGGTACTTGCTGAGGGAGATCAAAGACTGAAGCCTTCGATAGCTACTATGATTCAATGACCCAATCCTCACAACTGGACCAATAGGTAACATCATGGTAAATGGAGAGAAAGTTGAAGTTGTTAAGGATTGTATCTTTCTTGATCCACAATCAATGGGCATGGATGTAGCAATCAAGAGATCAAAAGATGTATTACATTAAGTAAATCTTCTGCACAAGACCTCTTTAGAGTATTAGATTTGAAAAGCTTGGATTTTGCTTTGAGACTTAGGTGTCCCTGATCCAAGTCATGGTATTTCCCATGGCCTCATTTGCTTGTGAAAGTTGGACATTGAATAAAGAATATCAAAGAAGAATGGACACATTTGAATTGTGGTGCTGAAGAAGAATATTGAAAGCACCATGGATTACACAAAGAACATGTCAATCTGCTTTGGAGAAAGTGAGGGCAGAGTGCTCTTCAAGAGGCAAGGATAGCAAGACTTTGTCTTACATGCTTTGGATCTGTGGTCAGGAGAGACTAGTTCCTGAAGAAGAACATCTTGTTCGGTAAAAAAGAGGGGTAGTAAATGAGAGGAAGGCCCTCAACAAGATGGACTAATACTGTGGCTGCAACAATAAGCTCAGCCCTAGGAAAAAATGTGGAGATGGTGCAGGACAAGGAAGTGTTTTATTCTGGTGTCTGTAAGGTCACACAAAGGAACCAAATTGATGGCACTTAACAACAATAGGAACACACCATTGTAAAAGTGGGAAAGTCCAGTCCAATTCAAGTGTGAGGGTCAAAGATAAGGTGAAGGCTCCTTTTCACTCCTGTAGCTACAGGGACTGATAAACAGAAAGCAGCAAGACCTCAGGCTGGTGGATCCTGAGCTGAATTGGTCAAATTAATCTTATGTCAGCAGTCTGATAATGGTTTTTGGGATTATCACATATTATAACAAGAGGCCCATGAACCAGATGCAGGACTCTAGCTCATCAGAAGCAGTCTGTTAGTATATATGTATGTAGGTATGTATGTATATATACACACACACATATATATTCATGCCCTGAAAGAAATCTCCATTTAATCATATCATAGCTGTGACTAGATTGTTGCCGTTAGATGCCATCCAGTGGTTCTGAATCTTAAGCCCATGGAAATGACAAAGGTCCTACATGATACTCACTATTGTTCTCATAATGAAGATCACTAAGACAACCACAGTGTCAATGCACCTTTATGGCTACTTTCCTCCTTTTCACTGCCCCTATACAATACTAAGAGTGATGTCCTTCTTCATGGTCTGGTCTCTTCTGAGAACATGTCCAAAATTTGTGAAATGAAGTCTTGCCAGCCTTGCTTCCAGAGAGGATTCTAATTGGTGCAAAGGTACCTGGAGGGTGCAGATGGTTTGCTTTTGGGGTATTAGCTGAGAGGATGGGGGTTGAATTCCATAGATTAGTGCTGGGTAGCAAAGTCTAGCAATCTTCTGCAAGACACAGCTTTTGAAAACCTTGTGGACTTCTATCCTGCTTTTAAATATGTGGGGTCACTATAAGGCAGAGTGGAGTCAATGGAAATAGGTTTGGTTTTGGTTTATAGCTTGATTTGAAACTTAGCTGAAAGCATAGAGTGTAGGGAGAGGGAAAATGGAGTGCTGATACCCAGGGCTCAAGTAGAAAGAAAATGCTTTCAAAATGATAACAGTTATATATGTACAAATGGGCTTGACCCAGTGGATGAATGTATGGGTTGTATAAGAGATGTAAGAATCCCCAATAAAAATAGCTAATAATAATAATAAAAATAAATAAATAATAGAGAGTAAACATTGCTCTTTTGGGGGTTGGGGCAGACATCAGTTTTAAAACAAGCCTGGTCTAACTTTCCATCCCCCAAGACAAAAGTTTAGGTGAACAAGATAATGTCTGGGAGTGCCCAAATCACTTGAGAGCATCTGCTTTATGTAAGTGAATCCATTAGCCTGCAAGTGGCTTCCCAGGTACAAGCAGTGGCCCTGAAAGAATAAACCATAGGTTCTACAGTAAGTAGCGTTATTTAAGAACTTTCTTGGGGCCATGTGGTACTATTGAATATCAATCTCCAGTTCCAGGTTGGGAGTGCGAACAGGGTAGAGTTACCAAGGAGTGAGTGTCTACATTTTTTTGTGCCTGGCCCACCACTTCAGTGAACTGCTGGGTAAACAACATCTAAACAGAATATGTGGCACTGCACACATATTATAGGCATTTGAGTAGATGCCTGATTTTTGGATACGCCGATTTCTTGAGTTCAGTACAATTTCCCTGTCATATGTTTTAGATTTTCCAACCAATGAACCAGGAATCCTGGAGCTTCTAGTTTTAGAGAACCAACTTTGAACAATGCCAAAGATCCAGGTATTAGAAAATTGAATAATCTTTGTAATGTGGGTAATGCTTATCACTTTAGAAGGCAGAAGTTTTCTGGGGGGGGGTGTCATGCATGCAAAGTTAATTGGGTCCACCTGCTGCCCACCTCTGTCTGGATTTGAGACAATGTTGGAAGTAGCTTTATTCCTTACTGTTCCACAACATGATTTTTACCTAGCTTTAGAAAAACCTGTTTGGCTGTTTTTATGTTCATCTTTTCACAACCTTCTTTCCTCCCTGAAGCCAACCCATGCCAGCATAGTATAATGGGACCTGACAAAAACCTGGAAACCAGCCCAGGGTCAATTTCAGCTCACAGCAGAACTGCCCCAGAGGGTTTCCAAGAGAGCAGTTAGTGGGTTTGAGTTGCTGGTCTTTTACTTAGCAGCCAGGCACTTAACCACTTCACCACCAGGGTACCTGGGTAGGGTAGGGGTCTCTCTGAGGCTTGACATTTTTTTTAAAGTCATTTTATTGGGGGCTCATACATTGTTTTTCACAATACATAAATAAGCACAATACATAAATACATAAATAAGCATGTCAAGCACCCTCACATGTCCAATTCTATTATCATTCTCTAATTGTCCGCCTTTTCCCTTAAGCCCCTAGTATCGGCTTTTCCATCCCTTCCCCTCTTCCCCTGGCCTCTCCTCCCCACCAACCCTCAATGTATACATTGTTATTGTTCTGTCATATCTTACACTGCCCAACCTCTCCCCCAACCCACTCCTTTGATGCCCGTCCTTCAAATAGGAGCTTATGTGTATATCCTTGCCGTTGGTTCTGTCTCTCTACCCCACCTTCTCTCTACCCTTCCAGCCTCTCCAATCTAACCATTGGCCCGAAGGGGCCCACCCATCTCGGTTTTCCCATGCCTCCAATTCCCCTCTCTTCTAGTGTACCTTCTCCAGTCCATCTGGATTTGTAAGGTAGAGTTGGGACCATGATGGTTGGAGGGGTGGGGTGGGGAGGAAGACTTCAGGAACTAGAGGAAACTTGTATGCATCATCACTGCCTGGCTGTACCTTGACTCGCCTGTCTCCTCCCCGTGGCTCCCCTGTAAAGGGGTGATCAATTACCCACCAGTGGGCCTTAGGTCCCCACCCTGCTCTCCCCCTCCTTTGTAGTGATGGGATTCTTGTTCTTTGGTGCTCGATATCTGCTCCCTTCAGCCCCTCTTGATCACGCATGCTGGAGTGCTTCTTCCATCTGGGCTTTGCTGTTCTGCGCTGAATGGCTGCTCAATTATCTTCAGGTCTTTGAGACTCCAGGTATTCAATCATTTGGTAGCTGGGCACCATCGTTTCTTCTACTCTGTTTGCCTCTGTATCCATTTGTCTTCAGCGATATTGGGAGTCAATTGGTCCATTGATTTTTATTTTTTTTCTTTGATACCTGATTGTTTCAGGATCTCATTATCACACAGGCAAATGATTTTCTTTTAGTGGGTTTTGTTGCTTCTGAGCTAGATGACTGCTTGTTTATGCTCACAGGCTTAACATTTTTTAGAGTTGGCTTTAACCGCTCAGAACGAGAATCCAAAGGTGTGGAGTCCAGCTCAAAGGAAATATGGTAGATTTAGACTTTTCCTCCAGTTAACAAAGCAAACCATTAGTTTAAACAATTCTCAAAGAAAATATAGGAGCAAGCACACCATCCAAATGTTTCTACTAGTACTTGTTTGAATGAAACCGATCATGTAAGGCACCTTCTCTTACCTTCCCTTTTTCTTACACAACTTGATCGATCGATTTCTGGAATCGTGTACTCAAATAATCTAGAACATACACCATGCTATGCCTTGTTTTATCTATGACAGTTCTTTCCCCCTCTTCCTGGAAATTGTCAGCTCCTTTATGGGATTCATTGGGAATGCGGAAGGCACCATGTTTTACCCGAAATCTCAAAGGATCAAGACCCTGGTCCCCATTGCTTTTGAGTGTATCCCATCTAAGAGCAACCCGTTAGGACACAGTAAAATTGCCACCCTATGTGTTTTCAGGCTACACTCTTCCCAGGAGCAGTCTGCCATATCTTTTCCCTATGAGTTCGAAATGCCAACTTTTCTGTTCTAGCAGCTGAATGATTAATCACTGATTTTATGGCTCAAGTTACTATAGTATGATGCATAATAAGTGTTTCTGAATGGATTTTATTTTTATATGACATAGTACTGAGGTCTTACCTGCACGCTTCAATTTCTTCATCGGTACAATAAGAGGGATGGTTAAGAGTCCATCATTCTCAAGTTTTTCATTTAGCAATAGACTTTTAAAAAATGTTGCAAGTGAGGTATTATTTTACCTGCACTACCGATAGATTTAAAACCTCGAAACTGTAGGGAGCATTTCTACTCAGTCGTAGAGGGCTGCTATGCGTAGGAATCAGTTTGATGACAGTGAGTAGCAATAGACAAGAACTGTTTTAACAATCAAAGTTTATCATGCTTATTTATTTTAAGCTCACCGGTTTGTGCTTATGAACACACAGTTGGAAATAGAGTATGGCAGCAAGTCATGTCACCCATCAGCCATAGCAGCCGACTTATTGTTGTGTCTTCTTTAGGCTTTTCAATAGTGATAAAAATCCAGATAGTAGGAAAGAATAGCGTCTTCTTTTAAAGTTGATCACCTTGTCATTTTAGGGAACTCAACCTTTCATCCCATGCAGATGACTAAAAGAAGGATAGGCAAAATTTTGATTCACATTTTAGTCACTGGTGACTTCTAAAACCAGCCAATATTTATTACCTCATAAAAGTCAGGTGCAAAAGTGCTAAACATCCTGTTGGCTGTCCAGGCACCAGTTCTGACTCACAGTGACCCTCTCTCTGTACAACAGAAGGAAACGCTGCTCGGTCCTGCATTTGCCTGCAATTGTTCTTATGTTTGAGACCACTGTTCCAGCCTTTGTGTCAGTCCATCTTGTCAAGGACCTTCCTCTATTTCACTGGCCCTCTACTTTACCAAGTGTGATGCTCTTCTCTAGGGACTGGTCCCAAAGTATATGAGAGGATCCTTTCCTCCAAGGAGCTCTCTGCCAGTAATTCCAAGACAGATTTGTTTGTTCTTTTGGCAGTCCATGGTACTTCAATATTGTTTGCCAGCACCATAATTCAACATGTCAATTCTCCTTTAGTCTTCCTTATTTGGTCTTCCTTTATTTTCCAACTTTCACATGTATATGAGGCAAGTGAAGATACCACAGCTTGGGCTGGGCACAGCTTAGACCTCAAAGCAACATCTTTGATTTTCCAAAAGAGGCCTTGTGCAGCAGATTTACCCAGTGCTATGTGTCCTGGGATCTTGTGACTACTGCTCTCATGAGCAGTAATTGTGTATCCCAACAAGATGAAATCCTTGAGAGTGTCAATTTCCCCCCCATTGAGCATGATATTGCCTATTGCTTCATTTGTGTAAATTTTTGTTTTCTTTGCACTGAGCTGTAATCCATACTGAATTCTCAAATCCTTGATCTTCACCAGAAAATATTTCAAATCCTCATTGTAGCAAGCAAGGTTGAATCATTTGCATATCCCAGGTGATGCATAAGCTTTCCTCCAATCCTGATGCTGCATTCTTCTTAATTGAATCCAGCTTCGAGGGTCAGCCTACAGATGAAGAAATATAGTGAGAGAATACAACCCTGAAACAATCCTGATTTTAAACCATGCTGTATTCCCTTATTCTAAGCACACAACTGCCTCTTGATCCATCGACAGAATTCTCATGCGCACAGTAAAGCGCTCAGGAACACCCATTCTTCTCAAGATTTCTCATAGTTTGCTATGATCCACCCAGTCAAATGCCTTGGTACAGTCAATAAAACCCACGTAATCATCTTTCTGATATTTTCTGTGAGGGAAATCTGACTGTGGCATCTGTCACTGGGTTGATTGCCTGGTTGATTCAGCTGTCATTGCAAACTGGGTGGGTGTCCTTTCACTCTCTGAGAGTTCTGGGTGCGTCCTTCCCAAAGCGGTGCTCTTGGTTGAAGAAGATGACCTTTCCCCATATCACAAGGGCCATCCTTTGGTTAAGGATATTTGGTTAAACATATTTGATAGTATCAGTATATCAGATTATGCTATTTCGCTCATTTGTTATAATTAACCATCACATTGCACACTAGATGTAAGTTGGACATGTAGATCAATAAATGTTAGTTTCATTAAAATATAAACATAGTCATAAGGCAATTAGAAAGTCATGAAATTGTACACTTAAGATTTGTGTAATTTATTCCACATAAATTTAACGATCCCCAAAAAAGAGAGAGAAAAAAAGAAATAGTAAGCAAATATTGAAAAAAAGAAATAGTAAGCAAATATATATATGTATATATATATATATACACACTAAAGTTTGTGGAGTGAAGTATATTGGTGTCTGCAGTTTATGTGACTTTGAAATGAAACTAAATGGATTGGTGGATAATTAGAAGGAGTTAGAGAATTGAATACCTCTATGTAATAGAGCAAACAGAATAAAACACTACTTATTCATTTTATCATCCATTAATGTTCTGTAAATTTTACAATTTCTATAATGAAAGACTGGGGAAACTAACTAGACAGGTAAATATCACATGAGAGGATTTTCCAAAGGCAAATCTATATCACTTTACATTATTCCATTTTTCATTAATTTGCATCTTTTTGGGTAAACAGAAGTGTCAAAAACCAGAATGACTGAAATTGCTCTTAACAGTGGCATTCATCCAGTTGACTCCAATGATGGCAGGACCCCACTGACAAGACTGTAATAAGTTATGCTTGTGTTTCCCCCCTTTTATTTCCAGAGGAATGGCTCACCCCATCCTCTTCACAATAAGGCAGAAGGTACGCTGTGCACTCAAGGTCAGTTAGATGGTTAAGTGAAATAGCCCTTTGTGGAGATAACGCCTTCATATGGTCCTTCTCTGCTGCCCGGGAGAATGGAGGTGGAAAGGCTATTTCCTTTGTTTTTTTGGGGGGAGGGGGGCATCACTGCTCTCCGGTGGTGGGAGTAGGAGGGCCAGCCCCCACTGCTGGAATTGAACCTCCGTCCCAGTGGACTGCAGTCCCGCGCACAACCACTACGCCACCGGGGCTCAGCCCAAGGCTATTTCCTTTGTAAGGAAACATTTACTCACAAAACAGAGATCCCAAGGCTTGGTGCGAGGTTCTTCTTGCTGCTACTTCTGACATTCAGCTTCAATTTAATTCGGATACTGACCGAGGGAAGCCAGAGCCTTCGTGCAGCTCTCATTGATTGTCTCCTGATACCTGGTTTCCCTCTTGCCCTCAGTCTATACAATTTACCACGTCCAATGACATCAACTGAAAATATTTTTAATTGGTTCTATTTAAAATTATTCTGTGGCTTCTCAATATTTGGAAGATAAAATATCATCACTTTATCCTCTCACTTCAGGAGCTGAGGAATATGACTCATCTTTCTTCGAGATTGAGTTTTTTCAGCTTGTTAGAAACTCCTTCTGCTTCAGCTTGATGTGTTCCCTCCTGTCTCCTGCCCCTACCACCCCATTTCCTAAATTGCTCTAACACTTCTCCATGGGGTCTGTGCCTATTTTAGTTCCTTTCACGTCTTCGGTTCAAATCCTCTCAGCTGAGGGAATCCTCTTTACCTCTCCATTTTTGGATCAGTTAGGATGCCGTGGAATACAAGCAACAGAAAACCTGGCATCAAATAGCTTAACTCAGTATGCGTAGACATACTTGGAGGTCTTAGTCAGCCATAGATTTCTGGGCTCTACTCCCGCATTTTTCTGATCCAGTAGGTCAGGAGTAGCCCATGGCGATGGAGTTGATTCCAGCTCATACTGGTCGCAGGCTAAAGTAGAACTGCCCTACAGAAGCAGACTGCCACAGTTCTCGCTCAAATCACTGTCTTTTCCGTTAGCAGACGAGTGCTGAACCACCATTCTTTGAAGGTTGCTAGGTCAAGGGTGTTGTTGCTGTGAGGTGTCTGTACCATAGCAACTTTATGCACAACAGGAGGAAACAGCCTAGTCTGTGCCATCCTCCCTATTGCGTTGGGCCCATTGTTATAGCCACTGTGTAAACCAGCAGTTCTCAACCTGTGGGTCATGACCCTTTCACGGGGCTGCCTGATTCATAACAGTATCAAAATTATAATTATGAAGTAGCCACGGAACTAATTTTAGAGTTGGGGGTCACCACAACACGAAGAACTGCATTAAAGGGTTATGGTATTAGGGAAGTTGAGAACCACTGTTGTAAATGGGTCTCATCAAAGGGTCCTCTTTTTGACTGATCTCTTCCTTTACCAAGCACCACGTCCTTCTCCAGGGACGGTACCTCCTGATAATTAATGCGTCTAAAGTAAGGTAGATGAAACCTCGATATCCCGGCTTCTAAAGAACATTGTGACTGTTCTGACTTCCAAGACAGATTTGTTTGTTCTTCTGATAGTCCATGGTACATTTACTGTTCTTCTCCAACACCATAGTTCAAATGCATCTATTCTTCTGCAGTCTGCCTTTTTGGCCCAGCTTTCCCATCTATCTGTGGAGATTGAAAATCTCGTGCCTTGGGTCTGGCACACTCTGGCTCTCAAAGTGACATTTTTGCTCTTTAATATTTGAAAACAATATTTTGTAAGAGATCTCTTCAATACAATATTTCTATTTCTTGACTCTGCTTATAGTGTGACTGTGAGTTGGAATCAACTTGACAGCAGTGGTTTTTGGGGTGGACATCCCTGCTTACTGATTGTGGATGCAAGCAAAGTGGAATCTTTAACCATTTCGATCTTTTCTCCATGCATAATGGTTTTGGCTATTGGTGCAATCGTAAGGATTTTGGTTTTCGTGACTTTGAGTTGAAATTGCTCCTGAATGCTGTGTCATCTTTGATGTTCATCAGCCAGGGCTTCAAGTCTTCCCAGATTGGAGCAAGTCAGGTTGTATCATCTGCGATTGTTGTAACAGTCACAGGTGGTTAATGAGTCCTCCTCTAATCCTCATGCCATGTTCTTCTTCACATGACCCCGCTTCTTGGAGTATTTGTTCAGTATACACGTTTAATTAGTATGGTGAAAATATATAAGCAAGTCCTTGCCCACAAGTTTTCTGATTTGAAACTATGCAGTATTTACGTGTTCAGTTTGAATTACTGCCTCTCAGGACAGCTTCCTCGTAAGCATATTTCAGTGCTCTGGAATTTTCACTCCTTTCAATGCTATCCATCCTTTGTGATGATCCACAGAGTCAGATGCTTTTGTGTAGTTAATAAAACACAAGGAAGCATCGTTCTGGTGTCCTCTACTCTCAGCCAAGACACATAAGACATCAACAAGGATAGACCTCTTCCCATGTTTTCTTCTAAATCCAGCTTGAATTATAGGCAGCTTTCTGTGGATATATTGCTGCAACTATTATCTTCAGAGAAAAGTTAATATTAATGATATTGTTCAATGAATTTCACATGTTGTTGGCCATCTTTCTTTGGAATAGACACCCATATTGATGTCTTCCAGCTGGTTGACCAGGTAGCTATCTTTTAAATTCCTTGTCATAGACCAGTGATTATTTCCAGGACTTCTTTAGCTTGTTGAAACAGTTTCATTGACAGTCAGTTGATTTTTTGCTAATACCTTCAGTCCAAATTGGGCTTCTTTCTTCAATAAACTTGATTCTAAATTACATGTGACCTTTTGAAATTGTTTAATGTTGAAGAATTTTTTTGGGGGGGATACAGTGGCACTGTTTATTCCTTCCATGTTAATTTGCTACTCCCAGCATCATTCAATTTTGCTCATTAAAAAACTAAAATACAAAACAAAACCCCAAGCAAACCCCAAATTATTGCCATTCATTTATTCCCAACTCAATGCAATCCTAGTAGGCTTACTCTGCTGAATTTCCTATACCGTAAATCTTTATGGGAGCTGTGTTAGTCCAGGTAGGCTACAGGAACAAATTTTTTTTTGGGGGGGGGGGCACCACTGCTCTCCGGTGGTGGGAGTAGGAGGCCCAGCCCCACTGCTGGAATTGAACCTCCCTCGCAGTGGGCCGCAGTCCTGTGCACAACCACTACGCCACTGGGGCTCAGCCGGAACAAATTTCATAGACACGTGTATCGATATAAGGAAAGGGTTTATATACAAAAGGAATGTGACACTGAGAAGGCATTCCAGCCCAGTCCAGTTAGTTCAAGGTCATAAGTCTGATATTAACCCATATGCCAGAAACCAGTCTATAAAGTCTCCTTCCGACTCAAGAAGTCACAGGTCAGTGGGTGCAGGATCCTGGCAGGGATTTCCACATGGCTCCTCGCTTCCAGGGCTCAGGGTCCTTCGACAGCAGAAGCAACTCATTGCTGGCAGAGGTCTCCATGTGGCCGCCGACCCAGCTTCAGAGAGCTGGCTCAATCAGGGCAAAGCTGTGTGGTCTCTCTGCTGGCTCCTCCAGGTCTGTGATTAATTGTCTCTGAAACTATCTCCCAACAACTGGGGAAGATAGCTTCTCATCTTCATGAGGGAAATATCGTGAGATTTCCCAGAAGTCTCAGGAGAAAGCCATGCCCACATAGAGGCCTCTTTGGCTACTCAATGGCTATCTCCAGGTTAACAGGCTAGACTCCACCCTTACATTTCAATCATAAAATTAACATAAGCACATGACTGCTACAGGAGCAGACAGCCTCATCTTTCTTCCTCAAATCATCTGGTGGGTTTGAACTGCTGACCTTGCACTTAGACATCACAATTCATAGAGAACTACACCATTCCAGTTGTTTTTTCCCCTTAAAAATCATTGAAAGTTACTACTTGAGGCTTGGACTTTTTCTTCAGTTCTTTCAGCTTGAGAAATGCTGAGCATAATCTTTCCTTTTGGTTTTCTAATTCCAGGCCTTTGCATATTTCAATATAATGTTTTGCTTTGACTTCTGAAGCCACTTATTTAAGTTCCCATTCAGCTCCTTCCTTTACTTCAGCTCCCTTGCCCTCGCTTCAGCTTCTTGACATGCAGAAGTGAATCTCAAGAGTATCTCCTGAAATTAAGTTTTTTATCTCTTACCTATATTATAAATGATCTTTTGCTTTCTCTTTGTATGACTTTCTTGATATTCTATAACTCATCTGTGTTTGGTCACTCATATTCAATGTGTCAAATCTATGCATGAGGTAGTTTCTCAATTCAAATGGAATATAATTATATATATATATCTTATATAGTATCTTGTCTCCTGTGAACTTGTTTTGATTTTCTTTAAGCACCATTTGACCTTGCCTATGAGCAATTAATGATCTGTTCCACAGTCACCTCTGGCCTTATTTTGGCTGGTGGTAGTGATCTGCCCTACCATCTCTTCCCTACAGTTGTAATTGATTTGATTTCTGTGTATCCCATCTGGTGAAGTGCCCGTGGACAGTTGCCATGGATGCTATTGAAAAAAGGTGTTTGCAATGAAGAAGTCGTTCTTGTTGATGTTGGGTGCTGTCGAGTCAGTCAGTTCCAGGTCAGCAACTTTCTGCACACAGAGCGAAACACTGCATGGTCTGGCACCATCCCTATAACTGTTCTTATGTCTGAGTCCATTTCTGCAGCCACTGTGTGAGTCCATGTCCTTTAGGTTCATCTTCTCCTTTGCTGTTATGGCTCATTGTGACAACCTGGCTGATAAACACACGTGGGATTAATTGAAGAGTGGAGAGAGAAATGGCTTTATGAGACTCGTCTTTTGATTTCGTGGGTCTCCAGTTCTCTGACGGTCAGACCAGTGTGTGACTGTCTTAGCTAGTTCTTTGCCTCGGCTGTCAAGGCTCACTTCCTATAGATATCCCTGAGGAGAAGTCTCATGAGCCTACCCTCATGCAGCCCAGGGTGCTGGAGAAGGTAGGAGGAGACCCTGCCAGTGCTAGGATACTTAACATGCTCACTGATGTGGCTTTTCTTCTGTATGTGGTGTCATTGCATGTGTTTTGTGGATTTGTAGAGGACTTCATAAATCTGTGTCAAACATACAGGCTAATGTCGGACTTAAGGGCTTGGACTGGACTGAGTTGGGATGCTTTCTTAAGGTATACTTATCTTTTATAAAAAAATTCTCTTACATCCTTATGCATTTCTGTGGATTTTTTTCTCTACCCAGACTAACACACTGCTGTTCTGTTTACCTAACATGATGTGTTTCTCCAGGGACTGGTCTTTCCAGACAACATGTCTAAATTACTAGTCTTGCTAAATTCTATCACATGATCACATGCACAGTGTTCACCACCAAAGCTATATTTTCAAACTACCAGTCTTTTCTCTTTGTTTCCAACATTCATGTTCTAATCACCAATAATTATCGGTGCACCTTGATTGCATTTTTGATGGATCACAGACTGAAGAAGTTAGTAGAATTCTTCATCATTGCCTTTAGTGTTTGGTACATAATTTAAATAATATCTTATTATCTGGTTTTCTTAATAGATGTATGCCTATTACCCTACCAGAAGCAACACTGTAGTTCAGCATAGGTCTTGAAATGTTTTTTTTTTAAATGATGAGTGTGATGCATTCTCCTTGAATTTGTCCAGCATAGTCAATTGTATGATTTTCTGGTGCAAAATGGTAATGGGTACTACCACACTTCAGTTCACCAAGGCTTAGGATCAGTCTACTGTATTCATTTATTTTAGGTCACTTGAAATTCTCCTGGACTCATCCTTGGTACACTCTTTCTGATTAATGGGTGCTTGCAGATGTTTCTTCTCATTTTGCCCATAAGCACATGAAGGTCTTGGAAGCATTATTTCCTCTCCTCATTAAGTTGCAGTCTACTTTGAGGAGGTAGCTTTTCTCCATTTGCATCTTGAGTGTCTAAAGTTGACATGGTCTAATGGAACATAATTAAACATTATGGAGCAATAATCTGTCTGCTAGGCAGAAGGTTTTCAATGCCTAATTTTTCAAAAGTAGTCCACGGGTGTTCCTTTCTTTGTAGTCTGTTTCAGTCTGGAGGTTCTGCTGAACCCTGTTCAGCAGGTGACTCTGCTGGTATTTGAAACACCAGGGTCATTAGTTTTCAGCATCATCACAACATGCAAGCTACCACGGAATAACAGACGGATAAGAACTCAAACCAAACTCTCTGCCATCGAGTCAATGCTGACCCATAGTGACCACCTGTGTGTTTCCGAGACCGTGACTGTTTATGGGAACAGAAAGCCCAACCTTTCTCCCTCGAAGCTCCTGGTGGCTTCAAACTGATGACTATGGAGATTGAAGAACACCGTGGAAACATCATGCCACTAGAGTTCCGAACAAACTGATAGATGAGCCACATTTCACTCCCATGTGTTTCTGATAACAATGTTTGATAGTTTTTCAATTCTGTTGGGTCACCTTTCTTTGGAATTAGCGTGGATCTGAATAACACGGTGGTCGACAAAGTGTGAAAGCTTTTGTTAGCAGGACCCAAATGCTAATCGATCATCACTGATAGCATCCCCACTTGCTGCCATGAAATCATGTTCCTCAGGCCTCAATTCTTGGTATCCTTAGTGAGTTCGGATCTTAATCCCACACACAGGGTAGACATTCAGTGCACAATTTTTTATTGTCTATTTATTTTCCAGCGGAGTGAAATGTTCACGTCCAGGCTGTAAACCTGCAAGTAGAACCACTCCACCTCCCCCAGCTTTGAATTCAGAGAGGAGACAGTGGAAGGCCCCACCCACTCTGCTCTTTGATTAGTGCCTCTTGACCTTGTCAGGGTTTTATGTGACAAGGAAATTCCACACTGCCGATGTGAATGGCTGGCCTGACTGAGGCCACACTAGGAACTGCTGCTGCAGTGTTCATGTGTGCATGCTTTTGTCCTCTGAGTCGGAAGGGCCAAAGTGTGTCCTTCAGAGCCAACACAGACAGATCAGCACTGGGGCTCTTTGTATAACCAGCACATTTTGATGCATAATTGAGAAGCGCTTCCCTCTGCCACAGAGAATTTGACATTTCCTGATCACGGTTAGAGGATAGATGTTTGAGGAGTGACAGGGTGAAGAGACAAGCCAACAACTTTAAATTAAATTGGGGTTGTTGGCTGGGTGAGGTGGGGGCTGGCTGGTGAGGGTGGAAGCACAAACTCCCTTTCATTCAGCAAAGTCCTGTGCACAACTCCTCATTCACGGCTCTTACAGATGGAATGCTGGGGGTGCAGGGGGGAGAGTGTCTTGCCCTGTGGAGATTTAATTGGCTTATTAACCTGTAAGCTGTTTTATATTGAATAGAACAGGAGAAACAAGGTCTGTGCAACAATCATTTGGAAGTTTCTCTTTTGAGGGGGAAGGCAGAGTGTTTGATGATTCATCATTCTCTTTTCTGTCGGGAAGTCTGAATTGAACTTGATAGTCCATGACTCTGAGACCATTCTCAGAGAATGATGCTTTTCCCTTCTTCTTTTCTCTCCTTTCCAAACTCAAAATTAGTGTTTACTTGCCTGGTTCTTGGTAACACAAGTCGCTCTCCTATGCCTATCTCAATCTAACATGCATCAGTATCAAATTCACTACACAACACACAGAAAACCAGCGAGGCTTCCCCAACACGTTGCTCTCAATGGAAACTCCTTGCATCCTATCTCCTTGTAGGTGAGAGATTTTTGTGAGTCATTTAGGGTAGGCACTGCTTTCTCTAGATTTGAAGAGAGGGCTCTGAAAAGAGTGCAATCTAGTTGGGGTTGATGCAAATCGCAACTCTTTTCTGCAAGGCAGGTGAATCTAAAGGTGAACATGCTGCAAGCACTCACTGGAAGTTTTTTGAATGGTGTTGACTGTGTCTTTGAGAGCTCTGCCAAGCCAGCAGTAAAGCTTTATGGGGCCGGATTGGGAGCACACGTTTGCTCTGCCAATTGCTATTTCCTATAAATCTTCCAAAAGTCTTGCCACACTGTTTACAAAGATGCAGCCTCTGAGTGCCAGGACCCGGATCGGATTCCTTTCCTGAAACTTCATTAGGTTTTAACAAAAGCTGAACTGCAACTTTCATCCTTCTCCCACGAGGAAGTATTGTAGAGCGAAAACTCTACCACATGTGGTTATAGAAATGAGTGTGTTCCCGAGCCCCATACAAGTGCCTTTCACTGGCCAACTTGACAGCCATCCAGGCTCCCAAAGGACGGGATTGCCAGCTCTCCAACCCTCATCACTTCTCTCCTGAAAAAACAAAAACCTCTATTACTGAAGATAAATTGTGTTGAGTCTTTAAAAGAAGTATACAAACAGAACAGCTTCAGGTTTTCCTGCCCCACGGAATCTCCTGATGCTTTTTGGTTGGCATCCAAGGTTAGAAGAGGGCCATCTTCACAACCAAGAACTTTCCAGTTACCCCCATACCTACTTGGTGAATGGTGAATGGGAGTAGCAAAGAGGATTGTCGTACTGTTAATGCTGTCTTCCTGGGAGGCAAGAAGACAGTGGCCAAATTCCTTCTTCACTTCCCGGCTAAACAATCCTCTTTCCCTGTCTGTCTCCCTCTTCAGCAGTGTTGAAGGGCAAGTTCCTAAGCACCTTTAAGGATTTCAGCAGCTTGGAGGGGAAGGATTGTATCTCTTATCTGAGACACAGGAGGAGAGATCTCAGTGAGTCACAGGGTGAGGAGGACAGGCACTCTGCGCCATGGACAGTGGAGATGAGCCAGTGCCAGGTGAAGCGGAAGCATCTGGCCGGGGTCTTGAGCAAAAGCCTGTGGAACCCTGACAGAGCAAAGGTGCTGGGGCGTGCCTCTGGGAGACATGGCTGAGGCCCGCTTCTGGCGCTCCCTGATGCTGCAGGTGATGGATGGATGACTTATTCCACTTTTATGCTCATCTTTTCGCTTGGAAAGTAGGAATGACACCATCGGACTACTCAGGCTTTCCACCACTGACGGCAAGCTAGGAAGTTGCCCATAGGAAATGTTGACTGTTCTGACATTCTGGAGCCTGATTTCCCCGAACTGGGCTCTCACCAAGGCCTCTCCCTCCGAAAGCTTCCCCAGGACCCACCCATGACTTTAAGTTGAGGTTCTGACAATGTCCTGACAAGACTTTTTGCAGGCTTGGCTAGTTTGTGAGCTCTGGTGACCCTGTGAACAAGGACACATTTCTAGTTTTTTCTTCCCGGTGGAAAAAAAAGTAGTAACTGAGATGGAAATAGAAGAGAGATTTTAGCTTCTCAAAGACTGGGTTTTCTTTTGGTGGCATTTATCTCCTTTAGTTAACCATACCTTTTGACTCTATTAAAAAAACAAAAAGTGAGACTGAGCCCTGGTGGTGCAGTGGCTGTGCGCGGGACTGCGGCCCACTGGGATGGAGGTTAAATTCTAGCAGCGGCTCCACAGGAGCAAAGGCTGGGCCTCCTACTCCCACCACCAGAGGGCAGTGATGCCACCCCCCCAAAAAAAACAAAAACAAAAACAAAACAAAACAAAAACAAAATTAAAAAAAACACCCCAAAACACCAATCAAGAATTCATTTGGAAGTGGTTTATTTTTTTAAAGCAATTTGTTTTTCCCTGGGAATCAGGCCTCCTTATCTCTTGACTAATTGCAATCTTGACCATTTTGGTAGCACAGGTGTTGCGGGCTAGGTGACTCAGCTGGCCCATAGTCTTGAAACCCATTTGCGCATGCTCTTTGCTGTTCATTAGCCATAGCTGTCATCAAAAAACCTGGCCTTATATTCGCCATTTGCACTATGGAGCGCAGATACCGGCTGCCTGCCTCGGGTCCTTTGAGGATTCCTGCGGGTCACTCCTCACTTGACTCATAAAGAACGAACAGCACCTCTAAAGAAATCAACAGCAGATCATTAGTGGCCTCGTTGTTTACGTTGGAGTCAGGATGACCATCTGCTCCATAATGACTGCTCAGAGCAGGCGAATCTGTGGTCTGAGCCTGCAGGGAGGAACATCTGCATCGTCACAGGTTGTTGCCGCCTGGCTGGCTGTGTCCACTCCTTGGATGACCCGTTTCTTTCCTAGCAGGGTGGCCTTTGACCCTGCTGCCACTCCTCCTCCCACCTCTCCTGCAGCATCGGGATGAGTCATGATCAACTTGATGGCAGGGGATTGGACTTCTTTGGTTCCAGGGGCACATGATTGACATTTTCTACTTCATGTATCATTCTTTTTCTGATATGATGGCAGATGGTGCTCTTCCTGTCCCCTCATTCCTCCCTCCATTCTTCTCTTGTACCCGCCTTTCTTTCCTCTGCACTTTCTGCCATCTTTTTCTCCGGGCCCCACTTCTTATCTGGTAAAACAAATGGTGAGGAATGAATTGTCAGGATAAAAACAAGGAATGCATTTAGGATTCAAGGCTTGTTAAGTGCCCTCCAATAAAACACTTTATTTACTGACACCTATGGCCTCAGACTAGCAAACAAAAACAAACCTGACTTGGCAAAAGAGGAAGTACCTAGAAAAAGCAAAACCAAACCAAACAAACAAAAACACACCACTATCTAACCTCAGATTGTGGAAATTCTTGATTCCTAAAGAGTAGACCTGATTTACACTCACTTTGTTTCCATTTCCCTCCAAGTTTGAGTGAATCAGTGTGTGGAATTTCTGGGATTATAAAAGGGGCAGCAGAGTTACCTAGCTTTTCAAAGTTCAAATACTATAACAGTCAATCAAGGATGACATCTTTGACTTTCCTTAAGAGTCTAGACCTGGCCTCACAGGAAGAGCACCAACTGTTATTGGCCTGAGGGGAAGACTCCATTTGGATTTCATTGCTAAAACTCCTCAGAACAGAATTAGTTCTGGTCAGGCTGTAGTAAGAAAGGGAACTAATACTAATGAGTTGGAAGAGTGTAACTAAGCTTGCAGCTAAGGAAAACAAATACATTCCTAGCGATTAAAAGACACTAATTTTCTCCATGAAAGTAGGGGTGGGACTTAATCCCCTTTTCAACTAAGTGTGTCACATAAAAGTGTCGGTGAGTATGTATGTGTTGCATGTGTGTATGCATGAGTACGCCCTTAAATATTTTTGTTTTTTTTCCCCAGGCTAATTTATACCATATTTGATACTATAGAAATAGTCAGTTCTAACCATGATGGTGTTGTACAATAAAGGCCTTTCAAGTACTCCCCTGGCACTACAGAGATTAAAGACGCCATAATCATCCAAAGCCATTTGGAAATTATAGTGACAAATTGTGTAGTAAGTACTTCCTTGTGAACTTCTGGTTCGCATCAGGCTTTGCAATGTGCTGATCACTGAGGTGAGGGTGGACTTTCAGCTTGACTGCTTCACTGGTCATCCGTAGCTTCCTTTCCTCCCTTTTTCTGTCCAGGAGTCTCCCAGAGCTTTCCCCAGTCCATTAGACTAGCTGAGAGCATTCCTAAGCAGACCAGGCAGAGTGTTTGTTTAGCTGAATTAGGGGAAGTCTCCTGTGGCCAGTGAACTTTTTATTGCGCCATGCCTGGTTGGATTAAAAAAAGAATCAAGTGAACTGCTTTTACTGCTTCTTGGGTAGTCTCTTGGAAATGTAATCCTGTACTGAGAGTTGAGCTACTTGAAGTTAGTGGAAAAAGGAGACACAACACCACTCGTAGGACAACAAGTCAGGAGGGAACTGCAGGCAGGTGATTGGAAGGTGTGGGGCTAAACAGACCCTTTGGTGAGATGGATTAATGTACTGGCTTCAACAGTGGGTTCAGATATAACCATTGTGAGGATGGCACAGGACTGGGCTGTGTTTTATTCTCTTTTACATGTGGTTACTGTGAACTAGAATTGACTTGATGGCACTTAGCAACAGCAGGTCATTTGGTTGAATTGGAAAGGAGGAGTCTGATAATTTCATAATGTCGATTTCTGGCATTGGTGACATTTGATGGGTGTATAATGCGTCAGATAGTATGGGATTCTATTACCACTAGAAGGTCACAGTTTTATAGTAGACACTATCCTAGAGGGAACAATGACTAGCAAGAAGATTGAATAATCTTACCAATAAGGACAAACCAGCAAAGAACTAAAGTAGCTGCACTTTATCACATTGCTAGACTATATGGAGAGAGAACGCTCTTCTTTGAAAGTAATTGACCCAGAAGATCCTCTTGGAAGGCACTTGCTTCCTCTCTGGGTCATATTGGTAAACCCAAGACTCATCTCCGGTTATGACTCATTCCATAAAACCATCTTCATTACCTTCAATCTTACTTAACAGGCTGATGGCAAGATGAACTTTCTGAGCTGTCTGATCTTCACAAAGCACTTATTGGCACCCACGAGGCTGAAAGCTTACTTAGACCATGGCGTTCAACTAAAATCGAAAGTGCTGAATGAACCAGGCGAGTTCCAAACTACAGTAGCGATCGCATCAATATTAATTCTATGATGTTCTTCCAGCAGCTTTGGGACTTCAGCCACAGTTTTCTTTATGTGCTAAGTTTGCAGGGCTTTCCTCTATCGGGCTCATATTTCAGGTCTTCTCTATCTTCCCTAAAATACTTGCACTTTCTTCAAGCTGTTGTTTTCTGTGAGGTAGCATTCCTGAAAATTTGAAGCAAAACTTCAGCGACGTGGGAAGATGTACACCTGAGTTTCGTTAAAACCTTTATGTTAGCTCTGACCTCAAAGTTTTTTCCCCCAGACCACAAAAAATTTCCTTCCTTTGACAGGCATTCTAATGAGATGAAGACAAGGACATTACTGAGAAGGGTTGTCAGCAGCCATTCACTGATCTCTGAGACATGTTGAAACACGTTTTGTTTGGAATAAGCCAGTCTGTGTCTGAAGTGGAACACTAGCAGTAGCACTTTCTGACTTTCTCGTTGTGTGAGTCCAGGTAGACGAGAGAAACAAATCCATAGACACTCATATGCATATAAGAAAGAGAACACTGAGAAAACATCCCATCCCAGTTCAGGTCAAGGTCATAAGTCTGCTATTAGCTCATATGTCGGATAACTATTCTATAAGTCTTCTTCAGACTCACGAAGCCCATGCAATGATACCAGGACAATCACAGACCAGCGGGTGCATAGTCTTGTGTATCCAGTGGTGGTAGAAGCATCTCAGCTCTGTGAGGGGTCTCTCTGTGCCTCCTTCAGTTTCCAGGGCTCAGAGTCTATCTGCATGAATCAAGTGTCTTGTCTTCTGTGAAGTCTCCCAGGGAGTGAGCAGAGAGATAGTGTCTTCTGCCTCCAGGAAGTAATTGTCACATTTCCCAGAATTCTCAAGAGAAGGCCATGCCCACACAGAGTTTTCATTGGCTATCTCCAGACTGACAGGCTAACCTCCATCCCTACACTCTTAATTCTCAAATTGACACCAGATTAGGTGACTGCCATACTCTTGTATACAGAAGACATTAGAAGATAAGCATGGATACATTCACCATGGTTATTTCTAAAACAGTGTAATTTTAAAAATATTTCTCTTAAAAATTTCTGTATTTTTTCAAAATTTCTGCAGTAGGTATAAGATAAAAGACTCAAAACAGTTGAATTGTGTAAGACCTGGCAATAATAATAATAATAATAATAATAATAATAATAATAATAATAATATATTAAGACAGCTTGTCTCAACCTGTGGGTTATGACCCCTCTGGAAGTCAAATGAGCCTTTCACAGGGGTCACCCACTTCATAACACTAGCAAAATTAGAGCTATGAAGTAGCAACAAAAATAATTTTATGAATGGGGGAGGGTCACCAGAATATTAGGAACAGTATTAAAGGGTTTTGGCATTAGGAAAGTTGAGAATCACTATATTAAGGGCTCACGGGGGTGGGGGTGGGAGGCTTGGAGGGAGGGGATAAGGGAGAGCTGATATAAAAGAGTACAAGAAGAAAAAATATTTTGAAAATGATGGTGGCAACAATTGTACAACTATGCTTGATTAAGATCTGTAAAAGCTCTTAATAGCTGTAAAAGCTCTTAATGAAATCATTTAAAAATTAAAACAGAAACAAAGCCCCATAATTATCTTTTAAAAGTAACAGTGTTATAGGTAAAGCTTGCTACCTGGAAGGCAGACTCTGCTCCTAGGTACCCTTCCTGTGGTTGTTAGGTACCATGAAGTCCGTTCCTACCTAGAGTGACCCTAAGTACCACAGTGCTGTGCTATCTTTACTACTGTTCCTATACCTGAGCCTGTTGCAGTCACTGAGTCCATCCATCTCCTTGAGGGCCTTCCCCTTCTTCTGTGCCCCTCTGTCTTACCAAACAGGATGTCCTTCTCCAGGGACCGGTCTCTCTTGACAGCATGTCCAAACTATGTAAGATGAATTCTTGCCATTCTTCTCTCTAAGGAGCACCATGGTTTGTCCTTTCAGCAATCTGTGGTATTTTTTACATCCTTCTCCAGAACAACAAGTCAAGTGTATCGATTCTTCACTGGTCTTCATTATTCGGTGTAAACCTTTCACATGCGAATGAGCCACTTGAAAATGCCATGACTTCTGTCAGGCATGCCTTAGTTCTCAGCATAACGTGCTTGTTTTTCATTATGATATGTCTTGTGCAGCAGATGTACCTAATGTAATGTATCTGTTTATCTCTGACTGCTGCTTCCAGGAGTTTTGATTGGAGAGCCAAGTAAGCCGAAATTCTTGACAATTTCAATCTCATCTCTGTTTATCATGATACTACTTATTGGTCCAGTGTGAGCATTTTAATCTTTTTTACATTTCCCACACTGAAAACTGAAATCCTTGATCTAAATCAGCAGTATTTCAAGTTCTCTTTGATCACAGCAAGCAAGGTTGTGTGCAAAAGTTGTAAATAAAGAGGAAAGAGCAGTAGTTGGACAACATGGATTTGGGTATACAAATTAAATTGGAGATTTTATGATTGAATTTTGCAAAACCAATGAGTTCTTCATGGAAAGTACATTTTTTTTGGGGGGGGGGCATCACTGCACTCTGGTGGTTGTGGGAGCTCCCAGCCTCATTGCTGCTGGATTTGAACCTCCAAGCCGGTGGGCTGCAGTCCCACACTCAACCACTATGCTACTGGGGCTCAGCCCCCCCTTTTTTTCTTACTATATAAAAGTCTTCTCCAGTTGGAATAAACACAAATTAAGTTGAATAAATTTTTTGGATGAGAGGCCGCGTATCAGCAGCTAAAATGAGGCCAGGTGCTAACTGTGGAACAGATTATCAATTGTTTGTATGTCACTTCAAGAAAAAATTGGAGAAAATTGCAAGTTCACTATAGCTAACACACCATCTTGAGTCTATCCATCCTAGATTTAGAGAACATTTCAAGAAAAGATTTGATGCATGGAACACTAATGACAGAAGACCTGATAAGCTATGGAAAGATATCAAGAACATCAGGAATGAAGAAAGTACACGATTATTAAAGATACAGAAAAGAAAGATCAAAGTGGATGTCAGAAGGGACTCCGAAACTTGCTTTTCGTGGGAGAGTAGCTAAAGTAAATGCAAGAAATGATGAAGTCAAAGAGCTGACCAGATAACTTCAAAGGAAAGCTCAAGAAGAGAGAGAGTCAAATATACCATAAAATGTTCACAGACCTAGAATTAGGCAACAAAAAGAGAAGAAAATGTTCAGCATATTTTAAATGAAAAGAACTTGATTTGCAGTCTTGAAAGATTCTACGGGCAAAATATTAAATGATACCGGAAGCATCAAAAGAAGATGGAAAGAATATAGTCACTGCTTCAAAAGGAATGAGTTGGCACACAACTGTTTCAATAGGTAGCACACGGTCAAGAATCAGTGGTGCAGAAGAAAGGAGCTCAAGATGCACGGAAAGCATTAGCCAAAGGTTCCAGGAATTGATGGAATACCAACTGAAATGCTTTGACAAGGTGATGAAGCACTGGAAGTACTCACCTGTCTATGCTAGCAATATTGAAGACAGCTACTTGGCCAGCTAATTTGAAGAGATCCCTATTTGTACCCATACCAAAGAAAGGTGACCTAACAGGATGTTCAAACCATAGAACAATATCGTTGATAACTCACGCAAGTAAAACTTTTACTGAAAATCATCCAATAATGTGTGGTCCTTGGTAATACTGGATAACTCATCTAGCTGCTTTGTGGTGCATTTTTCTTGCCTGCACAATAGTGTTAGTGGGAGTCTATGTGAGAATGGTTGCAAACTCACTAGACCTACAGGTTGTCTTTGAGCATCCTGCACCAAAGATTTCCTAAGCTTTGGCATTGACGTGACCATGAGACTAACTCTTGTCTATGGGGTGACAGGAGTCAGTTAGGGGTGAGTGTGTATGTTAATCTGGTTGTCTAGAGAAACAAATTCAGGGGCACTCATGTAGAAAGAGCTTTGTATCGAAGGATAACCCCAGACTAGTCCAGATCAAGTTCATAAGTTCAATAATAGTCCACAAATTCCTCTTCAGACTCACATAGCACATACAATGATGCTGAATGCAGGAAGATCACAGAGCGGTGGGTGGAAAGTCCTGTGTGTCTAGTGGCAGTGGAAGCATCTCCAGATGCTGACTGCCATCCATGTGGCTCCAAGTAGCTTTTCAACAAGAATCTGTAGCAGAGAAAGTGTGTTCCACATCCAGGGAGGAAGACAGGAGTTTCCAGAATCCACAGGAGAATGCCATGCCCACACAGAAGCATCATTGGCTATGACCTGATTGACAAGATAGACTCCACCTCTTTGTTCAAGCTGACAGGAGATTATGTAACTTTCACAGTGTTGCTTTTTCTAAAGTTGCTCTTTTCCTTCTGTCTGCTGGCTGGAAGAAGCCCTGAGCATCATGAAAGCTTTCATGGAGATGCTAGAACCATAGCATGAAAGGAACTTGGATCTGTAAGTGTCAACATTAAAGGAAAAGTGGTTCAACCAGAACATGCACATTGGGTTATGAGAAGACTGGAAGCAAACCTTTGGGATGGTTACAAAATAACAAAAGCTATTTTCTTCTAACCAATAGAGTCTCTGTCTCTAAAACTTCTTCAACTCCTGATATTCTCAGAAGAGAATGAAGTCCTTGCTTTACAGCTGACTCTTAGTGAGATGAGCCACTTTTATTTCAGTTTGATGTACTGTGGTGGCTTGAATATTGCTGTGATGCTGGAAGCTAACAGTGGTATGTTAAAGTGCTAGCAGGGTCACCCAGAGTGAATAGGTTTCAGCAGAGTTTCCGGATAAATAACAATGAACAAAGAAGAAATGGACTGTCCACTTTAGATAATACTGAAACGTGAAACATTATCATAGAGAAAACCTAATGAAAATTAGCAACAGAATATTGTCAAAGGTATGGCAGATGATGAACCCCTCAGGTCAGAAGGCACTCAAAATATGACTGAGGGAGAGCTTCTGTCTCAAAGTACAGTGAACCATAATGATGTGGATGGTGTAAAGCCTTTGGTAAGAGAGTCTTCAGAACCTTCATATGCTGATGGGGCCCAACTCAATGTGTGAAGAAACAGCTGCAAACATCAATAATCAGGACTCCAAATGTACAGAATATGAATCTAGAAAAACTGGAAGTCATCAATAATGGAATGGTAGAGAGCTGAAATGGACTTGTATTGGAAAATAATATAGTCTACTATACTGAAAATGACAGATCCATGAGAAATAGTGTCACATTCATTGTCCACAAGGACATAGCAAGATCTATTTTGAAATACAATACTGTCTGTGATAGGATAATAGCTATCCATATATAAAGAAACCCAGTCAATACTACTACTATACAAAAACCACAACTACTGTTTGCAAAAACCACTAAGGTTAATGATGCAGGAGTTGAAGAATTTTAAGAAAGTCTTAAGTTGATCAAATTTACAAGTGAAATGCATTGATGATCATAGGTGATTGGAGGTTCAAAAGTTGGAAACAAAGAGGAAGAAATAGTAGTTAGAAAATATTGCCTTGGTGTGAGTTGAAGCTGGATATCACATGATAGGATTTTGCAAACCAATTTCTTGTTCATAGCAAATATACTTTTCAACAGCATAATATATGATGATACAGGTGGACTTTTCCAGATGGAATGCATAGAAATTAAATGGACTACATTTGTGAGAAGAGAAGATGGAGAAGATTAATCTCAGAAATTAAAATGAGGCTAGAAGCTGGCTGTTAAATCATCAATTGATCATATACAGTTGCAAGTTGTTGCTGAAGAAAATTAAAACAAACCCATGTGAGCCAAATATGATATTGAGCATCTCTAACGTGAATTTGGAGAACATCTCAAGAACAGATTAGCTGAATTGAACATTAATGACAAAAATCACAGTGGGTCATGGGATGACATCAAGAATATCAGACATGTAGAAAGTGAAAGGTCACTAGAAAGACAGAAGAGAAAGAATAGATCAAAGTGAACGCCAGAAGAGAGTCTGAAACTTATTTTTGATTGTAGAGTAGCTAAAACAAATAGAAGAAATGATGAAATAAAAGCACTGAACATAAAATTACAAAAGACAGCTTGAGACTACAAAGTTAAATATTATAACGAAATGTGCAAAGACCTGGAATTTAAAAATCACAAAGGAAGAACACATTCAGTATATCTTAAACTGAAAGAACTCAAGAAAAAAATACAAGCCTCAAGTTGAGTGCAATTTTGAGAGATTTTGTGATATATATTTTTGGGAGTTCTTAGAGATGTCATAATATTCCATAATTCAAATAGATCAGGCATAATTTTGCAATTGCTACTACAATCAATTTTAAAATGTTTTCTATCTTCTTGAACTCTGATGTCAGTTCTTCTTTATCTCCTCCCTCATTTACGCTTCCCTCCCAGGAACGCTTTTTGTTGTATATTATTATTATATATTTTATAGCTATATCTTACCACATCTAATATATCCCCTTACATACAATTCTATTATTCACTCCCCTTCAGTGGGGCAGTCATTATTGCTGTCAGCTCCCCTTCTCCCCTCTCCCTGTATCCTCAGGAAATCCTTACTCTCTTTATTGTTTCTGAAGGTTCATCCATCCTTACATTCCTACATCAAACAATCTTAATTGCATGAATCAATATGCATAGATGTAACAATATTAATGAGGTAAAACATAGGCCTTAGTAGTAGGGGAAGAAATATTAAAGAACCAGAGGATAGTTATATGCTTCATCAGAGTTCTGCTACACACTGAATCTGTCATCCTTTCTGTGTGGCCTTTCTGAAAGATACTGTCCAATTATATTACAGGTACGTTTTGGGTCTCTACCACATTCCCACCCCTTTACATCAATTTGATTGCTTGGTTTTGAACTTCCTGTTGACACCTCATGATCACACAGACTGGTGCGCTTCTTCCATGTGGGCTTTGTTACTTCCCTGCTAGATGGCTGCTTGTTTAACTAAAAGCCTTCAAGATCTCAGATCTTAATAGCCAGACCTCAACAGCTTTCTTTACCACATTTCTTATGCATCCATTTTATCTTCAATGATCATGTCTGGAAGGTGAACATCATACAGTGCCAGATTATTAGAACAAACAATTCTTTTGCTTATGTAAGGTTTTAGTAGAGGTTCAAAGTTCATCTGCTTCCTTGTTGTGTTCACATATTTATACATGTATAGCGAATACACCTATATTTATATAATTATGTATTTACATATTTATACCAATATATAAATCTTTCTTTCTCCTCCGTTCCTCCTGCACCATCAATGATGCTTACCTATTAATCACTTTTAAATAATTCCTCTCAAATACTTTTTTATTGGTCAAACATGACCAGGAATGCTACCTGCTCCTCACTATTCATTTTATAACCCTTGCTGTTCCCTCGTCCCTGTCATTATTGGCTTAACACTCATCTCCTTCCACCTTATCCCCTCCCATACGCCACCGCCTCAGAACCATCAGTCCTATAATTGTTTCCATGAGATTGCTTATTCTGCCTATCTTATACAGCTATACATCAAATAGGAAAAAAAAATAAAGAGAAAAACAAATAGTTCCAAGATATAACTATTCGAGTTGGACCCTGGTGGCGTAGTGGATGTGCGCAAGACTGCGGCCCACTGGGTTGGAGGTTCAAATCCAGCAGCAAGGCTTGGTCTCCTACTCCCACCACCAGAGGGCAGTGATGCCCTCCAGAAAAAAATCCAGCTCCAAGATATAAGTATTCATAAGATAAAAAATAGTTCCAAGTCTAACCAGTATCCTGACTCAAAGTAGATGAATATCTCTGCTAACTAGCAAGTAGGACCTGTTATAATCTCTCTGCACAATCCATTTCTTCTTTCGTGTCTGAAAGGCATGAATACTACGAGTCCTCATTGCTCTTCCTGCAAGTAGGGTTAGAGCAGTCTGGTGTCCCATCCCCACCCCACTTACACTTTTAGACTTTCAACGTGGCCCCTTGTAACCTGTTTGGGTGAGGTGCCAAGTGCCGATCCCAGAGTCAGAAGTGTACAATCAGGATTCCTGGGGACTTCGAGGCTGGTATGTTGCACTCCCTGATTGGCATGCCCTCCATGTGTGCTGGTCAGACCGGCTGCTCTCGCTGAACTGTATCTTCAGAGCCATCCTCTATGGCGCTGTAATCTAGGGAGGGGCCGCTATACCTTGTGCCGGGGCCAGACCTGCAGTCATCTCTGGGAATGAGTTGCTCCCAGTAGAAGCGTCGCTCTCTGGGCTAAATGCAGGAAATATCTGAAGAAGTTGCAAAGAAAACACAGAATCACACTATCAAAAAGGAATTGACATCAATCATTTCAGGAGGGAGAATATGAGAAAAACCTACTGAAGGAAAACATTTAAACTCTACTGATGACATAACCAAAATATAATATCAAGAGAAAGGTTTTAGCAGACTGAGGAAACACTCTGTTAAAGAGTAAGCTCATTTGTATACCAAGCAATCTGGAAGACAGCAATCTGACCAACTGACTAGAAGAGCTCAGTATGTGTACTCATTTCAAAGAAAGATGACCCCAAAGCATGCCCGCATTGGAGAATGATAATATGAATATCATAAGCAAGCAAACTTTTGCTAAAGATTACACAACAACAGTTTCAGCTGTACGTTGACTGGGAGCTGCCAGAGGTTCAGCCCAATTCAGAAGAAGACAATGGAATGAGAGAAATCACTGGTGATATCAGATGGATCTTGGGTGAAAAAGAAAATACCGGAGAGATGTTTACTTGTGGTTTTTAATTAATTAGTTAATATTATTATTATTTTATTATTATTTTGCTTACTTGTGTTTTATTGGCTTTGCAAAGGCACTTGACTCTGTAGATCATAACAAGCCATGGGTATCCTTGAGAAGAATAGAAACCCTACATCACTACATTGTGCTCTTGTGGAACATGTACATGGATCAAGAGGCAGTAGTTTGAGCAGAACAAAGAAATACTGCATGGTTTAAAATCAAGAAAGGTGTGTGTCCCAGGGTTGTAGCCTCTTTCCATATTTAACCTGAATGCTGAGGAAATCATTAGAGAACCTGAAATATATGAAGAAGACTGTGGCATCAGGATTGAAAGAGGGTTTATTAATAACCGGCGATATCCAGTTGACACAATCTTGCTTGCTGAAAGTGAGGAGTACTTGAAGCTCTTCCTAATGGTCATTAAGGATCATAGTCTTCCGTATGGATTCCAACTCTGTAAAAAAAAATCAAAATTCTTACAACTGTATCAGTATGTGACATCATGATAAGTGGAGAAAAGATTGAAGTTCCCAAGGATTTCATCCTGCGTGGATCCATAATCAATGCTCATGGAAGAGATGAAACATTCCATCGCATTGTAAATCTGCTGCACAGTATCTCATTACAGTGTTGAAAAGCAAGGATGTTGCTTTGACGACTAAGGTATGCATGTGAAAGTTGAACATTAGATAAGGAAGCCCGAAGAAGAATCAATGTCTTTGAATTCTGGTCCTGGTAAAGAATATTGAAAATACTGTGGACTGCCAACAAATTTGTCATGGAAGAAGGGCAGCCAGAATGCTTAGAAGCGAGGTTGATGAGACTTTGCCTCATGTGCTTTGGACATTTTGTCTGAAGAGACCAGTCCCTGGAAAAGGACATTGTATTTGGTAAAACAGAGAAATGGTGATAGAGGAAGACCCTTAACAAGAAGGATAGACACAGTTATTGTAACGATGGGTACAAACATAAGAACAATTGTGAGGTTGGTATAGACCCGAAAAGTACTTTGTTCTGTTCTATAGGGGGACGATATAGGTGGGAACTAATTTGATGGCACCTAACAATGATAACTCAGTGAGATTCTTCTATTCTTGGAAGCAGGATCTTCTATTCTTAGAACAAATTCAGATGTGTCCAAATGAATAAAATGACAATGGTCATTAGTTAGCTGAAAAGATAAAGACCAGAGGAGGGAAAGTCAGAACCAAGAAAATCCATGCTATCATTTACTTGTGGCATACTGTTCTGTTGTATATCTTTGATCTCTTTATCACCCTTACTTTATAATAAGAAATATCTATCTATATCTATCTATGCCTATCTATCTATCTATCTATCTATCTATCTATCTATCTATCTATCATCATCTATCTATCTAATCTGTTGGAAGCCAGTCAGAGACTGTGACTAAATCTAAAATCAGACTGGTTGTGGTAGTTACACAATCTGTGGTCAATCTGCGACTTAAGTGAATGGGTGACATTTAGTCTGTCGATCAGATTGCAGCTTTATGACTTCATTTGGAGATAAATAACTCACTGGGGGCAGAACACACTCACTCCCTGCGAGACTTTCCTTTTGAGAAGACACATGAAGCTACACTAGAGTCCTAGAGCTGAAGGAGTCACGCGGAGACTCCTGCCAGCACTGAGATGCTCCCACAGCCACGGGATCCATAAGATCCACCCACTGGTCTGTGATCTTTCTGCATTTGGGGTCATTACAAGTGTTGTGTAAGTCTAAAAGGAATCTATAGATTGGTAATTAAACATATGGGATAATATCAGATTTAATGACTTGCTCTAGACTGGACTGGGATGTTTCTCTTGCATATAAAGCTCTTTCTTATACACATATGAGTCTCTATGAATTTGTTTCTCTATTGAACCCAGACTAACACACTGGTCTAGTATTCTTTTAGCATTTTGGAAAAGTGCAGGAAGAAGACAAAGGGGAAAATAATTTTAGATTTTAAGATGCAGCCTTAAAAATAAAGGGACAGTATCATATCATTAGTGTTAATGGATGGATGGATAAAAACATGGATGGATAAATGTATAGGAAGGTACTTCTAAATTTTTTATGTGCACACATCTTAACAAAGCTGTGTTGCTTATTATTAATCATGATACTGGTGAAATTTAAAAATCATCCTGTCCTTGATTTTGTGGTGTATTGATGATGTTGCTCTTTCAGACTGGTGAAGGGTAAGAGAACATTTCTGGACCAGTGGAGTTTGACAGGGTAGGTTAGAATCCTAGCTCTCCCTTGGTTCTCCTAAAACTTTGTTTTTGTATACAACAGGAATTTGAATACTACAAAATTTACAGAGTCATTGTGGGAATAAATGGACTTTATGCAGGCAAAGCACTTAGCACAGCTCTGTCATAATTTTAAATACCATGTTGCAACATGAATTCAGAGTAAGCCTAAATCAAATCAAGAAGATGAAGTCCTTCCACACCTTCATTTAGTTCTGCCAGACACCATGTATCATGGATCACATATTGTCACCCCCAAATAGGTGTGCAATACTGTGATTATCTTGTAATTTGTGATCTATTGTAAATCCTAATCCCTGCCTGTGGTTAAATCCTGATAAAGAGAATTAAATTTCGTTTGTTATGTTAATGAGGCAGTATTATAATGGGATACGTCATTCATACTTGAGTTACCACCCACAGTCTGATGGTGCAATACCAGATGTAAAGTAAGGAAAATTTCACCAGTATCATGATTAACAGTAAAAGAGAAAAAAGGGGAAAGAAGCAAGCATGAAGTGAGAGACTTGACTGTTACTAAGAAAGAAGATCAAGAAGCAAAATGTATCTTTTTGAGCTAGGGTCCCTATACTAAGAAGTTCTTAGATTCAGGGGGTGAATGATGCCAACACCCGTGGGGATATTTAAGGAAAACTGGGGCCATGGATATTGAAAGGAGACAAAGAACTTTGCCCAGAATTCACACACACACACACACACACACACACAGAGAAAGCTTTCCCCTAGATCTGGCACTGTGAATTTGGATTGTAGCTCCCAAAAATATTAGAAAAATACATTTCTGTTTGCTAAAGCAAATACCCTTGTATTTTTGTTAAAGCAGTGCTAAATGCTCAAGGCATCATCTCAGCCAGCCCAGGCATTGGACCTTGACAAGATGATCTACTGTAGTCATGCCATGCTATAAATGTACCTTATTTAAATATATAAGTCCTACTCTCCCAAGCAATCAATGGGTTTTCATACAGCATGAGTATGGCAGGCAGGGGTGTGGAGTGGGCAGTTGGGGATAGGGTGGGTTGTAAATGTCATTTTGTAAACTTCAAGCTCATTTAGTGGCCAAATGCCCTAGGTAATTACAACTTTCAAGCTTCTATCTTCTTCTTCTGAGAGCGGGCAATTCTGCTACAAATATCTTTCCAGAGTGCGATCACGCAAAGTTATCACTTTGAGAACTAAGGTAACTGACAAACGCTATGGAAGAGCAAAGAATTGATACATTTGAAGAATGATGTTGGCCAAGAATACGGAGTATCTCCTGGTCTACCAAAAACACATAGATCTTTCTTGGATGAAGTACAGCCACAAAGTACCTTAGAAGCGAGGATGGTGAACCTTCATCTCATATACATTGGATATATTATCAGGAGAGACCAGTCCTTAGAAAAGGGCATCACGCTCGGTAAAATAGAGGGTCAGTGAAAAAGAGGAAGACTCTCAATGACATAGATTTACACAATGACTGTAACAGTGGGTTCAGCTAGAGCCATGATGGCACAGGGCTGGGCAGTGTGGTACTCTAACTAGGATTGCTATGAATCAGAACTAGTTCCTAGACATCAAAAAACAATTTAACAACAAAAGGGGGGAGGGAATACTTGCCTAACATGCAGACTTTTCATGAGCAAGAAATGAGCCAAGGTTCTGAAAACTCAATGACTGATACAAAAGGTCACCTTGGGCCATCACTCTTCTATCCTGTTTGAAGCTCAGAGGACATTTCTTTGGTTTGTATTCAGAATCTTGTGGATTTCTTAAAACTCACATACATTTTGAGAGATCTTCTTTTCTTGTCTCCCCTAAACACCCATTTACTTGCGGGGAAATGAAATCTGTCTGGTTTTGATTCATTTACACGCAGCTTGTTAGCATTGTTTTATATATCGCCAGCATTCAAGTTACCCTTGGAGCTTTGTTTTAAAAGTTGCACTTTCAAGTCTAGTCAGTTTATTTTTCTTTCGTTCTTCTCCTTTTAAAATTGTTAAAAGGAAATGGAACATCAGCACTACTCTGTGCTAGGATTGATTCTCAGCTTCCGACAGGCTTCCGACAGGTTTGGTAAAAAGAACATGTAGCCATTGCAAGGATTTAAATTTGGTCGAATATCATTTATTCTAGAAGAAAAAATGCTTTCCCATATTTCAAGCCAAGGCAATCTGTGCCATCATTGCTTTGTTGTATCATGGCATTGTTCCTTCTCGTAGCTATGTGTTGTCCTCTTCAGCAAAACTGATGAATGTCCCCACTGCATAGTTTCATGCCACTGGGTACCCAGGGACCCAGTGATCTAGTAGAGGTTTACGGTTGAAACTGGTAAGAAGGTTCATTTATATAGCCAGGCTTTGGGGAACCACATGTAATTATCCAAACCTATGTTCAACGAGAGGAAAAACAGAGAGGCGCTGGATGCTAATCTTGATGTAGAGGTTTTCCCAGAGATTTCTAATGTGTAGAGCACTAGTTCTACTTCGCTGCTGTATCATTTTACTCACCAAGTTGGAATACTAAACAAAATGCAGACAATGCAGTTTACTTTCCATTGTGTAGTAATAGGCCTGATCTGCTTGTCCAGGGAGAGTGTCTTGTTCATTGTTCATGCTGCTTCAGGGTTTAACAATGGATCTTTCCCTGACTCTAGTTCCTGGGAGAAATACGAATATTGAAAGCAAACCAGGAAAGAAGAAGAAAATAAACCAGGAGGTAATTTCCACATGCATGACACTACTGGCTTTTCTAAGGCTTTCAAGTTATGTGTGGGTTTCCTTTTTTGAGGGGTTGAATTTGGACCTAATGCAGCCCATCTATTTTTGGGTAAATCCAAGAGAGGAAGTATAATAAATGGTGGTAGTGGTGGTGGTAGGGTCATCTTTGACCTTGCCTAGCTTCCATATTGTCACAAGGCAGGAGTCAGACATGTCCCCACCTTCTATCATTTTTTCACCCCATTCTGACATGACCTTTTCTTCCTATAGTACTCTGCTTCTGTTCTGGGTGCAGCAATGTGTTTCAATGAACACCCAGAACTCAAGCCAGTACGCAAGGCTGCCTCGGTTGTACTTGGAATATGCTATCAGGAGAGGCTGGTCCCTGGAGAAGGACATCGTGTGTGGTGAAGCAGCACGGTAGCAAAAACCAGGAAGACCTTTGACAAGATGGAGCTACAGAGTTAGCTGCATCGATGGACTCAAGCCCAGCAAACAACTGTGAGCGTGGCAGAACTTGCCTGGGTTTCCTTCTGAGGAGTCAGAATCCACTTGACCGCATCTAACAACAACAACAACACAAGTTTGAACTGACAGCCACATAGCAACAACAGTGGCTGCCTTGCTACTGCTTAGAGGACGTGCACAAAATGTGCAACTGAGAAAAGCCTCTCCTTCTTGATTAGAAGCATTTTGAGTGAATTTGAGCAAGTCAGTTGTTATTAACCAATGGCTGATAATAGGTGTGTTGGAATAGAACTGTGCATCATAGACTTTTCAATGATGGATTTTTCTTCTCAGGGATCCATCACCAATTCTTTCTTTTGAAGCATCTCTGAGTGGACTCGAACCTCCAAACTTTTGGATAGCCACTAACTGTGGAATCCATTTGCGCCACCCAGGAGCTCCAAAGGAGAACCATAAGTAGCAAATGTGCTCTCTTTGCACCTACACTCAGACTTTCATATAGTGAGCTCAGAACATAAGAGTGAAAAGGGTAAAGCACCCTTAGAATGTGTCTTCATTTAATTTAACTAGATCATCAGAGTGCGAACTCTCTAGTCAAAGCAAACAGCAAAATAGCAAAAGTGGGGAATGAACTGGTGGAATCTGGAATAAGCAGGGCTTGGCATTTTGTTTGTTTGCTTGATTTATTTTTCTCCTTTTCTCCCCTGAATCTTCTATGATGCATCTTTGTAGTCTCAGCTTTTGTTTATTAAAAAATGATTGGTATATATTAAAATATAATCAAACTCTATAGGCATTGTATTCATCCGAGTAGACTAGAGAAACAAATTCATAGACACTCATGTGTATAATAAGAAAGAGCTTTATATACAAGAGCACTTGAATATTGAGAAAACATCCCAGCCCATTCCAGATCAAGTCCATAAATCCAATATCACCCCATAGATCCATGTTAGCCCATAGGATTTTATACCAATCTGTAAAGTGTTCTTCAGACCCACAGAGCCCATACAGTGGTACCAAATGCAGGATGATCACAGGCCAGTGGGTACAAAATCTTGTGGATCTAGTGGTGATAGAAGCATCTCAGTGCTTGCAGACATCTCAATGTGGTTCTTGCAGTTTCCAGGGCATGGGGTCTATCAACATAGTGCCATGTGTCTTGTCAGTAGATGATGATCTCTCAGTGAGTGAGTACAGAGTGTGTGGCATCTGACAAAGAGGAAATACCACAATTTCCAGAATCCTCAGGGGAAGGCCTTGCCCACACAGAGGCTTCGTTTGCTATACAATGATTGGCAGACTAGACTTCACCCCTTCACTTATAATCCTCTCAACTTGATAACGTATTATATAATTACCACAAAAGTACAAGCTGACCTCAAAAAGTTCACAAAAAAATGTCATTATTTTTCCATTCAAATTTGAAGCTCTCTCATGTACAGAGTGGCAAATCCCTTTTTGTTTACCCACTAACTACACTCCGTTTCCCAGAGAATACAGTTAGTTTTCTACTTAACATTTCAGAGCTTTCTTCCTGTTACACATACTCAATTGCCAACATCATGTTGTAAGAGCAGGATTCCGCATAGCACAGGCAGGCAATAGTTTCCCCTTATGGTGTCAAGACAAATAACTTTAAGGTCCACTCGAACTTTCTTGGATTACTCATCATTAAAGGGAAAAAAATTTTGTCTGATCACGTTCAGTTCTAAGCAGAGTACCAAAGGCACTCACAGTGGATTCTGGAAACCTAGAGGCCTTCTCTGCAGGATTTAAGTGCTGGCTGTGGTGCATGAGAGAACAGCTCCCCCCTCCCTTCCCCCAACAGTGTGTGCATGATCCAGGGATCTGAAAGAGTTGGGTGTTCCCTCAAAACAAGGCTATAAATGAAGCCCCTTTAAAAGTGACCCTGGGCTGATCCCCGGTGGTGCAGTGGTTGTGTGGGGGACTGTGGCACAAAACAAAACAAAAGGTGACCCTGGCTGGCTTCCTTGTACGTGGCCCAAAGGAAAACTGCTGCATGTTTTTTCTGTTGTATTTTTTTTTTGTGGGCATCACTTCCTGATGGGAGTAGGAGGCCCAGCCTTGCTCCTGGAGAGCTGCTGCTGGATTTGAACCACCATCCCTGTGGGTCTCAGTCCCGCACTCAACCACTATGCCACCAGGGTTCAGCCCGTATTCTTCTTCTGATGCATTCTTCTACCCCTGTGGTGGGATGTGCAGGCAGCAGTACGACAACACCTTAGTGGCTGTCCATCCACGTGTTGCTTGATGCAGGTTCTGGCTGCTAGATAATCTTTGGGTCTGAATCAGGGGTCAGACTTTAACCTATAGACTTCAGTGATCTAGGATACAGTACATTCTGTAAATCTCAACTTATTTATACACAGTTTTATTGGCACATAATTCCTATGACCTGGTTCAACCCCATAGTTCAATAGTTAACCCCTATCAAGAAGAGTTGTACAATCATTACCACAATCAATTTCAGACCTTTTTCTTCTTTCTTGTACTCATTGTTATTAGCTCCCCATTTCCCCCACCCTCTCTGGCCACACTCTGATGAAATGATTAATTCAGTTACTGTCTCTGTAGACTTACCTATGCTGGATCTCATATACAGAATAACCTACCCCCCAAACAAGAAAAATCTAACAATTACAAAATAAAATAGAATCAACCTCAATAAAAAAGACAGTAGAAAATATTAAAAAACAGAAAAACTATAACATGGGTCAAAGTGTATATAAAATGATAAGATGTTAAATTTTGACCTAACCTCCTTTGCAATAATCCACTTCCCAAAGCACTCCACATGTTTGCAAGGCTATCACCTGCCTGGTCTATGGACAGAGTGCCTTCTGTGGAGGTTTAATGCACATGTATTTTCTCCTTGCTCTTTTTAAAAAAACAGAACAACTTTTGAATGGGTTAGCAGGAAAGCAAATAGTATATTATATCTTAACCTTATTATATCATAATCAACTTTACAGTGCTCTCTGTATGCCAGTAAGACTATTCACATGACTGGTCTAAGGTCAGAGGGGATTGCTGGAGGTTTAATCCATGTAAGGACCGTGCAAATGAAATTTGGGCTTCCACTGTTATGCATACCCTTCTAAAAATCAGGTATTCACAGTTGATTAAAGCTCTGATGTGATTCCTTTCATTTAGACTATTTGAAATCCTTGGATTGCATAAGCTGGATGCTTCTTCCTGGTGGACTTAGTTGATGTCTCACTCAGATGGATTATTCTTCCAAGACAAGCCTTTAATACCTCAGACATGATTCTTTCTGATAGCCAGACACCATCTAGTCTCTTCACCACATTTTGTTTTAGTACTCCTATCTTCAATGATCTCTTCTTGAGGAAGCATCAAACAGAGCTATGTCATAAGAATGAACTGCTTTAGATCAGGGGTAGAATTAGTGTGAGCTCAAATCCATCCTTATATCTCTGGTTTATATATGTCTCTGGTTCACCCCAGAGACATCATTGTCATTTTATGGCAGAGAACATTATCTATCATGTCCCTGAGGCATAAGGTAATTCAGGTGAGAGTGTTATCAATTAAGCAAATGGTAGAGAATTTAAAACACAGTTGAAAAAAGGAAATTATACACATATGGGCAAGTGTCAGACCACGATCCCTGAATTGTTGTCACAGACAGATTAAATGCTTAAGTGATGACTTATTTTAAACAAAAAATGGGGGTTGGTCACAAGGTAGAACTTTTAATAATATTCATTGATAGTGGCAGAGCCAAACCTACCAAATTAATACACAACATAAAAATTCAAAGACAGCATTAAAATAGTAAGTATGTTATAGTCCTGACTTACCCACTTTTGGGCACCGTCAGGGGAAGAGATCTAAAACAAACTCCAAAGGCTGCCAGTTTTGTACCTTTGGATTGCAGTCATCTGTTTCTTCTTACACTCGGAAGTTTCAGCCTAAGTCCGGGGCTACATGGCTTATTTAGATTGAAGTAAAAGAGAAGCATCCCATAAGGGACAGGTAAGGAGGATATATACTATTCCTTTGAACAGACAATTCCAAGGAACCATTCCTTGGTCTTTGCAATTTCAGGTACCTGGTGAAATGAATCAAAAAGATTGGTATTTGTGCCCATCCCATTATTTGGTCCAATAGTGTGTGGAGATTATTGGGGGAAAATCAGTAATATTACACACAAGTAATAATACAAGTAATTTTTAAAAAGTGGTTGTACCATTACCTTGATAGGGACTACCAGAAATTCAACCTGGATTCAGAAAAAGATCATTACACAATTGCATTGCATCAAGGAATATCATTGCTGAAGTCAGATGAATCTTGTTTGAGAGCAAAGAAAACTGTAAAGATGTTTACTTGTGTTTTGCTGACATTGCAAAGGCTATAGACTGTGTGGATCATTACAAATTACATATAACATTACAAAAGACGGGAATTCCCAAGCACTTCCTTGTGCTCATACAGGACCTGCTCACAGAAAAATAAGCAGTCTTTCAAATAGAACAAGAGGACTAAGTGGTTTAACATCAGGATAGGTGTGCATCAAGGTTATATCTTTTCACCATTCCTATTCCATCTGGATACTGAGCAAAGAATCTGAAGAAATGGATTATATGAAAAGACCACTGTGGTATTCAGATTGGGAGAAGACTGTATTAGGTAGTGTTGTCTAGAGAAACAAAACCAGGATTCATATGAATATATATATATATATATATATATATATATATATATATACATATATATAATCTCAAGAAGGAATATAACAGCTAATCAGTCCACACAGCAGTACAGAGGGCTCAGTTCAACTTACTTTCATGGAACAGTTAATACCTTGGGGGTCTTTTGACTCACATGGGCTGCTGGATGCAAAGTCAAGGAAGCAGGGAACAGAGTTCTCCTTCCGGCAAGGCAGGCAGAATCTGCCTGTAGGCAGTAAACAGCAGGGTAACCCAGCAACAGTCAGTAGCTTGGGAGCATAGTGAAGCAGGCCTGGATAGGATGTCAAACTCAATCAATGCAAGTGACAGGATCCACCAGCCTCAAGCTCACGCAATGTATGCACCAGCAGTGTGGCAAACCAGGTCCCAAGGAGTTTGAAGCTCTAGAGACATAATCTGTGATCCACAGGTTGGCTTGCCCCACAGTTAGAGCAGTGCACATGTTGAGGCAGAGAATTAGCTAATGCAGCAGCGCGCCGGGCTGATCACCGTAGAGCAAGAGTGATGGGCACAGGCCTTGCAGAGTCATTTATCTCTTTACCCTCCAGTCCAACTGTACCCTGATTACTTCTATGTGTTCCTATCGGTCAGGTTGGCATGATATCCTAACTTTTACAAAGATTTATTAACAATCTGCAATATGAAGATGAAATATACTTTCTTGCTGAAAGCAAAAGAGATTTGAAGCATTTCCTAGTGAAGAACTAAGCCTTTTGTATGGTACACCTCCATTTACAGTATACTTCCATGTACCTCCAGTATGGTGCACCTTTAGTATACCTCCATGAAAACAAAACAGAAATGATCACAATCGGATCGAAAAGCAATTTGGTACAAAGATCGAACTTTTCAAAGACTTCATTTTGCTTCCAGTGGTTCTCCTAATGCTGTGATCCTATAATATAGTTCCTCACATTGTGGTCACTTCCCATGCTCAACCATAAAATTATTTTTGTTGCAACTTCATAACTGTCAGTTTACTACTGTTATGAATTGGGTGACTCCTGTGCAAGGGTCATTTGCTCCCCAAAGAAGTCACAACCCATAGGTTGAGAACTACTGACTTAGATCTATAGCCAATGTCCACAGGAGAAGCATTCAAGAAAGCCAATAATATCTTACAGTGGAGAATTTACTGTGCAAACAAATCAAAACTTTAAAAAGCAAACATATCACTTTGAGCACTTAAGTGTTCCTGACCCAAGTCAATTGCCTAATATACATATGAAAACTAGTCAATGAATAAGGAAGACCAAAAAAGAAATTGATGCATTTCAATTATAGGGTTGGCAAAGAATATTGACTATACCATTTGTTGATCTCTCTTGAAAGAAGTACAGCCAGGATGTTCCTTAAAAGTGAGGATGGCAGGACTCTGTCTCATACTTTCAAAATGTTATCAGAAGGGAAGTGTCCCTGCAGAAGTGCATCATGTTTGATAAAATCGAAAGTCAGCATAAAAGAGAAAGGCCTTCAATGAGATGGATTGTGTGATGGGTAGGTTTGTTGTGACAACATGGCCAAATGAACACATGTGATCAATTGAAGGGTGGAAATAGAAAAGGCTTGCTCTCTTGCTCGGATCATCGGACCAGACAGCTGCCTTGTTTGTCCTGTGCCTCGACCTCCAAGCAACACTACCTGTGGGACACCTAATTGTGGACTGTGGAGCTGTCAGTTGCAGTTTCTTCAAGCCCTACTTCGCCACGCTCCTGAAATATACATCTCTTGAGCTGGGGACTGTTGTACTCTGTCATCTGGCTGACTGTTGGCGACCTGCTCTGCTGTTTGCTGCCTGTGACCAGGTAGCCTGAATTGCTCTACAGAGGACTACTGAGTGGCCATCAAGACTTGAAGGACTGCCAGTCTTCTAGCTGTCTCGTGCAAGTGAGTTGCACCATGCAATCTGTACTGCTTTATAGATAGTTAACTGTTTCTTTCTTATCGTATATACCCTTCTCTATATATAAATATATAAAGAGAATTACTAGTGTCCTGGATTTATTTCTCTAAGTGAACCCTGCCTGACTCAGATTGGTAGGAGCACCATGGACCCAAACTGCAATAATCGTAAGGATGGCACAGGGGCTGGAAGTATTTCACTCCATTTTCAAAGGGTCACTGAATCACAACTAACTCAAGAGCACCTAATAACAAACATAACAATAGCATACACTGGAGCTGTTCACAGTAAATATTTTCTTTTCATATTTTACCTCGGTGGTTAGCAGTTCATGTTGGAATATGGGGGCACTACTGCAAAGTTGTTTCCTCTTACCATACTTGCTCAAACTGTATGCTGAGCAAATAATGAGAAGCTGGATTATGAAGAGTAGACACACAACAACAACAACAAAACCATTTTTTCAAAGCTCTGCATATAATTTCTGTCATAAAACAACCTTATCACCTTCAAAGTACTCTCCATTATGCTTACTACATTTGTCAACTCTGTGATTCTATTCTGGGAAACATTTTTCAAATTCATCTATTTGGATGGCTGACAGAATCTCCCTCATTGTTTTCTTCACCTTTTTCTAAGTCATGAAATCGTTGTTCTTTCAGGTCCCTCTTCTTTTACAGAAACAAAATCACAAGAGCCAAGGTCAGGTGAATAGGTCGGGTGAGTAAAGTGTGTGGGTCAAAAGAGACATGCTGTTTTTGCCAGAAACTGGTACACAGAGATGGCTGTGTGAGTAGGTGCATTGTGGTGGCAAAACTACTCCACCACCTGCCAAAAATCAGGCCTTTTTTGTTGCAAACTCTTATGAAATCTTTTCAGAACCTCTAAATAGAAAGCTTGACTAACAGTACGACCTGGTGAAATGAACTCCAACTGAACTCCATTAAAACAAAAAACAAAACAAAACAAAAACCATCACTTTGATCGTTGATTTTATTTGATGAGCTTTTTCCCCCCTGTGTGGTGATGATGGCATCTTCCCCTGGTGTGCTTGATATTTGCTTTTGGGGTCATAAGACTAGCACCAGGTCTCATCATCAGTAGTAATCTTGGGGGAAAAAAACCTTGGGTCATTTTAGAGCTGTTCTTTGAAGCTTGGTATGTTTCCACTCAATGCTCTTTGTCCTGGTCAGTAAGAACTCAAGGCACAAATTTTGCAGTGACCCTTCTCATTTCCAAATCGTTCATTAAAATTTGCTGAACCAAGCTCTAAGCTAATCCAGATAATTTCCCCATCTCTTCAATGGTCTATCATTGGTCTTCAAGCACAAGTGCATGGATTTTGTTGACATTTTCATCCTTTGGGGAAGTTGATGGATATTCAGAATGACAATTGAAATCTCACCCTTTTTGAAACAAGGAAACCACTGGAACACTTGAATTTTTTCCATTGCGCTGTCTTTGCAAGCTGTGTTCAACATCACAACAGTTTCTGTGGCATTTTCCCCAAACAAGAAATAAAATTTCACAGCCACACACTGTTTTTTTTTTCAAATTGGACATCACAAAAGACAAAGTTTGAGGGAAGCTGCTTTTAGGGAAAAAATTCACTGTGACCAGAAAGAACATTCCTAGGTAACGCCACTGGGTGTACTAAGTCCAATTGAGTTGCTGGATGTTCACTAACCAGGAAAATAAATGTCCACTACAAAACCTCTGCCTTGCAAAGCTTTTCTTCCAAGTTTTGGGTACCCTTTTGTATATAAAGAATAATATGACATTAGGATTGGAGGGAGGCTCATTAACAATAAGCCTTGTAGATGTAGATGACACAATCTTGCTTGTTGAAAGTGAAAAGCACTTGAAGCACTTGCTGATGAAGATCAAGGTCTGCAGTCTTCAGTATGGATGACAACTCAATGTTACGAAGGCCAAAATCTATAACTGGACCAACAGGTGACATCATGATAAATGGAGAAAAGGGAAGTTGTCAAGGATTTAGCTTGTTTGTATCCACAATCAATGCTCATGGAGGCAGCAGTCAAGACAGCAAAAAGCACATCACATTAGATTTATATGCTGCATATATATCTCATGCAATGTTTTAGAGTACTGAAAAGCAAGTATGTTACTTTGAGGACTAAGTAGAGCCTGACCAAGCCATGGTATTTTCCATTGCCCTCACCTAGACGGATTAACGCAATCACTGCAACAATGGACTCAGGTAGGAAAAATTGTAGGGTGGTGCGGGACCGGGTAGTGTTTCATTGTGTTGTGCCCTGGGTTGCTATGGGTTGCAACAGACTTGATGGTCCATAACAGTAACACAGCAGCAGCAAACGTCTTGGAAGTGGTTGTGTTGTTATTGTTGTTCACCTTTTAATCATCTATTAAGGCTCCTGGCGGGCACAAAGGATCTAAACCTTACTGCTAACTTAACTAAAGGCTGGTGATTAGAACCCATAGAGCTCTATTTTGAACAAGTCTGAAAATGTGTTTCTGTAAAGATTACAACCAAGAAAACCCTATCAGGTCTTCTACTGTGTGCCACATGGAATTTCCACAAGTCAGAATAGAATCAATGGCAATTATTCTATTTAAAATGACCTATCTCAAATCCCTGAATGGCACACATGGTTACATCTTGAGCTAATGTGTTAGTCTGGGTAGACTAGAAAAAACAAATTCATAAACACACATTTGGGTATAAGGAAAAAGGTTTATATATAAGAGGAATAGAACATTGAGAAAGCATCCCAACCCAGTCCAGTCCAAGGTCATAAGTCCGATATTAGCCCACATGTCCGATATGAGTCCATAAGGTCTCCTTTTGACTCACGAAGCACATGCAATTACACCAAGACAATCACAGGCCAGTGGGTGCAGAGTCTTGTGTATCAAGCAACAGTAGAAGCATCCCAGTGCTGGCAGGGGTCTCCCCATGGCTCTTCATTTCCAGGGCTCAGGGTCCATCAGCAGTATGCACTGGCAGTAGAAGCATCTCAGCGTGGACGGGGGAGGGGGGGCGGTGTTCTCTGTGGTTTTTCTGGCTTCAGAGGTGTAATTCCATCAGGGAAAATCCATGTAGCTTCTCTGCTAGTTCCCCCAGTTCCTAGGACTCAGGGTCTATGCTGCCATCTTGCCTTGTCAGTCAAGTGACTCCAAGGAACGGAGTCTATAGTCTCTCACTTCCAATGGAAAATGCCACGAGATTTCCCAGAATTTTCAGAGAAAACCATACCCACACAGAGGTCTCATTGGCCATCTCCAGATTGAAAGACTAGATTCCACCCTTACACTCCCAATCTTGAAATTGACACATGAGTACATGACTACCACAGCTAGTAACCAAAAGATTGACAGCTGGAATCTACCCAGAAACACTTCAGTAGAGAGTCCTGGTGAGCGATTTTAAAAAAAGAACACACCCATTGAAAGCTCTCAGGATCACACTTCTACTCTGAAACCCATGGGGGTCACCAGGAGTCAGAATGGACTCCATGGTAACTGATTTTGTTAATCATAGATTACTTTTTCTGGATCTTATTTTTGATGAGAAATTTCAGAAATTATATATGTGATAATGTTCTTGAGCTTTCTACCTTAAAGGTCAGTATATTTACCAAGCTTTTCATGTCAGATAATGTGGAGCTGCCTCATTCTTTTTAACAGCAGCATAAGACTCCATCAAGTAGATAGACTATAGTTTATTTCCTTACTTATTTGGGGCTCTTGATAAGCAATGCTCCTATGAGCATTTGTACATGCATTATTCGTGGGTCTGGGTCCATGTGCTGGTATCTCACCACAAGGTTAGAGGCTTAGAAATGAAACAACAGGTGTCGTTTTTTGTTGTTGTTGCTAGGCGTCCTGGAATTGGTTCTGACTTTATGCACAACAGAAGGCAACACTGCATGGTCCTGCACCATCTTTTGCAATAGTTTCTACACCTGAGCCCTCTGTTGCTGTCGCAGAATCAGTCCATCTTCCTGAGGGCTTTTTTCTTTTTTGCTGCTCTGTCCATTGTGCCAAGCATGATGGTCTCCTCCAATGACTGATCTCTCCTGACAATATGTCTACAGTATGTAAGATGCAGTTTCCCCATTCTTACTTCTAAGAAGCACACCTTGTTCCTTGTTCCAGTTCCACTCAAGTCCTTCTTCATGATCTGTTCTTAGTCTGGAAGCTCTACTGAAACCTGTTCCCTTGGGGTGTCCTTGCTGGCATTTGAAATACCAGTGACATAGCCTCCAGCATCACAGCAACACACAAGCCACCACGGTATGACACTCTGATAGACAAGTGATGGGAAACACAAGGTATATGTACACCTGAAAGAGAAATAAATCCTACTGGAAACTGTCAAAGTTCCTCCAGGCCAGCTAAATGACTCTCTCCAACACTGCCTATGAGCAAGCATTTCTCACTAAATATATTTAGAGTCCTTAATCCTTGCTGTTTTTGAAGGACCGACTGTGGTCTTCTTGTCCTTTCATTCTGCATTTCCCAACTACTTTTCTCATGTTTGACCATTGGCTTTTCTGCATTGTGAATTGCCTGATACCATAAACTTTGTTTCCTTTGGGGTTGTCTCGTCATCCTTAGCTCCCAGAAGTTCTGAATAAGGAGGAGATGGACAAATGAGGGGGAAGAAGCAGAGTGTAGTGACTCAGTGAGAAAACAGGTCAGGCTCCACAGAAGATAGGATAGCGGGAATTCTATCACTCAGATTTGATCACGCACACACACAAACCACTGCCAAACTCTTTGCAAGTCTGAATCTGAATAAATCATCAACTAACTCTCCGCTCAAAGCAACATAATTTTGTAGGTAGACTTTCTGCTTGGGTTCTTGTGTTTGCGATCATATGCAGACTTTGAATTGGATGTTCAGATGGTTGAATGTGTACTTCCTTATCTCTTGGCCTTTATCTTACTTACATGAAAAATGATTGAAAGCACATTTGGGTGAGAGGAAGACTTGAGAAGCTTATGTGGGAACAATGAGCAGCCATGGCAACATACCTTTAGAAGGGGCATGTACTCTGCTAAAAAATATTCCACTTACAAGTAATGGCATATATTTGCCAAATAGCCCCAAGCAAGCCCAAGAAAGAATAGACAAATGGTTTGAGGTGTGTCAGGAATTGGATTTACAAAATAAGATTATGGCTATACTGGAAAGTAATAGCAAGCAGTGTAAACAGATGGAACAGACTCACTTTTTACCATGGGTCAGAGGAAGAAAGGAGTTTTTACCTTACTGCTGGTGAATTTGAGTTGGCTCAGTGGGTTTTCTAGCTCTCTGGATTTTCATGGCTTCTGGAGGCACTTGTATAGGGCATGTGTTTGGACCTCCAGTGGAGTTTCTGGAGAACTAAGCAGAGCCCCTGCCTTCCACTTGCTGATGGTTTGAATTTTATTTGGGTTCTACTAGGGAAGCCAAGCTACAGTGTTTTTTAATGTGACAATGATGCCACGTGAATGGTCAGTTGAGAAGACGCTGGAGAGAGCCACCCTGTGTGCCCCTGAATGAGTATATTTGACTGCAGTCATTTGTTTAACAAAAAGAAGGGTAGGGAACACTTCTGAAACATATATATAAACCTCATAAACCTGCTATTTTCTCAGCTAGCCCCATTGCCAATGCCCCATTGATCTCTTTGCTCAATGAGCTAAAACCCCAGGGTTTGAAGATGGAGTAGCACACATATATATAGTACATATAGCAGGTGGACTCACTGATATTGAGATTATTCTCAGGATGGATTTAAATGAATTCCATGAGTTTAAAATTCTCAAGTTTCTCCTTTGCAATTAGGATTTTGAAAGAGAATCCTTCCTTCTGGAGAATGATGATAAATCACAAACTTTGCCATGGAGGTGAGGCCTCCTGGTCTGGGGATTGACTGTAGTCACACAAACTAAGGGTGGAATTTAGCCTTTACAATATGTTTCCAGCAACCTTAGAGTTTGACAGCCGGCTGCAAAGCATGTGAAACCTTTAATTTGGCAAAGTCAGCCTCTGACTAATGGGGAAAATTACCCAATGAGAATTAGCAATCTTGCATCACTGATCAAAATTCTTACATTATTTTTCATGTGGGGAACAGAATAAGACTTCCAAAAGGAATCAGGACTGGTTTTAACATGGCCTGTTGGTCATTGAAACAGGATATATTTCACATGAATCAGACTCCTCTGGGATATTTTTTACTTGCCTTGATTCTAATGTTCCCAGGTGTTGGTATCAGGGAGCAGTCATTCAGGACTTTTATGGATCGAAAAATCTACCCTCTCCTTATTCCCAGAGAGATACAATTCTCCTTTGGCTCCATCGAGTTCTTTATCTGGACCAGATTTTTCAATTGAACACTTTTGGCAATAGAGGGTCTCCACAATGTTAAACTAGGAAACTAAGTTCTGGCCAAGTATCCCAAAAGAACAATATTGCTATCATAAGCAGAATTGATCCCAGATGGGTTCTGGAATGGAAGGGTTAGCAATTACACAAAATGGCCCAAATGCACATGACAAAGCAGTGAGCCTCTGACCCACAGCCACAGGGATCCTTTTGTTGGAGGTTAGTTACCATTGTCTTTGGACTTTGTATAGCAGGCGGTGTCACAGTGATTGAAACAAATTGTGTAGGTCCAGCTGGGTTGGAGAGATGGCACACGTCTGAGAACAGATGCAGCAGACTCAGGCAGTGAACTTGTCTTTCTCAGAAGAGATGTCAGAAGTAAGCTACTGCAGGCCACAGTCCAGAATGGAGGTGACCGAGGTTGAGAAATCCTGCTTTTGTGTGCTTGCTCCTGTGTCTTTGGGGCAACAGTAATAATAACAACTGGGCAGAGGAGGATGTGGTTGTGGAGTTTAAGATGTCTCTACCAGGACAACATATATAATGATAATAATGAAATGCCAAAAGCCCTTATTACTTATCTGTCTGTGGGAAATCATCAGACCACATGGACCTTTCATTTAGAGGAGGCCCTGCTGGGAAAATATGCAAACATCACTGATGCCCTGGGATCTATCCAGAGCCAGGGGTGGTTGCTTGTGTTACCCCAGGTTACTCTGGCAGTGTCTGGAATCAAATATGGGATTCGATTGGACTACCTCTTGAGTATTTCATGTTTGACGGATAAGTGATCTTTATCTTTAAAATGGAAATGGAATCACTTTTAAGCATGACAATGGCCAAAAGATGTATAGAGTAGAAAAGGACTAAAACCAAGGTCAAAATGGGGATAGCATTAAAAATACTCTCTGTTTCAAAAATCACATTGTACAGTGCAATTGACTATTTTAAATACTTCCCCGTTGTAAAGGAAACCTGAATTTAGGGAATACTCCTATCCACATGTAACACACACATCATTTTAGCACAGGCCTATTCATTCTGTACATCAAGATGTTTTAAAGAAGTTTCTAAGTGGTTCCCAAGGCACACTGGACTTTAAAACTATCTGAGTGATATTTTGAAAGCAAACACAAGACTGGTTTGCTAGATCCCACCCCAAACAAATAAAATCAGATATCAAGGCCTTAATAATACTTTCTGAAATCTCCTCAGTTGATTTTAGCATGCAGCTCAACTGAGAACCCAGTCCTTGGGAAGCAGTTTGCTGGCATGGTCACACTGTCATTTCTCACTCACTGCTATGCTAACTCACATGTGCTATTAGATGATATGTTCGCAATAGATGGTGGTGACAGAATATTGCTTTTTGTTTCCTGGAATGTCTAGTCTTCATGTAGTAAGTGTTTAATGGTTGAATTTTCATGAGAAAAGAGATGCATTGGGCTGGTTTCTTTAGAGAAGTTATCTATCAATCATCTATCTAGTTAATCTATTTCTCTATATAGAAATTTATATGAAGAAAATGACTGTTAGGCAGGGTTCTCTGTAGAAACAAAATTAGATTTCTTCTTTCTTCAGTTTGTCAATCTGGCCCTTAGGCAGATCTCATAAAATGCAAATATTCTGAGTAATTCAAAATACTGGGTGGGGTTGACAGGTTATCTTTTCAGAGACTTCTCAGAAGGCATGTCCTAAACCCATCTAGAGATCAAATGACTGTCTTAAAGCAAGTGGACTTACAAGCTCTCTATTTTCATACTTCCCAATAGACATTTTTATCAATCATTATATCAATAATAATAAAGAGAAGAGATCAGTAAAAACTAAGTAGAATCAGATATGAAACTCAATTCTTAAAATAGTCAAGTTCAATCCTTATATAGCTAATCTAAATCCTTATCTAAACTATTCTATTTATACAAAAAGTATGGGATTAGGTTTCTGAGGGCATCAAAACAGATCCATGCTTTTTGTCAGCCATTTTCCTTAAGATGCACGGTTTCTGAGAAATTCAAACGGTGATTTCTACCATTGAGCTCAAAATATACATTAACAACATTAATTTTTACCATCTCACACAGGAGTAACCAAAGACTACATCCAAACAAAATAACCAAAGCTTTAACTTCCCATATTCTTTTTAGAAAACAACCTAGTAAACTGCATGGATATATCTGACTTCTGGCTAGCCAAAGAAGAAACACTACTATGAGACAGAGGTCAAAGAAGCTGTCTCCCATTTCCACTCTCCATTGTTGTGATTTGTTTCTCCAGTACCCTACTCTCAAGGTAGCATAATGTGTTAGTATGGGGAGACTAGAGAAACAAATTCATAAATGCTCATACGTGTATGAGTTTTATATACAAGTGAAACTGTACATTAAGAAAACATCACAACACAGTCAAGTCCAAGGTCATAAATCCAATATCAGCCTATATGTCTGATACTAATCTATAAAGTCCTCTACAGACTAATGAAACACATGCAATGAGGCCAAATGCAGAATTATCACAGACCAGTGGAAAGAAAATCTTGGGATCCAGTGGCATTGTAAGCATCTCAGCACTGGAAGAGGTCTCTCTGTGGTTTCTCCAGCTTCAGAGGTCTGGTAGCATAAGGGTAGGTCCATGTGGCTTCGCCTTGGGGATTTTTCACAGGAAGTCAACCTTGTCAGTTGAGTATCTCTAAAGGAGTGAGTCAGTGTCTCCTGCTTTCTGGAAGGAAGCAGATTTCCCAGAATTCTCAGAGGAGAAGACCATGCCCACACAGAAGTCTCATTGGCTATCTCCAGATTGACAGGCTAGACTCCACACCTACACTCTTCATCCTCAAATTGACACAAGATTAGGTGACTGCCACAATGGCACCCACAAAGATGTACACACAGAGATATTTATATTGATAAAATAATTCAAACAACTGTAGAAGTGAGTAAGTCCAATATAGTTTTAAGCTCACAGATCAGATGTTAAGCTGATGGTTTCTCTAGCTCCGGGAGTTGATGAACTCAGGATGGGCAGTGCATTAGTCCCAGTAGACTAGAGAAACAAAACCATAGAAATTCATATGTGTATGAGAGAGTTTTATATAAAGGGTAGTTGTACATTAAGAAAGCATCCCAAGTCCAAGCCCTTAAGTCTGATACTGATCTATAAATCTTCTTCAGACTCATAAAACCCATGCAAATGACACCGAATAGAGGATGATCACAGGCCAGTGGGTAGAAAGTCTTTGGATCCAGAGACGTTGTAAGCATCTCAGTGCTGACAGGGGTCTCTATGTGGCTTCTCCAGCTCAGGACACTTGCGAAGTTCCATGTCTTGTCAGCTACAATGTCTTCCAGTGGGTGAACTGAAGGAGAGACTATCTCCCATCTCCAAGAAGGTTATTCCAGAGTGTTTCAAGAATTCTCAGGCGAAGGATATGCCCACAGAGACCTCATTGATTGTGTTCTGATTGACAGGTTAGACTCCTCCCCTGCACTCTTAATCCTCAAATTGACAAATGATTATATTACTACCACAGGCAGGAACACCACCAGCTACTTAGATAGATCCATCCAAAGTCAGCAAGTCAGACTTGAGACTGGAGAGGTGAATGTGTCTGAGAGTGGCATGACAGATGGCAGGTTACTGATGGTTCCTGGGATCACCAGGCAATATAGCAGGGTTTGGGTTTTTTTTGTGCAAGTCTGAAGAAACAGAAGTCACTGAAACAGATGCAAGATCCAGCCCCAGAAAAAGGCAAACAAGTGTTCTGCAGTGTCTATTTATACACAAAGGAGGGCCCAACCCCCAAGGAAATCTCCTTATAGTTCTATCAGCCCTGTGATCTAAGGAAGGGGATTACATTGTACCCTAATCTTCTTACAATTGTGTGGCTCTTTATAGCATATCCCAGCGTGGAGTTGATTACATCATGCTAGGTCACATCATGGAGGATTACTAGACAGCACCTGCCAAACCACCGAGAACACTGGCCCAGCTAAGATGATATGAAACCCAATTATTTCAGGGGAGTTTGGCTCATCATTTTGTAGCCTGTCAATTGAGCTACCTGGTTCTGGTGTGCCTGTTCCATTCATTAAGGGTGTGACCCAAAGGTAGGGCTGGCAGATAAAATACAGGATCTCCAATTAAGAATTTTAGCTTAGCCACAAATAATTTCAATCATTTGTCCCATGCAATGTTTGCATAGGTGTTTACATTTGCTACATTTGGCAACTATGCTCAGTGATATTTTGGTTTCTGGTTACTCTTTTGAAGAAGGAGGGATAGAGGGCACTGAGATGAAAGGATTTGATTTGAAAGACTGAGAGTTTTTGAGAAAAATTATCAGAATCACTTGTAAGTTTGATAAATTCAAATTAAACATGAATACATTCATTTCCTTTGTATTTGCCAAGCAGGTCTTCTAATGGCATGACTAGGACACACATGATGGTGATTAATGTGGCATTATACAATGGATATGAGAAAAGTGTTCCTTATTACTCTTTTCATGATGTGTGTTTGGATCTTAAGGGTCTCTTCCCAGGTGATGTATTTAACCCTAAACATTGTCTCTTCAGTTTTTCTCAAGTGTTGCTTCTGTAGAATCCTCTCTCGGATCAGTTAGCATTCATGTTCTCTAGTCCAGTGAGTTGAAAGCATTTTTGCTTTACAAGCAAATAGAAAATTTGTCTCCTTCAGACTTAAACTTAAATATTATTGTGCATGTATGCATGTATGCATATGTATCTGGTTTGTGCATGTAAAATATTGCCCCATTTCATCCAGTGCCACAAGACGAAGCCATTTCTGGAGTTCAGATACTTAATTATGCAGAATTTACACAAATACTCTTGTTGAATGCTAAAGATGAAGGGAGTAGAATTTGTATCCTAAGGCGATTTTTATAAATTGAGGAATCATTAAAATTGGAATTTCCCAATGAATTTTTCCATGTTTTAAACGTCATGGAATGGAGTGAGTCAGATGTCCAAGACAGTAATTAGCAGTGCTCTTTTAAAAACAATCCAAGCAGCTTTTCTAAAGCAAAGGCTTTCCACTCTTTACCCACTGTAATATAATAATGTAGGCTCAGGAAAGCCATCAGTGTCTGGCGAAGGTATTGCTCTTTATGATCAACAGAGGGATATTTTAGATGTTTTGGATGATGGTTAACACGGTTAGCATGGTTAACAGTTTGAGCAAGGAAAATAGTAAGATTTGAGCATTTAAAAACTACGTTTATACTGTATGGTCAATCTAGCACCTTCTAGGATTGCCTTTCATCTTCCTCCCTAGAAACATTTAGGGAGCGTGTCCTTTTGACTTATTCACGTCTTCCCGTTGGGGATCCTCCATGGACAAGGGTATATTGCAGCTTCCTCCTGGCATTTTCATCTCCCTGATGCTCCTTGGGACCAGACACCAGAGTAGATCGCCAGAAATCCTGTGTGAGCTCCTCTTCTGATGGGCAGCTCTTGTATAATAAAGAAGTCTTTCCAGAAGATTCTAGTCCTTGCTACCTGCAGTTCAGTAGCTGCATTTCTAGCAAATTCTACTCCAAAAGATACTATTACATAACAGTGATGTTTATGCCAAGTATTTTATATGCATGTTTTCCCTTAATCTTCAGAACAATCTTAGGCATAATTATCTTCAATTTATGGATGATAAATTTAAGACCTATGCAAGAATAATTTCTTCCTCTAGGCCACATAGATTGTAAATGGCGAGGTGAAATTTGAACTCAGGTCTCTGGAGTTTTCAAACATTACTGTAAGACAACACCCTAATTTGAATATATTCATGCTACCCTGAAACATAATTACAACTATTTTGGGGTGGTTTATTGTATATCTTATCATTAATGATAAGTACTACATACATTGCTACATAACATTGCTGGTGTTCTCATTCTCAGATTTTAATCACAGATGTTTACTATAATGCTCAAAATATAGGCATTTGACATCTCCTGGGAATTTATTTGCCATGGATTCATTCAAATATACCCTGTCATAAATTTGGGACAGCCTATTATAAGTTCCTAGTGTTATAATAAAATGATATCATTTATGGAGAAGTAATATCTTTATGGCAACACTTATAGTACTCACTACATGTGAAGAATAATGGAGATGGTCTATTTATTATGATCAATTAAAAAGGGTGTAAGTGGGATTATTTTAATCATCTTATAGCTGGTGACTGAGACTCAGTTTTCAAAGCAGGAAAGAGGTAAGCTCAGGAACTCAAGACTTATGTTATTCCTTATTCATCCTGCTTGCTTCCCAACTCAGGAGTCTTCTGCTAGTCTCAGTTACGGTTGAGAAGTTTTAATCCCCAAATCCCTTCCTCCACCTTTGGTCTGCCATCCTGCTTTCCCTCTGACTCCAAGGCTAGAGAGGAGTCACAACAGAGGTATCTGTCTGCCCTGTTGGATGTGGCACTAACACAGCCTGTCTTGAAGTAAACGTGGATTTAAGGATCGAGATGGCATTAGCTGCCCTTGATATCAACCAACCTTTCCCTTGGGCTCCTTGAGGGAGGCTATTGTTACCAATGAAGATGTGCTCAAGGTCACACTAAGGAAAGAATGATCAACTTTATTGGAACTGATGTCAGTGACGTGGATGAAGTTGTTCTAAGAAAATATCAAGTCAAAGGGTTGTGGGTACGGTCAGCAAGTGGAAAGTAGTGCTATAGGTGGCCTTTAAAGATATCATGAAACTTGTTCTTTAATGCCAGGACATTTAGAAGGAGATACCTTAAAAGAATTGTGATCATATGTTCTAACTTAGGCTTGCTTGATCTCGACATAATTGTAGTAATTAGCATCACCTATCACACCCAACATCATCCTGGTTTGGATGATTGCCCTACCTAAGAAAGAGATAAAATTCAACACTATGGATGTTGTCGATCCAGTCATTTATTCACCCGATAAATATTTCTTGACTGACTACCTACAATGTTCCAGATATTTTGCTAGAAATAAAACAGAGGAGCTTCCTTTCCTCACTGGAAATCGCAATCTAGCTGGGGAGACAAAGACTGATAAATAATAAGCAATCAGTGCAGTACTTTAATTTGGAGGAAGAATTGGGAAACCATAGCTGTGAAAGAGAAAAGTGTCAGCGGAGGTCTTTCAGAGGACATAGAGAATAAGGAACAGAGAGTCATGAGATATGTGGGTGCAGAGTAGGGTGCTGGTGAGAACATTTCAGAAAACAGACTGAAGAGTTTCATTGAAGTCTTAGGGGGGGACTAGGGAGTGTAAATATGTTTTGAAGATTGAAAAGACTGAGGTTTGAGAGGATCCAGTTGTAGGAATAAAGAACAAATTAGAGAGAAGGAGGTTTATGAAAAGAATTTGAGAAGTAATTAGGAGATAGATGTTCTCCTAAGGAAGGAACAATCTAAGGAAGGCCCTGCATGAGTTGTTAAGCAGCAGATACTTCCGTGGGATTGGTTTGTGACATCCTGTGGAAGAACAGGGTGATAACATGAAGCTGGTCTGAGAATGGAACAGAGGGTGATGGCATTTACTTTTCAATTTGTTGCTTCATAGAAGATGATGTAGATAGGAAGTTATATCTTCCTTAAGTCCTACATTCTGCTTAGTTTTCATACTGATATTCAAACTGGTGAATTAATAATTAATTTTCCAGTTATATAAAAATAGTTTTCAAGATGGAAGATGAGTCGGTTTTGCTTAAGATTTGAGGTCAGGTTAGAGAGTTGAAGAGATTTATGTGAAGCTTGTATAAGTCTATGTAAAAACTAGTTTGGGCATACTTTGAGATAGTGACATCTCACTGCTCCACACGGTCATTTCCAAAGACCAGGTTGTTTTGTGAAAATTACAGTTATATAGTTGCATATCACATCACTAAGTGGAGGCTGGCTATATAACGACCAAAATACAGCATTGTATATTTGCCAAAACACTGCCAGATGCATCATTGCTAAGGCACAAAATAATTGGATAGTAGATATTTTACTATTGCCATAAATGTGAAAGTCAGATAACAAGATAGTTGATAAGTGAGAAAAAGATGTAGTATTTGTTTTGCAGGTCCTTAAGTTTGACACACTCTAGTTCTTGCCTTCAAATTGCATTGGGATTTCTGAATCAAATTTCTAATTAGTAGATTCCAATAGGGTATTACCCCTGCATTGCCTGTATACCTTAAGTACATCTAGAATTTGGCTAACATTAGACTTTTGGACTAAAATACTAGTTTATTCCATGAATATCCCATGGCTTAAACTGCCATTTTATTGTACTGATGTTCCAGCTACTATGTAGGAAGACTTGAGAGAATAATTAAAAAAAAATTAAAAATATGATTGCACTAATGGCCATGTCACCCCCTATTTACAATTGAGTCACCTGCTAGTACATTTATGATTGTTGTTAGGTGAGTACACAAAAAATTAAGTTTTCCCTGGTCCTATATCATCTTCACAATTTCTGTTTGAGTATGTTATTACAGCCACTGTCTATCCATATTCTTGAAGATCTTTCTCTTTTTTACTGTCCCTCTGCTTTACCTAGCATTATGTCCTCTTTAAGACCTTGATGCTCCTGATAACATATTCAAATTACATGAGATGAGCTCTCATGATCTTCACTACTAAGAAGCATTCTGACTGTGCTTCTAAGACTTGTTCCTTCTATATGATGCCAATCTTCAAATCGCATCAAAATTTCAGAACCAAATTTCTAATCAACTCTTTAACAGGGCTTTCCACCTTCAATCGCCTATCTATCTTGAGTACTTACAGAGTTGGTCTAAAGTAAGATTTTGGGGGGGAGGGGGATTAAAATGTGAGTCCATTCCATGGTGCAAATTATAAAAGGCAGCATCATCCTTGTGTCAGGTACACATGGGGCAAGAGGAGTGTAGGTTGGGTGTCAGTTCCAGTTATCCTCTTGGCTTCACATACTTGTGTAATGAGCAACATTAATGATATATGAGAGTAATTAAAAAAATATTGCCACATAACTGTAGAAACCTTTATTGAATCACAATATCAATGTGTGAAGCTATTGCTTCTTGACATATCCTCAGTCTAGTTCTACATTTGTTTGAAGATGACATTTTCATCTTTTTAACCCTTTGCTGAAGAATTTGATGCTCTTTGGTTTACACCACATCAAAACAGTCTTTTGGCATCCCTGAAGGACTCAAATCATGTTCTTTAGAGGAAAAGAATAACAAGTCTGAAGGGGCAATAACAGGACTGCAGCATGATGGGTAAGGTTTCCCAATGAAAATCGCAGAGGACAGTCTTTGTCACCCCTTAGAAATGAGCAGGTCCATTGTCATAGTGGGAAAAACAAAACTGTGGTACAACTTTCCTACTCTTTTTCTCACCAGTGCAGTTTCTAATTGTCTATAACAACTTCTTCCTAATATGTTCCTGGGATTTTTAGGTGTCCCTCAAGAAAATCTACCTAGATTACCCTTTGGAGGTGCTACAAGTAGAACCCCAAAATTCTCTGAGTTGACTTATCTGCTTTGCATTTAACTGGCCAAGCAGATCCTCTCAGAAATCATTGCTTTGATTAGTTCTTTTGTGGAAAACACACTAACACCATCAGATATGTGTATCAATGAGAGGGCTTGTCTTTGGCTATCCTGATTGCCGAGACATGTCTAAATACATTTTGTATGGCGAAAATCCTTACATGTATGAACTGCAAACTTGGTACCAATATTTTTTTACTTGTACTGTTTGGCAATCCTGACCATCCATGACTATGGTTCCAAGAACTCCAAAAACCTGAGCTTTGAGGAGAAAATAGCAATGGGCCCCATCTACCAAGGCAAGGAGAAGATGTAAAAGCTCTAAGCTCTAAGCGTCTACTTAAGAAGTCCCAACTTTTAACACTGGGGCTTTGGTTTCTTGGCTCACAATTTTCTTGCTTTGTTCTTTTCCATCATTGATGGTTTTCTCCTGGGAGAAAATGTTCAAATATTCCCCCCAGGGAATATTTTCAAAGTGGGAAAATAAGTACATTTTGTTCAGCTCACACTAATTCCATCCGAGTTGTCACAGCATGTATAGAACTACTTCTGGAACCCCTTTAGAAAACCAAAAGTTTTCCATTTCGATGTTTTGGTGGATAATTCTTGACTGATCTCACTCCATGTGAAGCACAAAACAATGCAGCTCAGCAGCATGTTCAGTGGCGCCACTTTCTCGGCACGATATTAAGCTTGTCTGTAATTCGAAGAGCGGCTCATTCAGTGATCTGTTACTCAGCTCACATCTCCCCCGAATGACGTGGGGTGCCTAGCTAAGTGTTCCAGAAATGAGCAACGGCAGCGCAATCTTTCATCTGATTTCTCCCAGGGCTCTCATGTGAATGGAATAGATCCGAATCCAAAATATGAGGGAAATTAGGACACCAAATTAGGTTTTGGATGGCTATTATACTTAGGGCTATACACAGCGGTTCTCAACCTGTGGGTCACGGTCCTTTAGGGGATCAAACGACCTTTTCAAAGGGGTTGCCCAATTCATAACAGTAGCAAAATTACAGTTATGAAGTAGCAACACAAATAATTTTGTGGTTGGTGGGCCACCACAACATGAGGAATTGTATTAAAGAGTTGCCACATTAGGAAGGTTGAGAACCACTGGTTTATAGAGACTTGTTTGGGTATTTTCCTTCTTAAACGAGTTTTATAGATAGTGGCCTAACCCCCAGGCAGGGAGTACTACAGGAGAGGATTATTGCACGTTTCAAGGGGCTTTCAGTCACTCTAATTTTGGACACATAACCTTACAACATACAGGAGGCATGCAGTAATCAGAGCTCAGAAACGCCCTGATGGACATGTCTCTTGGCTTAATTAGAGCTAAGTGCATCCATAACATCAGAATATTACAGTATTTCCATGGCAGTGCCTCCACACTGGTCCTCTTCAGATTTCTAGAGATGTATATGTACAGTAATTTGCATTTGGATCCAGTTCTTTTACTAGTAGATTCAAACTATTTGGGGTGTTCTGTAAAATTACCTAGAAGTCCTTGATCTTCACTCTAATCTGGTATTCTTCAAGCTCCAAGTTGGAATTGTGGACTTGTGTCAGGAATTATGGAATCAACGTAAGGTACCATGACCAGTATTTGTGTGCAGAGGGAGTAGGGTGGTGAGGATGTAGAATGGAATAAACTGGTGTAGAAGACATCAAACTGGCTTGCATGTAATAGACATTATTCTTGCTTCTGGGAAATTTGTTGTTAATTTTTATACATACCCCTCAAGCCCTGCCCCCTTCCACCTAGTATAAATCTCTGTAGTCAGAACCATTCTTACAACATTATTTTCTTTCTCAAAAGTGACAATAGGGTTTCTTGTGGTGGATTACAACATAGATGTTGTATATTCATGCATTTGGGTTTCACCCTACATGTATTTCTTTTTGTGAGTTATGGCCAAAAAAGTTTGGTCTTTTGCTCACTGGAGATTTTCCTGGTCACCCTGCTTCCTAATGAGAAATGGCTATGTTCCTTCATTTCAATATCAGTAAACTCTATGTGAGTGCTGGTGGTTCAGTGATAGAATCCACACCTGCCATGCAAGGTAACCCAGGTTTGATTCTTGGCCAATGCACCTCATATACAACTTCCACTCATCTGCCAGTGGAGGCTTTTGGGCTGCCATCATGATGAACAGGCTTCATCAGGGCTTCCAGAATAAGAATCAGCTAAGCAGAAAGACCTGAAAACAGGCCAATGAAAACCTACCATTTTTTTTTTTTTGTGGACACACACACCTGATCATAAGAAGTGCCCAGTTTTTAGAGCAGGAAAAAAATCTGAACCAAATAGTACCAGTATACTAAAATATTTATTAAAATAAAGCAAAACATTGTAATATTTAGTAGCGTTAATGCAACAGTGGTGGTAAGAACCATCATTGCTTTCATGAATGAATGAGGGATGGCGTGCACTGTGCCGATCATGTGACCTGACTGACATTGAGGCTTCAGGAGGCGGGGCTTTCCCCGAACACACAGCCATCCACAACATGCAAACAGCTGCAGACAGCAAGCCGGCACATGGGATCATAAACAAATCTTCTGGGGTACCACACCTTTGGACCGTAAGACGCACCCTCGTTTCCCTCCCACTTTGGTGGTGGGGGGGAGTTCACCTTATGGCCCAACAAATATGGTATTCATCTGAATGGTTTGATGGAGATGCTATCGTGGAGATGCTGCTGAACTGGGCTAGGCATTGGGTCACCATGACAACTAAGAACACGGCTCTCTGGATAGTGAGGATGGCTCGCTAGTAGGTTAATAAGTTCCAAATATTTGGGGAAGGAAACTTCTCTGTTTTGTGTGTATTAGTGGCTCCTGAAAAGGACTGCTTGCTTATATTCTGACAGGTGAAAGAGAGGGTTCCTATGAAATTTTTCTCTTATTTTTCTGTTATGTATTAGTGGCTCCTGAAAAGGATTGTTGGTTATAGTCTGACAGGTGAAAGAGAGGGTCCCTACAAGATTTTTCTCTTGTGGGTGGAATCACCAAAGTATTTCTGTTTCCTCCCATTGGCCAGGATTTTATCTGTAGACACTCTCGCCAGTGAGGATTTCACTACAGGAGAGGCCTTCCAAGATCTCTGGCATTTCTCACATCTCAGGTAGCTTCTGGTTCTCTTTATGGCTGATAACTCAGTGAGAGTTTCAGCACCACCTGTCCAAGGCGAGTCATAGGCCCCTGCTGAACACTAGCCGAGATACTGTTCTCTGCAGAAATATAAGGAAACGGGTCTGTATTCTGCCTGGGGTATCATACTCCGACCTCTCTGCTCTGCTCAGAGAGGGAATTTGTGAACCCAACGAAGTCAGCACTTGCTGTAAATTTTAGATGCCTGAGAATCATCTTATTAACGTCCCCCAATAGTGCAAGTTAGTAACTCAAATACTGCCTTGAAAATAATTGAAAAATTCTTGTGTTGGATCCAGAATTCTGAGGTGATACTCTGTCTATAAATCCTGTCTGTTTTCCTTACCAGGGGGAATATGAATCCCACCTTCTAAAGTACAGAGCAATTTCATACATTTTTGTCCTTCATATACATGGCATTGTACAGCACATACTTATTTGTGCCTGGCTACTTTTACACATCATTATATGTACGCAATTCATCCCTCTATGGTGTTGTGTTTCCTGAGTATGCCACAAAATATGTCTCCCTTCCATTGTTGAGGTAGTTTCTACTGTTTGGCTATTGAATATGAATAGTGTGATGATGAACATATTAGTACCTTCTAAGATTTATATTGAGGAATAAAATGAATAAGTAATTTGTTGTTTTTCCTGTGAGCCACTGGGTCACTTCTGCCTGATAGTGACACTCTGTGGTAGCGTAGAACTATCCTATAGGATTTCCAAAGTTGTAATCTTTAAGGGAGTTGACTGGTAGGTGTTTTCTCCCCTAAAGTTTCTGGTGAGTCTGAATTGCTGATCTTTAGGGAATATATATTCAGCTTTAGTTGTTGTTGTCAAGTCTGTCCAGTGGTTCCAACTCAGTAAACCGATGTACCATCAAATGAATCCCTACCCATGCCTGTGCCAGCCTCATGATCACTGCTAAATTTGAGCTATTGCTGTGCCCCTCGTGAGAGGTCTTCCTCCTTTTCATTGACTCTCTACTGTGTCAAGCACAGTGTCCTTCTCCAGGGATGATCCTTCCTGATACAGGTTCAAAGGATGTGAGGTGAGCTCTCAGCATCCTCGTTTGTAAAGACCATTCTGGCTGTATTTCTTCTAAGAGCTACTTACTTGCTTTTGGAGCAGTCATTAGTATACTCAAGATTCTTTGCCAGTATAATAATTCAGAAGCATTCATTCTTCTCCTGTCATCCTCATTCATTGTCCACCTTTTGCACGTATTCAAGATGATTGAAAATACCATGGTTCGGATCAGGCACCCTTTAGTCCTCAAAGTGACACCTTTGTTTTTAAACAATAAAGAGGTCTTTTGTAGAAGGTTTGCCCAAAGGGATGCATCATTTGATTTTTTTTTGACTGCTGCTTTTTTGGGCAGTGATTGTGGACCCAAGTAAAATGAAATCTTGGAAAACTTCAATATTTCCCCCCACTTAATATGATGTTTCTTATTAGTCTAGAAGTATTTTTGTTTTCCTTATGCCAGTCTTGTAGATTCTGCAAATAGACATTTTCATTTCAGTCATTCTGCTAAGTGCATAGTGCCATCTCCTGTAACTTTAATTTACATTTACCTGATGACTAATGGAGTTGAACATCTTTTCATATACTGATTTTCCATAAATTGTCTCTCTACTTTTTCTATTGAGTTGTGTGCTTTTTTTTTAATCTAAAAGTTTTTTTTATGGTTATAAGTTCTTCATCAGACATACATAATATTATGTGAATTGCCTTTAATTCTCTTGAGGGCACTTTTTGGATGAACAGAAGTTCTTAATTTTAATATTATACAGCCTATAAATTTTACTTGATGGCTAACGTTTTCTCTGCTTTCCCAGAGGTCTTTGCCTGTTCCAGGTTTTAAAAATATTCCCTTCTGCTTTAGCCAAAATACAATCAAATGGGTCTGCTTCTTTCTTCCTTCACTGGACATGTTAGCTTTCTTTTAGTTTTCTTGCTTTCCATCAGGCCTTATAGCATTCACGGATCTGTGTCAATTTCAGCACTGGGAGTGTAGGGGTGGAGCCTAGTCTGTCAATTTGGAGATAGCCAATGAGGCGTTTCTGTGGGCATGGCTTTCTCCTGAGAATTCTGGAAAGTTTTGCAGTATTTCCCAATTGGAGGTGAGAGACTTGACTCAGTTCCTGGAAGATGCCTGCTGGACAAGACAAGATGACAGCACAGACCCTGAGTCCTAGGAACTGGAGGAGAAGCCACATGGGTTTAGCCTGATGGAACTAGATCTCTGAGCTGGAAAAATCACAGAGAGACCCCTGCCAGAGCCGAGATGCTTCTACCACCCATGGATACTGCTGATGGACCCTGAGCCGTAGAAACGAGGAGCCACAGGGAAACCCCTGCCAGTGCTGGGATGCTTCTACTGCTGCTGAATACACATGCCTCTGTGATTACTGGCCTGTGATTGATTTGGTGTCATTGCACATGCTTCAGGAGTCGGAAGGAGACTTTATAGATTGGTATCAGACAATGGCCTTGTGCTGGACTGGGTCTAGATGCTTTCTCAGAGTTCTATTCCTTTTATATATAAACTTTTCCCTTACATACATATGCATTTTTATGAATTTGTTTCTCTAGTCTAGTCTACCCAGACTAACACAGGTCTGTTCAGCTCTCTCCCTGCATCAGAACTGATTCCTGATATTCCTTCTGATTCTCTGTCTACAGAAGTGGAATAAGAAAATTTTACATCTTTTCATTTTCCTCTGCTTAAAATATTGCAATGACCTACCAAAGATTTCAGGATAAAGGTCAATTTGCTTAGCCTAAGAAGAAGCATCAATAATGATCTGTCCCCTCCCTATGCCCTAACTTACCCTGTTTCCAATTTTTACCCAAACGTACTTTTGTATGGTCTAGGTAACAAGATGTCTTTCTCTCTCTATGCAGAATGTATTTACCTGAGTGGGAGCAGCATTTTTTTATCGGGTGGTAGATACACAGGTGAGTACATACATAAAAATTCATTGAAATATTCACTTAATATTTGTGCATAGCACAATAGCATAGCTATGTGCTATGCTATTTTATAAATTTATAAATTATTTTATAATTAAAAAAATATCAATATATGGCATTTTTTAGTCTTTCTTCCATTCACTCCTTTCCCTAGCTTGCCAGTTCCCAAGCATCTCAGAGTTAATGATGGTGCTGCCCTGATGATCCACTTCTAAACTTCCCCATTAAGGACTATTGGGAGCATGGCTAGACAAGTCAAGAGTCCACTCAATGACAGCTGATCTGCACCCTAGAACTGCTATCAGAGAGCATTTAGACTTTAAAATGCTTTGGAAATGGAAAACAAAACAAGAAACATTCCATCAAGTTGTAATTGTCCTGCTCTAGTTACAAGGTCTCCATCTCTTCTGTCATGGTAAAACTATAATCCAGAGTGACATCTTTATTAAATAATGGGAAATGGAAAACTATTTTCACACTTCCTGAGGCCTGGCATTGTTTGGAAGTTCAAGTTTATGCTTGAGATCCAAACGAATGTCATGAAGTCATCTGTCAAAAACATGTTTTTGAGCGCGATCAGTGCTAGGTCCTGTTGTCGTAATGGAGATTTGGTTTCAAGGTGTCCCTCTTTCCACTGCTGGGGTCTGACTGAGGGGGGGAAGTATGGCAGAGCAGAGTGACCTCCGACCTTTGTTTCAAATACAAAGTCATATTTCCAGATCACATCATTGAGATTTTAATTTGATGGGTGTGAGAAGAGGCCTGGAAATCGGCGTTTTGAAACAAGCATTCCCAATGACGGCGCTCTAAGAAATGAAAACTGGCTTAGGAATCAGGAATCACAGAAAGAATGTAGGATCTGGTTGGAATCCACCTTTCTCATCCACTGCAGTGTGATTAAAGTTGGTAAACTTCACCGGAACCTTTTGTTTTGTTTTGTTTTTCATTTGGAAAATGAGAAATAACATTTGCCTTATCGGGTTAGTGGGAGGATTGAAGACTGGAAATGGCGAATTAAAGTTATTTAATGTTTTAAAAGAATTCTTTTAGAGAAAAGAATGAAAGTGAGGAGTGTCCTGACTCTGAGATCATGGGTTGGGCCCCGACAAAATCCTTTCATGAAGAAGGTTCCATGGAGTGGAATCCACAGGTTCAAAGGTGTCTAGTAGATACAGGGGCAAACCCTCGTTCTCAGGATGACTAGCCAGTGGCCCGCTGCTCTGTACAGCTCACTTGATTCCGTGTGGACGCGAGTTGGGTGGACTGCTCGGCGTAGATAGGCCTTGGGTATTTCACAATGCCGCCCCCAGACACATGCCGGCATCATGGGCTGAGTAGAACGCGATGTGCCTGTGTAAAGCTACCCTTGCATCAGATTAGAAAGCCAGGCGGTCTCCTTTGCTATGCTCCGTCTGGCTTCAGAGTTTCTGGTTTCAGGAGAGCATGATTGGCTGGGGTGCAGGTCAGGGAGAAAAGGTTCCACTGGGGTCACCCCTGCCCTTGGGGATAGGGGATCGTGCCTGTGGCTGGGCAGGAGGCTCAGCACGAGCTGCATTGTGAAGCGCGCCCACTCAGGCAGCTGAAATGGCTCGCCCTCGGCGGGATTTGGGCTTTGAGGGGCAAGATCTGTGATCAAATGACTCTCCAACTGAACTCTCCAGGGCTCCAGTTACCCCTATCATTCCCGCCTGTGTAAACATGCTTTCTCTGGCCATGGCTGCCTGGGTACATAATACCAGGCGGGCTGGGGCGAGGGCGGAGAGCGTGCTGTTTCCCAATTGATAGGATTTAAGGGGCAAAGCGTGGGCCCCCACTGTCCTCAGAGTTTTCTTCCCCAGAGTGGCTCCAGGCCTAAACTCCCACCATCAGTGACAAATTCCTTTGTGTGTTGAAAGCTTTGGAGTCATTATCGTTTCTCTTTAAGACTGCAGAACAGCTACTTAGGGTCAGAGGAAGCGGTGCTTTATAAGTCTGTCATTAGGCGCCTCACAAGAAGACCCTGTGGAGAGTCGATTGAGAAAGGGCGGGACCGAAAGGCAACTTACCATGAGCTCATGAAAGCCTCTCCTTTCAGTGTCAAGGAGACCAAACTAAAAGGATTGGCCCCCGAGGGCACAAAACTAGTCCGAGCAGAGCCAAGTTGGATACCTAGATCTTTTGGCTTCTGCTTCGGTCCTATTTACCGCGTTGAAGCAACGATGAAGAAAACAGATCAGCGGCAGAAGGAGGAGCCCCGGAACACAGGAGTGGGAAGGAGACCAAAGACAAACGCGAACTGCCTCCCAGCTGTGCCCAAGGCCAGCCCTGGTGTCAGCACTCACGCAGGAAATCCCCTCTTAGAAACAGAATCATATTCCCAAAGTCCATTCACATGTTTATTTCACGAACCGGGCGGCTTGTTTTCCCGGGGAAATAACATGTTTAAAGCTTTGAAACGCTGAATTAGAGACCCCAAGAATCCACCCAGTCAATCCTCATTAACCTATGAAATACCCAAGGGCCAGTATGAATAAGAGTCTTTGAAGGAATTCTAGCAATTACTCGCTGCACTGCCATTACTATGGTGAGCTTCACATCGGGGTAGGAGATAGGCATCCACTGCACCGGCCGGCGGGGTGGTTTTCTAGAACAGGATCTGGAGGGCGGGCAGAGTGAGAGGGGATTAGGACTTGTAGGTGGGAGTGCAGGCATCTCTCAAACGCCTGTCTAAAATAAGAACAGTCGGAATGATTTTGCAGGATTGTGAGGCCTGAGGGGGATAGGAGATGGGGAAATATTTTGAAAACGATATCATCTGTCCACTTCAGATGAGGTCTTTCTGGGTCACTCACTCCTGAGATAGAGTACTTGAGAAACAATGGGATGATAGGGAGGACCATGGTGGTGGTAGCATCACAAAGTACTATTAGTGGGGCGCTCGTAAAGGCCAGACATTGTGGGAGGGGTTTGGAGGCATCCTAATGACCATCCCTTTTGTCTAGGGCCATGGTTCTCAACCGGTGGGTCATGACCCCTTTGGAGGTCGAACAGCCCCTTCACAGGGGTCACCCCATTCATAACAGTAGCAAAATTACAGTTATAAAGTAGCAATTTAAATAATTTTATGCTTGGGGGATCACCACAACATGAGGAGCTGTATTTAAGGGTTGTGGCATGAGAAAGGTTCAGACCTGCCGATCTAGAGGAAGATACCCAAATCCAGGTTAATTAAGTGTTTGAAAGGCCTTGGTTTCCGTTGGCAAAGTGGGACTCTGGAGCCGTAGGCTGCTCTTTCTCTAAGGAGGCACGTGTGGCTCTGAAGTCAAAAGGAAAATGAAACTCTCACAGTTTCTTCTTTTTTTTTAAATCATTTTTTGGGGGGGGACTTGTACAACTCTACTCATAATCAATACATACATCTATTTTGTCGAGCACATTTGTACATTTGTTGTCATCATCATTCTCAAAATATTTGCTTTCTACTTGAGGTCTTAGTATCAGGTCCTCAAAATTTCCCCTCCCTCCCTCCCTACTCCCCACCTCTCTCATGAACCCTTGATAACTTATAAATTATTATTATTTTGTCATGTATTATACTGTTCAACATCTCCCTTCACGCACTTTTCTGTTGTCTTTCCCCCAGGGAGGAGGTTATATATAGATCCTTGTAATCAGTTTCCCCTTTCTACTCCCCCTTCCCTCCTCCCTCCCAGTATTGCTAGTCTCACCACTGATCCTGAAGGGATCATCTGTCCTAGATTCTCTGTGATTCCAGTTCCTATCTGTACCAGTACACATCCACTGGTCTAGCCAGATTTGTAAGGTAGAATTTGGATCATGATAGTGGGGAGGCAGGGGGAGCATTTAAGAACTAGAGGAAAGTTGTATGTTTCATCATTGCTACACTGCATCCTGACTGGCTCATGTCCTCTCTGCCATCCATCTGCAAAGGGATGTCCAGTTGCCTACAGTTGAGCCTTGGGTCCCCAATCTGCACTTTCCCTCATTCACAATGATAAGGCTTTTTGTTCTTTGATGCCTGAAACCTGATCCCTTTGACACCTCTTTGCTTACACAGGCAAGTGTGCTTCTTCCCTGTGAGCTTTGTTGCTTCTGGGCTAGATGGTCACTTGTTTACCTTCAAGTCTTTAAGACCCCAGATGCTATATCTTTTGATAGCCATGCACTATCAGCTTTCTTCACTCCATTTGCTTATGCACACATTTGTCTTCAGTGATTGTGTGGGGAAGGTGGTTGTCATGGAATGTCAGTTTAATAGAACAAAGTGTTCTTGTTCTAAGGGACTCTCAGAGTTTCATTTATAGTAAGAGTTATTTCATGTGTAAAATATATGTATAGCTCTGGAATAATTTTTAAGGTGCTATGACAGGATTGGCTCTTTGTGGCAGTCTTTGATCTGTGTCAATTTCAGCACTGGGAGTGTAGGGGCGGAGTCTACCCTGTCAATCTGGAAATAGCCAATGAGACCTCTGGGTGAGTATGGTTTTCTCCTGAAAATTCTGGGAAGTCTTATGGTATTTCCAAATTGGAGGTGAGACAGCATAGACTCAGATCTTTGGAGATGTGCTACTGACAAGATGAGATGACAGCATGCTGACAGATCTTGAGTCCTGAAGACTGGAGGAGTCAGAGGAGAAGCCACACAGACTTACCCTGATGGAACCAAATCTCTGGGGCTGGAGAAACCACATGGAGATTCCTGCCAGTGCTGAGATACTTGGGAGACCATGGGAATACTGCTACCAGAGCTGAGATGCTTCTACCGCCAATGGATACTGCTGATGGACCTTGAGCCCTTGAGAAGGAATGGGGAGATCCCTGCCAGCACTGGGATGCTTCTACCATCATTGGGTACACAAGACTCTATATCCACTGGCCTGTAGTTGACCTGGTGTCATTGCACATGCTTCGTGAGTCCAAAGGAGACTTTATAAATTGGTATCAGACATATGGGCTAAGACAGGACTTTTGACCTTGGACTGGACTGGGTTGTGATGCTTTCTCAATGTTCCATTTCTCTTGTATACAAACCTTTCTCTTATATCCATATGTCTGTTTATGAATTTGTTTCTTTAGTCTACCTGCACTAACACACTCTTCCATCTCCAAAGTTTGCTGACTGACCCACAGTATTGAATTGCTTGTTATTTTACCAGACTATTTCTCTTTTCCTTTCCTTCCTTTTTTTCTGGTGGTGGGGGGGGGGAGAATTTTTTTAAAGTTTATGCTATTTTTTTTAAATCACTTTATTGGGGACTCATACAGCTCTGATCACAATCCATACATGCATCCATTTTGTCAGGCACATTCATTGCCATTATCATTCCCAAAACATTTGCTTTCTACTTGAGCCCTTGGTATCAGTTCCTCATTGCCCCCCTCCCTCCATCATGAACTCTTAATAACTTATAGATCATTATTTTTCATGTCTTGCACTGACTGATGTCTCCCTTCACCCACTTTTCTGGTGTCTGTCCCCCTGGGAGGGGGTTATATGTCAATCATTATGATTGGTTCCCCCTTTCTCCCTGCACCTTCCTCTTCCCCTCCTGGTATGGCTACTCTCATTATTGGTCCTGCGGGGTTTCTCTATCCTGGGTTCCTCATGTTTCCAGCTCTTATCTGTACCCACATCCATGCTCTGCTATAGCATGATTTATAAAGTAGAATTGGGATCATGATAGTGGGGTGGGGGGAACATTAAGAAACCAGAAGAAAGTTTTATATTTCCTTGCTCCTCTGAACTACATTTCCTAACTCACTTGCAGCTAAGTGAGACCATTCGATGAAGTAGCCAGTGATATACATGCCAGTGATAAACATTCCTTCTGACCATCTTCTTTTTTCTCTGTCTTGTCTCAAAGACTCTTGAGAGGACTAGGCTGCTAACACAGAAGCCTTGAGACCCTGAACAAGTATGTGGAGCTATGATCTGTGCACTGAATAGGCAATGAACCTGCATTATGTTTAGTCTCTGAGATTTGGGAGTTTATGTTTTTAATTATAGCACTTTCCCTGAGAAATATACTGAGGGAGCCACATTCAAAGCCAGGCTGGCTGGATTCAGAGTCAGAGTGCTTCGCCTCCGAGGTGCTCAAATGTCTCTTGCATTTATAGTCAAGAACTCAAAGTCGGCAAAGTCTCTAGCTTCCCTTGTCTGTTCTCCAGAGAGCACAAAGGTACAGAGCACCGCCTTCTGGAGCTCAGTGCTAAACCCCAGAGTCTGGGATGGCCAGAGTCATGCAGAAGAACCTGCAGGCTTGCGTGTCCAAGGGCAGTGGGAGAGAAGTCCTTGAAAGGGCGGATGCTGCATTGAAGCGAGAGGCGGAAGCTGGGAATGCACTCAGTCTGTTTCCCTATTTCCCTGGAAGGGACTTTTGTCTTCTCCAAGCAGGGAGGTTCCTGGCTCTTCACTAAATAATAAGCGCGGGTCTGTTTATGCTGGAGTAGACTTTGGAAATACACAGCATGTTCTGCCCAGCGCCAGCCATTCCTCACTCTGCGATGCTTTTTTCCAAGCTAAGTTCAACAGGGGAGGAGAGAGCTGTCGCAGTGCCGCCTGAAGAGGCTGGCGCAAGTGCGTTTTTCCACATAAAGGTTGCTGTCTATAAACAAAATCAAGGTTCAGGGGCAGAAGGTGCTGCTCTGTTTTCTTTTTTTCTTCTTCCTTTGGGTGCACTTTTTGGACTGCCTAAATGCAGTTAAAAGAAGTTACTGACACTCAGACCAACCACCATGTCTATCCAGCGAGGTGAGTTCTGCTCATGGGACTTGCCTAAGGTCAGAGATGGGATTTCTAGGTCAGAAGAAAGCAGACTGTGTTCTTGTACCCAGATTCAATTGATTTGACCAGTCTCTTCCCCCTCCAGAACAAAGACATCCCTGGGATGATGTCTTTGGGATTCAAAAGTAGGGTGTCCATACCTGCACCCTTCTAGGAGTGCCAAGCCAGAAGTTCTGCCTATGTCAGCTGTCATGTTGAAAGGTGACCTTGGATGCCAATTCAGGGACAACATCTAAAACGTGAGGCATGTGGAGTCTGGATTAGTCTGTAGGAGGAATTTGTTCTGTGTAGGGAAACGTGAAATTAAATTCAATAAAACCACCACATGAGGTCAAAAGTTTCCTTTTGACAGATGTTTCACCTTCTTGACTAGTGTTCGTTTAACCAGTCTCTGTCTAGTGCATTCATTTTTAAATTATAAAAAGAAGTCAGAACAGGACTTTGTTTAAACTGGCTAGTTAATTTGATTTTACCATGCAGATAGTTCACACTCTTTTATTAAACATTGGTTGCAAACTCGTGGTTCAGAAGAAAATAAGGATTTGAAGTTAAACGCGCCATATTTGGAGGGCTAGGGGCATGTGGTTTGAGCAAGCTAGGCACTGCCAAGACAGGGTTTGCTACTTCCATAAACAGTTACAGTCTCACAGGTGTCCATATGAGCCAGCACTGACTCCGTAGTAGTGAGGTTTTTTGTTTTAAGAAGAAGCAAGAAGTAGGTAACCAATCATCCCATCTCCTTGTTGAAACATAATGCTTAGGATGCCACCACCATTGCTGCCTCTGATAATATGACCTTCCACTCTACACAGGTGGAAGAATGTTACAAGTGCCCCTCGATTCTGGTACCCTCATTATTCAATCAAGCACTATTCTAAATACTTATACATGGTTGTTGCACATATAATTAGATTATAAAGTCAATTGACTTTAACATTTGGAGATTATCCCGGTGAGTCTGATCTGATCACATGCAAAGACTGGAGACTGGTCTAGTTGCAAATGCTCTTCAGTCCACAGTCAAGAAAGAAGTGGAAAGCTTAGTGCTACCGTAGTATGATAAGTAGCTGGATTTCTTTCAATACACGGAGTGAGCTTGGGGAAGGGGTGTGGACTTTAGATGAGAATATCACTTGCCAATATCTGCTGAGACCCCAAACATAGGACCCAATAGCAACATGCTCGTCTTCTGACCCATAGTCCTGTAAGCTAATAAATAAGTGTTCTTCTAAGATGCTAGGTTTGTGGTAATTTGCTACACAGCAGTAGATAACTACACTAGCCCTTTGTCATTTGGGATAAGCAAAATTCTTAGAGAGTGTGTCTCATCGATTAAGCTAAGACCATGTATATATAGGTCCTTGTCTATACCCATGGGAAGTTATTATAAGAATCAATCATTCTTTTGTGGTTATAAGATACCACTCCAAAACCAAGTCTATTGCCTTAAAATAGATTTCAAATTTTGGTGGCCCCATATATGACAAGGTAAGGGATTTCTTTTTTTTTCTTTTAATTAATCACATGGTGAAATACTGGCACAGAATAAGGAAGTACCATGAACTGCAAAAAGAACAAACAAATCTGCTATGGAAGAAGTACATCTTTGGAAGTGAGGGTGGAGGAATTTTATCTCATGTTCTTTGGACGTGTTGTCAGGAGAGACCAGTCCCTGCTTGGGAAGCGGGTTCACGTGATTACTTTAGGTTTAATATTTGTAGTATTGTCAAACTATTTTTCAAAGTGGCTGTACCATCTTACACCACCACTAGAAGCGCATGGGAATTCTAGTTTCTCCACATCATCCTCAACACCCACTGTTGTTTGTCTCTCTTTTTCTTTAACCATCCTGAATTGGGTATTTTAAAAGTAGCTGACCATGAATTTGATTGTGCTAGTCTGGGTTGACTGGAGAAACAAATTCGTAAACACTCATGGGTATAAGAAAAAGCTTTATATAAAAGAGCAATGGTATATTGAAAAAACTATCCCAGCCCAGTGCAAAGCAAATCACGTCTGATATTAGCCCATGTGTCCTATACCAGTGCATAAATTCCTCTTCAGATTCATACACCACATGCAATGATGCCAAATGTAGGAAGATCACAGACTGATGGGTGGAAAGTGCTGTGGATCCAGTGGCAGTGGAAGCCTCTCAGCATTGGTGTGGGTCTCTCAGCTTTCTCTGAGCATCTCAACATCAGGAAAGGGAAGGCACAGAGAGTGGGTCTGGCCTCCCAAGAGCTATTTATCTCTGTTGTACCTCCAAATAATGTCATCAAGCTGTGACCCGATTGACAGGCTAAGCTCCATCCCTTCTCTCAAGTTGACAGGAGATTATGTAACTGCCATATCTATGCTCTTAAATTAACAAATATTTCCGTGGAAGCATCAGAAAGAAAGAAAAAGGAAAACTGGAGGTGGGCATCATATTCTTTCAACTGTGGAGAATCCTTTGCAGGCTGGGAGAGAGCCAGCCAGCCAGGTACCCATTCCAATGGGCTCTTGGGCCATCTTGTGCAAAACAAAACAAAAGTCCTTCTGTTGTAAACCTTTGCTGTAGGTTTTAGGTAAGAAGAATAAACAACGTTACTCTGGTTTTTAAAAGACCAGGCTCTTCCTTATTATTAAGAACTGGTAGTAAGTGTAATTCTCAGAGGCGTTTTCCTCCTTGTAAGCAGAACACAGTGCTCATTGGTTCTATGTCTTAAAAAACAAAACAAAACATTGGAGTGTAGTTACAAAAGACTTGGGTGCTGTGTAGCCACAAAGTTTTCTTCAGTAAATATTCAGTGTCTCTCCTGCTCACCTGGCCTGTGGCTGCTTTATGGAAAGTGCTAATCACACCCAGGTTTCTAAAACATCTGCCTATTTGCAGACCTTCTCGTTTAAAACTGTGGATAAACTAGACGCTCCAGTGGCAGTGGTCTCGGATAGGCTCAGGTATTTTTAAGAGGCGGCGTGGTGTGGTAAAAAGACTGCATGTTTGGGAGTATACTGTGATTTCTGCTAATGACCTGGCTTTGGGCAATCATTGATATCTGTGGACTGCAGTACACCACTGCCTCACCCGTAAAACTGAAGGGACTGTGACTGATGAAATACAAAATTTCCAACTGCTGGAAGAACCTCTGATTACCTCTCAAACCCGCTTGTTTATGGAAGAAGTAATAATAAAGTTTTAAGTGTTAGGCTCCAAGGAAGGGACAGTTAGAAAGGTGGGTGAGGTTCCCGACCTCAGGCACTTCCATTCGGATAGTCCAGATGGAACAGGTCCAGTGCTGCAAGGTCAATGGAAGGACAGGGTCAGCATCACACTGAGGGGATATTTGAATGAGGCTGGGGACCTACAGGAGCCCCTGTAGCAGGGAGCTTACATGCGGAGTGGCTAACTCTGCAAGGTTAGCTATTGGAAACCACAATCAGCTTGGTGGGATAAAGACAGGGCTTTCTGCTCCCTTTAAGAACGACATTCTCAGAAACCCAGGGGGGCACTTCCACCCTGTCCCATAGGGGCTGTTTGAGTCAGAATTGACTCGAGTTTGGTTTGGTTTTGATCTGGGGACATAGGATTATAAGGTTATGAGTTGCCTATGAAGCTGCCGAGCCAATCCGGTTAGGCAGAGCTTGGCTACAGCCTAGAGGCCAAATATAGCCCACCCCATTTTTTTTTTAATTTAAAATTTAAAATTTTTATTTTTAAATTGCTCATGAGCTAAGAAGGGTCTTTATATATGTTAATAATCACATAAAATCCTTGATTTTTTCATCTTTGCCCTCCCCAAAGGATGCCAGGTTGACTCTCTGGCTTTTAAAGCAAAAGCTTGCTAACCTGGATGTGGGTCAGTGGCTCTCACACTTTCAGATGCATCTATCACTGAAGCGGATCTTCCGCCTGCGGCAGTTTTGAGACTGTACTTGTAGAGAGTTCTCCTGTGATGCTGATGCTGCCAGTTTAAACCGTGGTCCCCAACTCAGATCCTTAGCTGGTGCCACATTTTGTGGGTAAGTTGATCGTACAGATGATTGTGTATCACCCTTGACTTCATCATCCAGAATCTCCAGGGCTGAAGCCAGATAGTTCATCTAGTATGCAGGTAGGAGGGAGAACTACTGGCCAGTTTCTTTATTTGGGCTGGTAAGGACAACTAAGTGGATTCTTCTTGATGGTTGGATTGGTCGCTAGAGACTCACCTGTCCGTAAGAGATCAGGACACTCGGGTATCCTGCTCTTGTCAAGAGTTGTGCTGACAGAAAACATCACCAAGAAATGTGTGTAGGCTGAATTCTTCCAAGGCCAGAGATCTTTGTTTAGGCTCTTTCATAAATATTATTATCATTAAGTGGCTTGTCAGCAGCTCCTGGGATAAAAAGATGTATTGACTGCAAACTCAATTGGAGCCAACAACAATGTTAAGACATCTGCTGAGAGACCTCAGGCCTTCTGGGCTGCTTGGGGAGCCGTTTAATAATCAGACCACAGAAGAAAACCGTTTCATGCACTCCTACGCCGGGTCCCATGTATACCCTGGGCCCTTTGTGCCCTGGGCCCCATGTAACTATGACTCCCGGTCAATTAAGCAAGCATGAAGAGGGAAGCTGACACACAGGCACATTTCCAAGGGAGAGGGATGAGGGATCTGGAAACTATGCTCAGGAAAAAGGGGTGCAGGAGGGCTTGTAAAATGGTGGCCTGCAGGCGCAACCTAGCCACAGACATGTCAGCCTTGATAATCCTAGTGGTTAAAACATTCTTGAAGTTGAGTGCCTTTGGGCAATGCATGTGTGCTGGGCTCCAGCTCCACTGTCTCCTCACCGCTTATTGTTCTATACTAGCCCAGTTCACAGCATTGTTACCCGCCTGCTGCCCGAGGTTCTGGAGTTTAATAACTTTCAGAAGAAATAAATACAAAAAATCAGTTTACCAAAAGCTAAGATTGGAACATTAGATATTTTAAAATACATTAAGACATACTGTATATACTTGAGTGTAAGCTGACCCAAATATCAGCAGAGGCACCTAATTTTACCACAAAAACTGCGTTAAAAAATGTGCTGAAAACTGCGGCTTCTCCACGAGTATGTATGATAGAGTGATTTATCTGGAGTCTATTGGGTTCTCATACTGTGTCAGGAATTAAGCTACCAAGTGTTGGGGGCAGTGTAGCTAGCTTTCTCCGGTAAATAGAACATGGGAGTGTTAGGCTGGGTTCTCTAGAGAGGAAAATAAGTTTTATATTTAGGTAGATAGATAGAATTTTATATGAAGAAAATGGCTCATAGAGTTGTAGCAACAGGCATATCCAATTGAGTTTCAAGTCTGCAGGGTACAGACACTAGCCTGGAGGTTTCGGCTGAGTGGCATAATTTGGGAGCTAATGAACCCACGATTAGCAGGAACACCACAGGCTACAGAGGCAGATGAATCCCAGGCCAGGTTTGTGACTGGAGAGACCAATGAATCTAAAGTCAGCAGGTGCGATGGCAAGTCTCTGATGTCTCCCTGTATCAACGGACAATATGGTAGCTGTTGGCACAAATCCAATTGGAGGTCAGTAAGCCAGATGCAGGATCTGGACCCAGCAAAAAAAGGTAACCATTTCCACCATGGCTATCTCAATAGGAAAAAGGCCATAGACCTGAAGCTACCTCTTTTCAGTTGTAACAGGCCTGTGACCTTACAGAGAGAGAGAGAGAGAGAGAGAGAGAGAGAGAGAGAGAGAGAGAGAGAGAGAGAGAGAACCCTAAGTGTATGTGTGTGTGCCGTGGTGGTGGGAGCACAGTTACATTTCACCCTAGTCTTACAACAGCTTGGCCGCTCATAGCAGATCTCATCATGGGAGATGCTATTAGGCCTCCCTTGCCAAACCACTGACAATTCTGTCCCAGACAATTTGACATCAACCTAATTATCACAAGTATGCAAGACAGCAGTACATTGTGGTAAATATTTCAGCAAGGGCCTTAGTAAAGAACACCAAGAGACATATTAGTGTGGGTGAGATGGTCAGGGAAATTTCTGGACCTTCTAATTGTGTAAAGGGGATCTATTTTAATTTTGAGTTCCTTCAATGAATAGATCATCCTGCTCTGCCTCTCAGGACCCCTAATCTACTCCTTGAAGGAAATAATTGGTTTTTTTGAAAGAAGAACTTTCCACATTGACATCTTTAGTTCTTGACTGCTTCCTGAAAGGCTCCTGGGTCAAATTCACCTTACAATGCTACAATAACTTGGTCATCGGTCCCCATAAAGATTACAGTCAAGAAAATCTTACAGGAAAGGTCATAATCTAATCTCAGTCACAGGATGTTGATAGGAGTTGGAATTCACAGGAAAATAGCAACAACACCATCCATGCATCCAGGACCCTTTTGAAGGAATGAAGTTCAAAGCAAGAGATGTCACGAGCCAACTGCAAGTGCTGGCTTAGAGCATTATAAAATGAGATAGGTGAAAAGTATTGGGTTGATTAAATGAACCAAGGCATCTTGTAATTTGAAGGTTCTGTAAAATGAAATGATGCAACACTAAAATATCAAGAAAGTACTACTTGTGGGGGCAGATCAGACATAAGTTCTAAGAATTTATCTTCACTTTTCACAGGCAAAGTGAATGCAGGAGAAGGATCTATATCTATCCCCACCTTTCATAGGCAGAGTAAACGTTGACAGGACCTTCAGCTGGAAAAGACTTGAGGTGCTAAACTGATGTCTAGAATAATGACCAGCAGCAGTGACTCTATGGTTGTTCTGCGTGTGTTATTCTAAAGGAGTTGAATTTGAAGCGGGCTGGGGGATGCAGTCTCTATTATCCTAAACCGCTCCATGCAGAGCAGGGTGGAGGCCATCGAAATCAGGGCTGTCATTCTTAGCTTGAATAGTGGTGGTGTCTGCTTATTTGTTGTATGGTTGTTCAAGGACAATCTAGAACCTGACTTCTGGGTGGAGGAATAGTTTTGTAAATTAAAAAAAAGAAAAGAAAAGAAAGAACTCTGAGCTGCAAACAACGTTCAGCAAAGATGACACTGAGATTGTGTGCTTGGCCACACTGGCACCTCCTTCCTGACAACTTCAGTTTATCCCTACTGTTGCCTCTGCCCCTGAAGCTATCTCTTTTCCATGTATAATAATTATAGCAACCAATTACTAAGGATTGCCTGTGCATCAGGCTATGAGCACTTTCTGTTAATCATTTTCTTTAATGGTCCCCCAACTCCTGTCTCCATTTTACAGATGCAGGAATTGAGGCACGCAGAGTCAGCATCAAGCCAGAGACACAGAGACTTCCTGGCCGCAGTCCTGCTTTCAAATCTCAATCTTTCCATCAAGCTTCCCCTCCTGACTTGTGGGCGGGATCTCTAAAGCTAGATTCCATTATGAGAAAGCTGTTAAGAAATCTTCCTCAGGCCGGCTCTGACAGTGAACCTCTGCACTTAGATTGCTCAAATGGAATCTCTCCATTTGTGTAAAAAAATATATCTTTTGTGGAGTTCTGTTGTGTGTGTGTGTGTGTGTGTCCGTTATTTCATACCATACTTTGATAGTTTACTTTGTTTGTTACTTTATATCTTCCCTTGCATCGTAAAGACATGGTTTTAGAATTCAGTATTCTGGACAGCAAATATGTGTAGACATCCTAGTTTTGTATGTATGTCATGCATTTTTCATAAAGTTAATAGGTTTGGCTTCATGATTCTTTTTGCTTTTTACCCTTTTCCTTTATTGAGGTAGAATTTCCATGAAGCAAGACACATAGATCTAAAGGTACAATGAGTTCGAACAAATATGTCTGTGCTCTAGTGTTATCGTTCATTCCCATTACCCCAAAAGGTCAGTGGTGCCATTTTTCAGTCTATTCCCTCCCTACCCTAGAGTTAACCCTTGTTCTGATTTATAATACTATTTATTAGTTTTGTCTGTTCTTGAATTTTATGTGAGGAGAACCATAAAGTGCACTATCTTTCGCGTCTAGCTTCCATCACGCAGAATATCTAAGTATGTTGATGCACATATCTTGAGTTCTTTTTTATTGCTGACTAGAATTTCATTGTATGAATAAACCACAATTTACTTTGTCATTCTCCGAACATTTGGCTTATTTATAGTCTTTAGCTCTTATGAAAAGGCTGCTATAGACATTTATATGTGAATCTTCATGGAGGAATATGCTTATTTTCCTCTAAAGTAGATTCTTAAAAATGAAAGAGCTTTGCCACAGAGGAGGATGTGTTTCACTTTATAAAAAGCTTCAAAAATAATTGCATCTTTTTACAATCCTACCAGCAACAGGTGAGCATTCCAGTTGCTCCCCACGCTCTTGAACACAAATTTCCATCATTCTACTGGGTGTGACTCCATCACTGGCCACACTATTGTTGTCACTGCTATTGGGAGCCTTTGAATCAGTTCTGACTCACAGTGACCCTGGGTCGAAGAGAATGAGACATTGCCCTGTCCTGTGTCAATCTCATGATTACTGTTATGTATGAACCTCCTTTTTCCTTGCTGTTTTGTCAGATATTATTTAATATTTTTTCATTAATATTTTAAAACACTTCCTTATGCTATGATCTAGCTTGTGTACCTCTTTTACGGTTCTTATGTAAGTATTCACTGTATGAAATAATCAACTACCTTTTTTTACTGAAAATGGGCAGTGAACTGGTTGTTAAATTACTGGAATCTCACCACTGGTTGGCTACCTAACATGGAACCCACTATGCCACTAGGACTCCTGTTCCAAATAAATTTCATCAAAATGGACAACCCCCCCAAAAAAAACTCACTATCCATTTTTGTAGCTACCATGTTAATTCCTCTTGTCAAGGGTTTTCCTCTTTTTTTTTTTCTGACCCTCTGTTTTATGAAGCCTGATGTCCTTTTTCAAAGACTCATCTTTCTTGTTCACATGGTCAAATTCTGTGAGACAAATCTCACCATCAGAGACTCTAAGGAATATTATGATTGGACTTCTCTTCAGATAGATTCATTTATTCTTCTTGCAATCCATGGTGTTTCTGATATTATTTGTTAATGCCATAATTTGAATGCATTCATTTTTCTGTCTTCTTTATTTGGTGCTTATCTTTCACATGCATATGAGTCCATTAAAAAGACTAAGACTTGGGTCATGCATTCCTTTGTCATCAAAGTTACACCCTTCCTTTTCAGAACTTCAAGGTGGTCTTGGGTAGAAGATTTGCCCAATGTGATATGCTCTTTGATTTCTTGACTATTGCGTCTGTGAGCATTGATTGTGGATCAAGCTGAAATGTAATCCAGTCTTTTCTCCCTTTATGATGATGTTGCCTAATGGTCCAGTTGTGAGGATTTGGGCTTTACTTTACATTGAGTTTTCCTCCATACTGAAGGCTGCAGTCTTTGATTTTCATCAACAAGTGTTATAGCATTTCCTGCCTTGTCATAATTTGAGTGCCTTCTAACCTAAAGCTCTCATTTTCCAGCACAAGAGTTGACAGTGTTCCACTGTTATTCATGAACAGGTGAGCTGGTTCCCCAGAAATGGGTTCCCTTACTCTCAGTTTCTTCTTAGTCTAGAACTCCATTAAAACCTCTTCAGTAATGGTAACACTGCTGGTATTTGACATTCTGGTAACACAAAAGCCATTTTAGTATGACCAACTGGCAGATGAGTCATGGTATCTTACTGTGAAGAGGCTTGCATATTGTGATGCTGGAAGTGATATCTTCAGTATTTTATATACCAACAGGCTCGCCCAACCTACCAACAGATCAATTTCAACGCAGCTTTCAGTCTTAGATTAGGAAGAAAGACCCTGTAATATGCTTATTAAAAATAACTTGTGAAATTATAAGACTCACAGCAGAACAGTGTCTGACATAGGGCCAGAAGATAAATCCCTTAAGATAGAGAGCAATCAGAATGAGTCCGTGTAGAGCGTTGGAGACCTTCACTTGCTAATATGGCAAAAATAAAAATGAGAAGAAACAGACATAAAGATCCACTAATAATTGTGTTTCTTAGGTGCTGGCAAGTCAGTTCCAGCTCCTAGAGACCCTATGCACAATGGAATGCAGCAGTGCTCAATACTGTGCCATCTCACAATTGTTCTTATGCTTGAGCTCATTGTTCGACTACTGTGGCTATTCATCTTGCTGACAGCTGCCGCTCTACTTTTTCAGCATGGTGTACTTCTCCAAGGACTGGCCTTGCCTAATATGGTATTCACAGGAGAGTCCAAAAAGACCAAATAAAATATTATAGTGAGAAATGCAAAACCTGGAGAAAAAAAAAGGTGGTGGTGGGTGGGGGGAGAGATTGTTCATTATTACTTAAGCTCAGTGAATGGAAAACAGTCCAGGTCCCAAGCTATAATCTTGAAAGATTCAAGGATGATGGATTGGATGATGTTAGACACATTGAAAGAAAATAGAGGAAACACACAGAGTTCTCCATCAAAAATGATTGGTTGATGTTCAACAACTTCAGAAGTTAGTATATAATTAAGAACCAGTGGTATCGAAGGGACTATTTCAAGCTGCCCTAAAGGTATTACTGAGAACAAGTTTAAAAGAACTGATGACATACTGAGGAACTGAGACTTTTCAATAAACAGTTGCAATATTGGAAGCATTCTAATCTTCACCAAGAGGTGGAAGGCAGGTTACCTGATCCATATTTGTGCTTATTCCAAAGGAAGGGGATCCAACACAGAAATTAGTTAGCAATAAAATTAGTTTCAAATGGAAACAATCACATTAGTTTCAAAAGGTAATTAAAACGGGAACTTCCAGAAATTCAAACTATATTTAGAAGAGCAGGGGATATCATTGCTGGTGGCTGATATATCTTGGCTGAAAGCAGAGGATATCAGAAAGATGTTTACCTGTGTTTATTGATTATGTTAAAAGAATTCAATTGTGTGACTCCTAACAAACCATGAATAGCATTGAGAAGAATAAGAATTCCAGAACACTCAATAGTGCTCATGTGGCATTATACATAGACCAATAAGCAGTTTTTCAAACAGAGCAAAAGGCTACTTACTTACATGGTTTCAAATCAGGAGAGATAAAGGTAGGGTTGTAAACGCTCACCACCTTATTTATATACTTTTGGGGCATTTATTTTACTATTTGATGAAGAAAATTTGACCTAAGGATTATTGAAGAAGGCTTATCAATCACCTGAGATCACAGATGACACAATCTTACTGAACTCAAAGAAGAATAAACACTTACTGATAAAGATCAAAGTGTTCAGTATGAATTATGCCTTAATGTAAACAAAAATCCTTATGACTGGACAAATAAACAACTTTATAATGAATGTAAAAGACTAAAGTTGCCTAGATTTTGACTTATTTTGACCCATAATTAGTACTCATGATGAAGCAGTCAGGAAATCAATCTGGAAATCTGCCTCAAATGAATTCTATTAAATTCATAGATATAATTATCAATCATAGTATAAGATAATTCTATTTATAGTGTCATTAATTTTGCCAAGGATATAGAATTAAAAGTGCAGTTGAGAAAAGAAATTGTACATATGTAGTCTGACTATGAACCCCAATACACAAATTGTTGGTCAATACAGATTAAACTCTTAAGTGATTAGATATTCTTTACATAGAAAGCGAACGGTTAGTGATAGGGCAAAACTTTCAATCATATTCATTGACAGTGGCAGTACCATATTTTCCAGATAAATACAAGTCATAATAAAGTGAGGAGGGCATTAAAATAGAAAGTAGATAATAGTCGTGGGCCACCATTCATTGTGCACCCTCAAGGCAAGAGATCAAAACCAAACTCCAGTGGTCACCCTTTCCATGTCCTTAGGATAGCAATAATCTGCTTCTTTTCAAAGCCTTAAGTCTAAGGACTCCAGGTGAGTTTGAGGCAAAGTCTAGTTTGCTTAGTGGGGTTTCCACATTGAGTCCTTCTACTGTGGCCCTTGAAAAAAAAGAGTCTAAAGTTTCAGGAACCCATAGCACAATGCCTGGTTCACTAAGATCTAGATAGAAACTAGTTCAAAATGCCCTTTTAGGAAAATAATATGTAGCGGTCATGTATTTGTGATGTCAATTTCATGATTGGGACGTAGGAGTGGAGTCTAGCCTGTTAACCTGGAGATAGTCAATGAGTAGCCAATTAGGCCTCTGTGTGGGCATGGCTTTCTCCTGAGAATTCTGGGAAGTCTCGTGATATTTCCCTCATGGAGAAGAGAGAGTTGACTCTCAGTCTCTGAGACAATGAACTACAGACAAGACAAGACTGCAGTGTCCAAGGAACTCGAGGAGCCAGAGGAGGAGCCACATGGCCGTACTCTGATGGAACCAGAACTCTGAAGCTGGAGAAGTCATGTGGAGACCCCTGCCAGCACTGAGTTGCTTCTTCCACCACTGGATGCTGTTGATAAACCTTGAGCCCTGGAAGCGAGGAGCCATGAGGGGACCCCTGCCAGCACCAGCATGCTTTGAATGCACATGCTTCATGAGTCAGAAAGAGACTTTATAGACTGGTATTGGACATGTGGGCTCATGTTGGATTTATGACCTTAGACTGGACTGGGTTGGGATGCTTTCTCAATGTTCCATTCCTCTTGTATATGAACCTTTCCCTTATATCCATATGCATGTCTATGAATTTGCTTCTCTAGTCTACCCGGACTAACACATAATACTAAGCATATTCCCCTCCTTGGGTCCTATTCAAAATTGTTAAGTGTTTTTTTTTTTTGTCCCATTAGGAGTTTGCTTCTGACTGTTTTCCTATCCTCTCCTCACCCCCATGTAGGCATACATGCTTCCCTCTGCCCTCTTTACCCAACATTATCAGTAAGTCTCCCATATCATCCTGATAGGAGTGTCTCTTTTGGAGTGAGGTTAGCATGATTTTGTATGGCAGCAACTGAATGCTCATCTCTCTCCTCCCTACTTCTTGACAAACTGACCCCAGCTAAGATGATATCTCCTCTGTCAAAGTGTTTTTTTAAGCTATTCAATATTTATTTCTCTTTTTTTCCATTTTATTTAGGGGGCTCTTACAACTCTTGTTACAAACCATATATCAATTGTATCTGACATATTACTACATACATACATTCTGTCGTTCTTTTCATTGAGCCCTTGGGATCAGCTCCTCTTTTTTTCCCTCCCTCCTCCCTATCTTCCAACCTTTGTAGCCTCCTGATAGATTGTAGATTGTTAATTATTTTCAAATCTCACTCCAAATGGCCCTCTGCTTTCTGTTGTTCTTCCACATGACTGACTGTGTGTGTTTATGTGCTGTTCTTGCAGTCCGTGCCCACCCTCCCTCCCCATTCCTCTCCCTCTTCCTCCTACCCTTTTGGTAACTCTATTTTAGGATAAATATAGAGAAGGTTTATGGATACTAGGTGTAGTCTCTACAAAGTTGCTTGGCAGATGAGGTTAGACAGAAGATTACATGACCTGGGAGCAGAAGCCTTCCGTTATCTTGGTGTGTATCTTTAAACTTGTCTTATAGTGTCTAGAATCTTAAAATCTTGTCATGAAACAAGGATCCAAGAAAGTGAAGCATCAGCTAGTCCACATGGAAGAAGCACGCCGCCCATGTGATCCAGGCATTATCAATCATTTAATCTAAACCCGAAGGAGGGAATTGTAGTCGAGCTTAAATTGTAAACTCCTATTTTCCAGAAGGCTATAGATAACAGTGGAAGCCCAAAATCAATTTGCAGGGCCCACACACAAATTAAACCTCTGAAATTTCCCTCTGACCAAAGTAGAGGGATGCGAATAATTTTATTATCAGTTAGTATTGTAGAACTGATTGTGGTAGATATAATTAGATTAAAATGTAGTATGTTATCACTTTATCTTCCTTTTGAAATTTTTAAGGTGGTTTCAGTTTTTTTAACACATTAAAGACTGGATTTTTTTTACTAACTTGGTATAAAATGGTATTTCATTAGGGTTTTATTCTATATTTCCTTGATAATTTATGATGTTAAGACCTTGAATAAACTTATTGATCATTCTGATATCTTTCCTATATCTTTTATTGAGAAAGTCTGTTTAAATCATTCCCCCTTTTTAGTTCATTGTTGGATAGTTTTATTATCGACTTTTAATATCTTATCTATACTTCAGGAAATGAGTCCTTTTTCATATACATATAAGGGTGAATTGTATTGCTTGATTTTATAAACACTTTTATTAAAAATATCAAAATGTGAAGTTATTGAGTTTTAGTATTCAACAGTTTACACCCACAACGTTCTCTTTGGGAGAAAGAAGAGGCTGTCTATTCCTATAAAGATTTATAGTCTAGTAAACTCTAGGGAGCAGTTCTATTCTGCCCTGTAGGACTGCTATGAGTCAAAAATAATGCTTTGGCAATTAACATTTTTACTTTTATTTTTTAATGGTAAGTTAAAAATTGATTCTCAACATATCCTTCTTCTAGTGCTGTATATGTGTGAAGGCAGTTTTTCCATTTCCTAAAGATTCTGGGTTCTTCCTTTTACACAGCCTGAAAACAGATGTCGCGGCCTCTTGCAGGACTCAAAACATTTTTCTTTAGAATAATTTTTAAAAATTTGAGGTTCAAATAGAAGTCTGAAAAAACAAGATTCAGGATGTAAGTTAAATGAGGGTAAGGGTTTCAAGCAAAATTCTTATAGGACTGCCCTTGTTGCCTTTGTAGAATGAGCAGGTACATTGTCAGGGTGAGTGAGGAGTTGGGATGGTGATTCCTTACTGTAAATTTTTTGACTCTTTTCTCTCCAATGCAATTTTCAATTAAAAAATTAAAGAGAAAAAAAATTTCCTAGTAAGCTCCATGAAAATCCTATGTCCTTTGAGAAAGTCTATTGAGATTGCTTCGTTAGACTTCCCCAACAGTCTCCACAACTCTCTGAGCTGATCTCTCTGCACTGAAATGAACTGACATAGTAGATCATCTCTGAAAATCAATGTTTTGATTGGATCTTACTCTTTGGATAGTATTTGTAAATCCAAGTTTTAATTCATGCCACAAAATTATCATCATTTGCTTTAATCTTGCTTTGAATACCTATAAAAGAGTTCTTGCTCAGGCCAGCATGTACTAGCATGTTTCCTTAAAATTGACAACGCTGAACCATGTGAGATCTCAACTTATTAACTCTTACATCGACAATAATATTATTATGGTGTTATTCTGCCAGAGATTTGATTCTTTCCTTTAATGACTCATCTTTGAGCTCTTCCTGACTGGTCTTAAATTTCCTGATGCATCTAAAATTGTTGCTCTATATGGAGCAGCATTCCCATTAAACTTCAATGACTTAAGAAGATATACACCTAAGTTTTATTGAAAAATTGATATTCTTGACCTAAAAATCCATTTTTATTCATAGTACAAAAGCATCCTTTTCTTTTCTTTTAAGTTACCCTAATAAGACTTAAATAAGTGAATAAGAGAACTTGTCTATCACTGTCCACAGAAAATGGAGGTGTTTTTAAGCACATTGTGTCAGGCGGGGTTCTCTTAGAGAAATAAAAATCAGGACACTAGTAATTCTTTTTATATATTTATATATAGAGAAAGGTTTATAAGATAAGAAAGAAACTATCTATAAAGCAATACAGATTGCTCGGTGCAACTCACTTGCCTGAGGCAACTAGAAGACTGGCAGTCCTTCAAGTCTTGAGGGCTGCTGAGTAGTCCTCTGTAGAGCAATCTAGGCTATCTAGTTACAGGCAGCAAACAGCAGAGCAGGCCACCAACAGTGAGCCAGATGATAGAGTCCAACAGTCACGTGTTGTTGGAATAAACCAATGCACACATGAACAGGAGCCATGATAGCAATACTTTTTTGCTTGCCTCTGTATATATATTGTGAATATTTTCTCACAGTGTAGACTAACTTTAGAAATGAAGCAGAACAAAACTTTCTGTGATAGTTAAGTTTTCTGTGCCAACATCGCTCCCATAGGAACCTGTGGGTGGAGTGTAGCCTGTCAATCAGATTGCAGCTTCATTGGAGGTCTACTGAGATAAATGGAAGTTTACTGGAAGCCAGCAACCCTCTCTCACTCTTGCTTTGTCTTTCATGACAAGTCATGTTGAGTCACCATGCTGATGCCAGCCAGAGCCCTGAAGATGCACCCGCTACCATTGGCGCTACAAGACTTTGCTCCGACTGGCCTGATCATCATTGCTTCCTGATCTTCCTGATCATCATTGCTTGTGGCTGCATGTTTCTGAAGAGAAATTTATGGACTAGTATCAGACTTTATGGGTTAATATCAGATTTATGGACTTGGTCTGGACTTGGGTGGAGTGTTTTGTTAATATACAATTATTCTTTGACATAAAGCATATATAGGTATACACACACACACACACACACATATATATATATATATATATAAACTGTTTTTGGATTTGTTTCTCTATTCAATCCAACTGAACACATTGTCATAATACTCTTTTTAAAGAGCAAAATCTTTTTTTAAAAAATATCATTTTATCGAGGGCTTGGTTCAGCTCTAGTCACAATCCACACATTGTGCCAAACACCCTTATATATCTGTTTCCTTCATCATTCTCAAAACACTTGAGTCCCTAGTATCCGCTCCTCACTTTTCCACCCTCTCCCCCATGAATCCCTAATAATCTATAAATTGTTATGTCATATCTTACACCACCCCATGTCTCCTCTCACCCACTTCTCTACTCTTCACCTCTCAGGGAGAAGACCATAAGTAGATCCTTGCAATCTGCTCTCCCTTTCTACCCCACTTTCCCCCCACCCTCCCATTATTGCCCCTCTCACCACCTGTCCTAAAGGATTCTTCTGACCTGGATTCCCTGTGTTTACAGTTCCTATCTGTACCAGCATACATCCTCTGGTCCATCCTCTGGTCCAGATTTGTAAGGTAGAAATGGGATCATGATAGTGGGGGTGGGGAATAGTCAAGAACTATAGGAACATTGTTTGTCTCATCATTGCTACACTACACCTTGACTGCCTTGTCCCCTCCCTGGGCCTTCTGTGAGAGAATGTCCAGTTGTCCACAGATGGGCTTTGGGTTGCCCCTCTGCATTCCTCCTCATTCACTATGATATGATTTTTTGTTCTTTGATGCCTGATAGCTGATCCCCTCAACACCTCGTGATCATCCCGGATGCTGTGCTTCTTCCATGTGGACTTTGTTGTTTCTCAGATAGATGGTCGCTTGTTTTTCTTCAAGCATTTAAGGTCCCAGTCTCTACATCCCCTGATAACTGGACGCCATCAGCTTTCTATGCCAATTATGCTTATGCACTCGCATTGTTCACAGTGATTGATTGTGTTGGGACAGGCTGGTGTGCTTCTTCCATGTGGTCTTTGTTGTGTCTCAGCCAGATGGCCACTTGTTTGTCCTCAAGCCTTTAAGACCCCGGGCTGTATATCCTTTGATATAACCAGTGATCATTTTTCTCATTCTAGATTATTACTTTTTGAAGCAATGGTTTGTGTTGAGGGTCCTGCAAATGCTTTCTTCCATGCCATGCAACCCCAAACACTGTGTTCTGTTCTGTACAAGGCTGTGCTTTTTTTTTTTTTTAATTCAAATAGTGCCAAGTGAGACTTCTTTCTATCCTTCAAGAAAAGCTTATGGACACGGAAGCCAAATTAAAATTCCATCCTTGAACAGGAAAAGTTGTGTTGGTACCCCACGCTGGCCTGAAGTGGAAGTCTTTCCATTCCTCTCAATCATCTTCTGATATGCTACAAAGAGGCACAGACAATCACTGATTATCTGTTGCAGAGGATCGACATTCAGAACTGCTACATCCTGGACCCTGTTACTGACAAAGTGTTGCTGTTACTGCATCCTGGATTTTTGGTGTTTGGATGAACTGGACATGGTCCAGAGGTTCCTGTACACTTGTCTGTATACAGCCAACCTTCTGCATGATGTTGATGGGCAGGCCACCCTGCCAAACCTCCAGCTGTGTAACAACTGGCACTGCAGCTTGTTTGTGATGCTGGTATATAAGTTCATGTTCCCCAAGCAGGTCAAATAAAAGCAGTGGTGCTTCTGCTATTCAAGGCAAACCATTCAACTGCAGAGCTTAAAGACCAGAGAACAATGACCAAGGCCCTCCTCAAGGTCCCTCAGCAACAATTGTCTGCTTCAAACTGAAAGTGCACAGGCTTCTTCTTATAGGGGAATTGTTATTGGGGAGGATTCTAGACCTGCTCTAGTTCCAGCAACCTCATGACCTACTTCCTTCTCACCTGAATGATCAACCAAGTCCTGAATCAGTTTGGTGAGTAGTTTCAAGTAGATGGACCCATCCTCTCCTCTACTGTGGCACAGGGTGATTTAAGGCAGGTCAGCACATTTGCAAATTGTTTAGAAGCACCAGCTGGATAACCCAGAGAGTACCCAATCCTTTGTGGGTAAGGAAGTTGGAGATTGTGTTATTAAGGTCATTGTCGATCAGGAAGAGGAGAATATTCAGTCCACGAAGATGATTAATATTTATTCTGCTTGATAGCCCCAAGGGTAGCGGTGATGGGCAGATTTGTTTTGCCAATATGGCCACAGAAGATTGGTGGGTCTGTTGTGACAGAACGACCAATGAATATATGGGATGAATTGAAGGGCAGAGATAGGAAGGGCTCAGCAAGTCCCACCCTCTCTCTCTCTTGCTTTTGGATCTTCGGACCAGACAGCTGTTCGTCCTGTGCCTTGACCTCCAAGCAACACTACCCGTGGCACACCGAATCGTGGACTGTGGAGCTGTGAGTTGAGGTTGCTTCAAGCCCTACTTCGCCACGCTCCTGGGATAGACATCTCTTGAGCTGGGGACTGTTGGACTCTGTCATCTGGCTGACGGTTGGTGACCTGCTCTACTGTTTGCTGCCTGTGACCACATAGCCTGAATTGCTCTACAGAGGACTACTCAGCGGCCCTCAAGACTTGAAGGACTGTCAGTCTTCTAGCTGTCTCATGCAAGTGAGTTGCACCAAGCAATTTGTACTGCTTTATAGATTACTTAACTGTTTCTTTCTTATTTTATATAGTCTTCCTTTCTATATAAATATATACAGAGAATTACTAGTGCCCTGGTTTTATTTCTCTAGAGAACCCTCTCTGATGCAGCAGCTCAAGAAGACAAAGTCAAATGTTATATGAAATGGGCAAAGACTTCAGCTTAGAAATCATAAGAGGAGAGTACACTCAGCTTATCATAGTAGAAAGGAAAAAAAAGCAAACCTTATGTAACAGCACTGAAAGATTCTATGGGTAAAATACTAAATGATTCAACAGAAGATGGAAAGACTATTGAGACTCATTGTAACAATGAACTAGTCAACCTTTAACCATTATAGCACAGGAGCAAGAATCAATGGTACTGAAAGAAGAAGTCCAATTTAATGAACCATGCAAAAACAAGTCTCCAAGCAATGATAGAATTTCAGTGGAAATGTTTCAGCAAGATAATGAAGCACTGGACACACTCACTCATGTGTGCTAAAAAAAATTTGAAGAGAGCACTTGGTTGCTTGACTAGAAGGGATCTCTGTTTGCACCTATCCTTAAGAAACATGACTCAACAGAATGCTCAAATTATATAATAATATCATTGATATCATATGCAAGTAACACCCTCCAACTATGGTTGCAGTAGTCCATTGGCAGGCAACTGCCAGAGGTTCAGGCTGGATTCAGAAGAGGAAGCAGAACAAGGGATACAACTGCGGACGCCAGATGGATACTGGCTGAAGGCAGAGAATATCAGGAAGATGTGTTTTCATAGTTATGCCAAGACATTAGCCTGTGTGGATCATAGCAAACTATGGAAATCTTTTTAAAAATGGGACTCCCAGAACACGTCATTGTGTTCATCTAAAACCTGTAGATGGATCTAGAGGGAGTTGTGTAAATAGAACAAGGAAATACCGCATGGTTTAAGATCAGAAAACGAATGAACCAAGGTTGTATGCTGTTACCATACTTATTTAATCTGTTAAGCTGAGCAAATAATCAGAGGCACTGGATTATATGAAGGAGAATCCAGCACCAAGATTGGAGGAAGGCTTATTAAAACCTGATATATGCAAATGGGGAGTCCTGGCAGAGTCGTGATTATGAGGTGGGCTACTAACTCTAAGATCAAGAGCTCGAAACCACCTGCCACTCCAAGGAAGAAAGAGGATGATTTCTACTTCTATAAAGGTTTAGTTTTGAAAAATCACAGAGCACTTGTATTCTGTCCTGTGGAGTCACTGTGAGTTGAAATAGACTTAATGGCAGTGAGTTTGGGTTTCATATGTAAATAACACAACCTTACTTGCTGGAAGTGAAGAGCATCTGCAGCACTTCCTCATGAAGATAAGGGTTACAACCTTCATATGGCTTACACCCTATGTAAAGAAAAACAAACTCCTCACAACTGGACCGAGTTTGAAATTGTCAAGGATTTGTCTTGCTTGAATGCACGACCATGGCTTATGGAAGCAGCAGTCAAGAGATAAAATAACACATTCAGTTGGGACCTGCCCCAGACCTGTTTAAAGTGTTGAAAAGCAAGATCCAAGCCATGGTATTTTTCAATCCCTATTATGTACATGGGAATTGGACATTGAATAAAGAAGACTGGAGAAAATCGATGCAGTTGAGTTATGATCGTGGCAAAGAATACTGAAAGTGCCATGACTGATAAAAATACAACAGATCTGTTTTGAAAGATGTACAGCCAGAATGGTCATTAGATGCAAGACTTAGTCTTCTGTACTTTGGATATATTGTCAGCGGAGATCAGTCTCTGGAGAAGGACATCATACTTCATTAAGTGGAGGGAGAGTAAACAAAGAGAAAGCCTTCTGCTCAATCACTCTATCAACACAAGAACACTTGGTTCTAATAACCTGGCATTCCATTATATTCACATTCCCAATACAATAGCCAAAGTCAAAATGGGTGCATAAGCAAATGTGGTGAGTGTCTGGCTACCAAAAGATACACAGTCTAGGATCTTAAAGGCTTGAAGATAAACAAGCAGACATCTAGCTGAGAAGTGACAAAGCCCACATGGAAAAAACACAGCAGCCTGTGTGATCACGAAGTGTCCATAGGATCATGTATCAGGCATCAAATACCCAGAACAAAAAAATCATATCCTTGTGAATGAAAGGAAGTGTGGACAGGAGACCCAAAGCCCATCTGTAGACAATTCGACATCACCCTCACAGAAGGGTCACAAGGAAGAGACAGCCAGTCAGGGTATATTGTAGAACTGATGAAACACAACTCTCTTTTATCTCTTTAATGCTTCCTCCCCCCATTATCATGACCCCAATTTTACCTTACAAATCTGGCTAGTTCAGTGCATGAACATAGGTTCAGATAAGAGGTGGAAACACAGGTAATCCCGGACAGATAAACCCTCAGGACGAATAATGAGACTAGCAACACCAGGAGGTAAAGGGGAAGGTGGGGGGAGAAAGAAGGAACTGATCACAATGTTCTATATATAACCCCCTCCCAGGGGGGTAGAAAATAGAAAAGTGGGTGAAGGGAGACATTAGGAAGTGTAAGACATGAAAAAAATTTAAATAAATTATCGAGGGTTCATGAATGAGGAAAGGGAGGGGAGGAGAAAAAACAAGGAGATGATACCAAAGACTCAAGCAGGAAGAAAATGTTTTGAAAATGATGGCAACATATGTACAAATGTGATTGACATAAGGGATGTATATATGGATTATATTAAGAGCTGTATGAGCCTCCAATAAAATGATTAAAAATTAATAAAAAAAAGAATAAGAGAAGGCCCTAGACAAGATGGATTAACATAGTGACATCTATAAGAGACTCAAATATAAGAACAGCTGTGAGGCTGGAAGAAGACTCAGTGATGTCTCAGTCTATTGTACATCGGGCTACTATCAGTTGGAAACGCATTAATGGCACCTAACAAGAACAATACTACCAAAAAAGAAGACATGGGCATAGAACACGTCCTTTGGACCCGGAACTAAGAGGTTCCAAGGAACCTCTGAGAATCTGCCAAGACAACAGAGGTCAAGAACACCAGAACCACCATTGTTGAAAGGGTTCAATGGCCTTCCTTCAGAATGGACAAGGAGAAAAGGCTTCTTGAGGGAGTGCTCTGAATTTGGACTTTCTGCTTGTACAGTGTGGGAGAAAATAAATTTCTGTTTGTTAAGTCATTTCTTTTGGTGTTTTTGTGTGACACAGAGTCAAGGCAAGTAATTGGCCTTGTAAAGGATTTCTGTTGTTGTAACCCCCTTTCTCCTCAACTCAAAAGAAGTTGCTTTTAATATTCCTATTCAACATTTTAATAACTTTGTTCAATATTTCCTTTTCAGATCTAATTCCTGACCTACCAGACTTTTTCCTGTGATCCATCTGCACTAGCTTTATCTGGTCCAAGTTACCATTGTAACCAGATGACAGCAGTACTCTATTTCTGACATTCTAACTGGTTTTCCCAAAGACAATTTGCACTTCCTTTAATCCAGCATTCAGACTGAAGGTTTCAAAAATGTAAATCTGACCATGTCACTATCTTCCTTACATTCTTTTGATGCTTCAAATTGTTCTTAAAATGTACATAACATTCAACATGGGTTCTCCCGTATTACCTTGAACCCTAAACCAGAGCCTCTTTCCTCTTTGCTTTCTCCCACCATACTATCTCTGTGTTACTTTCCTGTGGAGTGGGGTGTTGGGAGGTAGTACAAATGATCACAAATGATATTTATTAACACAAAGGAAATTCATTGTCTCGTAGTTCTGGAGGAGAGAAGACTGGGTTCAGGCTTTTATCAGGACTGAGCTCTAGAAGAAAATTCTCCCCTGTCCTTCCCAGCTTTGGGTTCCTGGATTTTCCTTGATTTGGAGGAGCATAATTTCAATTTCAGTCTCTGTGTTTACATGGCTATCTTCTAAGTTTCTCTTTATCCTTATAAACTTGCCAACCATAAAGTTATGAGGGCAATCCTGCTGACCTCATCTTAGCCAACTACATCTGCAATGATTCTGTTTCACATTCACAGGTATGGGGGGCAGGCTCAGGACTTGAACAGATCTTTTGGGGGAAGACAAAGCAACCTTTTGAGCATGCTGGTCCTTTCCCCTTTCCTTAATGCCTGTCTTGTTTGTCTTTCATAACTCACCTTAAGTATGAATTCTCAGAGAAGCTTTTCCTGATCTCCATGGTTATTTCAAATCCTAATTTTCTCTCATTTGTAGTTTCTGGACACATTGATAAATTTTGTAGTTGACACGATTGTCTAGTTATTGACAGTTTCCTCCATAAGATTAAAAGAGACAAGGAAGGCAGAGAAAACATTTATTCTCTGGATCACCATTTTGCCTCCAATGCATGAAACAGTGATTGGCCTTTAATAAATTATGTGGAATGAATAAACAAATCTGTGAATTTGGAGAAAATGCATTTTACTTTTGAGCATGGAATCTATTCCTGAGGTGTCTATGTTTTTATTGTCTACATATATCTAGCTAGTTAGCTAGCTAGTTGTGTTAGTCTGGGTTGAATAAAGAAACAGATTTATCAACTTTTATAGGTGTATAAGAAAGAACTTTTATAAAGAGTAATTGTATATTAAGAAAACATCTCAGCCCAGTCTAGATCAAGTCCATAAGTCTAATATCAAGTACACATGTCTGGTACCAGTCTATAAATTCCTCTTCAAACTCACACCACACATGCAGGACACAAAATGCAGAGAGATCCCAGGCAAGTAGATGGAAAGTCTGTGGATCCAGTGGCGATGGAAGCATCTTAGTGCAGGCATGGGTATCCACATGACTCCTTCAACTCCAGGGGTCTGGCTCCATCAATGTAGCTCCATGGAGCATATCAACAGGAATGCCTCACCCACAGGCAGAATGTGTGCCCCACACATGAAGACAGTAGTTCCCAGAATCCTCAGGAGAAGGCCATGCCCACACAGAGGCTTCATCAACCATTACTTGATTGACAGGCTGGACTCTATCCCTTTGCAAGTTGACAGATTATATAACTGCCATGCTAGTTATCAACTATTTTGTTTGTTTTTTAATCTTTAGAAGGTCAAGAATTTAAATCCGATTTAAAAAATAAGACTATGTAGAAAGTAAGGATGATGCCTCCTTTTTAACCTCTGATTTGATCATGATAGTTATATGATTTAGCTCAGCAAAGTATTGTGCATCACTGGAAGGTAGAGGAATTCTTTCTTTGCCAGCTGCATTGATGCATTTCTCATCTAGATAACTAGACTGGATGGGCATTGAATATTTACCAATTCATTAGTGACTTAAATCACTTGTGAAAATGGCTGTAAAACTCTATTCAAGCTGACAGAGCTGGATTTTCAGATGCCATGGAAGCATAAGTGATGCTTGCTGTTTCTGTGGTAGTGTCCAAGGAATTGTGGTTAAGACTTGAGATCATTTAAGACCTCCCCCATAGGGTTCTTCTTCAAAGACTGGGTCCAGTTACCTCAGCTATTCTTAAATCATCTCCAGGTTTCCAATTCCATTCCTCATCAGCCTTTTGATCCAGGGTGCAATTACTGGCATTAAAAAAAATGGTGAAATTGTAAAGGAAGAATCTCTTCTTCAAAAGTCAAGAAGATCAAATTCCTTACTCACATGGGAGTGATTTTAATGTTTTGATTCTTAATAATTCTTTGGCAAAACATTTCAAATGCTACTGGCATCCCCACCATGACTCAGGGTTGAGGGATTCAGATGTGTCTCTATCTGTATAACACTTTAAACCTCAGGGAAAAAAAGAGCACATGGCTACACTTTCTCTTATGTGGACTTGAGGCCCTCTGCTTTCCTGACTCTTTGTACACGGTGAACAATGTTGTTTGAGTAAGAGCAAAAAGCCACAATTAGGCTGTCTGTTGAAAGGAAAGAAACAGTTCAGCGAGTCAGCTGGTCCTTGCCGTAACTTATTTACTTGTTCTTAAAAAAAAAAAAAGGACCAGATTGTATCTTTAATACTTCATTTACTTGACATTTTAATATGATTAACTGGAATCAAGCCAATATGGAAAGGTTTAAAATGTCAAGAAATGCTGGTTTGTGGTAAGTTTGTGTCTCTCTGTCTGTGCTATGCAGCATATATGGTAGAGGAGGGTAATTTCTCTGCGGAAGAACACAGTTCTCAAGAAAATGGAGTTATCATTCTAATGGGTGTCAAGCCCCCAAATAATTTCCTTCTTTGTAACATCACTCTCTTCCACGTGTTCAAACATATGGCAATCACAGAGGAAATGATGGGTCTAAACCTTTGAACAAGAGTCTGCATATTATTTTATTGGCTCACACCTCTTGAGCATTACTTGTAAATTTTATTGTCAATGTTTCCTTCACATGGGATCCGCAGCACAGCATCTATGAAAAGACAACATGATTTCTTTATAGCCACTGTTTCAACCATATTTTGAACACTTGCTATGTACAGGATATTATACTGGATGCTTCCGATTAATGTGGAAAAAATGTAACTTGACTCGAAAAATACCATTTGCCCCCTTTGCTCTGTCTCCTTCACACTTTCCTAACTGGCATCAATAGTTTCTATGTCCTTTGATGAAAAAGACATTTTTTGTGTCTATGTTAGAAAAAGCGTCATAAAGTAGAGAAAAAAATAACAATTATATGAAGAATAGTATGCTTTCCATATAAAATATTTTGCATGCATCATCACATTTAGTCCTCACTGCAGGCCTTGAAAATCATAGCCATTTTTATCTCCACTTTACAAAAGCAGAAACTGAGGCAGAGACTTCAGGAAAGCAATAGAGCTAAGATTGAGCTAGCCAAAGGGTTGTACAATTACATCCATGGGGATTGAGGCCGAGAGCTAGTTTGTACTAACTTGGCATGAAGGGCATAGAAAAGAAACGACTTCTAGTGCTTTCAAGGGCAAGAAACCAAGGTCTCTTAAGAAGTGACAAGTTCATTTTGGACTTTCCTGCATATTGATATAAACACTTAAAAAATATCCAGAAAGACAAAAAGCAAAGCCATTGACAAATATATGAAAACAAAGATTCTGAAGATGGAACTCAGGTGTATAGCAATAGTATTTCACATGAGGATTAATGGTCGCTAGCAAGATAAATGCCTAACATGTGTGAGGCTTTGAGGACTTATGGGTTTTAACCCATTTCACCCTCGTGGCCACTCTATGAGAGGATATCTTAGCTGTCAAGTCTATCATGAAAAGAGGACACAGAAAGCTCTCATAAACCACGTCCTAGTAGCCTGGTTCTAGAGCCACTACTCGTTAGTCACCAAACACTGCAATGTCAGAGAACAGATCCTATTGTGTCACAGAGAAGAAAGTAAAATTCTGTCTCAATTTCATATCTTGCAGCAAGCTAATTCTATATGAATTGAAGGATTGGAGAAACAATTCATATTGTTGACTAAAATAGAATGATATATTTTAGGGGTTCACATTTATTTTTTGCTGGTCAGAATAAATTTCTGATCATAACATAACTTCTTGGATCCAACGTCTTAATCAGCAACCAGTTTCCCATAGATCTAGAGGATATTGACCTTTTCTTGCCTCCTTACGGTTGATGCTAGCATATAATTATATGATAAGAGGTGAACGCATCAGGATGTACTTAAAGAATTAGCTGGGGGCTGCCTTGATAAAGATTGTCATCTTTCCTGGATGCTAATATGATTTTGACAAACAGAGAGAAAACAGTCCCTCTCTACATCCTTGAGTCCTCAATAAAGCTTTGTCAGAAACAAGTATTTCTCTGGATGATTCAGTTAAAAGAAACAATAAGTTATGCTTCTAACTACCGTTTAAAAGCCAACTTGGCTAGTGATGTCTGTTTTATGCAATTGAAAACATCCAAATCAATGCATTACCCCATCTTTAACATCTTTACAGGATTCACCAACTACAACTTGAGGATTAATTTATGTGCTTTCTTCAAGTAGAGTTTGTAGCCAAACATCAACTAATGAATGCTGTTTTGAGAGACCAAATGAAACAAAAAAAATTATGCAAATGGTCAAATTTACGATGGTTTGATTGTTACTATTTAATAGTCAAAATTATGTTAAAATAGTCATTTTTCAGCACCATCAATTGCTAGACAGCTCCTTCAGCCACTAATGTGCAAATTTCAATATTAAAAGAAGTTTCCCTAGAACACACATTAGCATCACCAATTATCTTGTGCTCACCTCCTTCCAAAACCCAAAGCTATCAAGTTGTTTGCAACTCAGTGTGAATCTATAAAGGGCCACTGAGATGAGAAGTCTTTAGAGCCTCAACTTTTCACCACTGAATCAGTAATCTTACAGTTAGCAATATAGCACCTAACCCACAAGAGAAGATTCAAACACTATGCTTTCTAGAAAGAACTTGGTATCCAAAGAGTCATAGTTTGAAAAACTTAAAAAAATTTTTAATCTAGGACAGATGAAATTGTCTAGTAACAACGACTCTAATCTCAATATGTTTTCAATTGAAATTGTTGACTCTTAAAAGATCAAAGATTTCAAAGTATTTGCTCCTCAGAAAATTCTTATCAAGTTTGTGCTTTTAAATTTTGATGGGTAAAAACAAAATATGTCACGCACACCCCATTAGATCATCCTAACCACTAGGTCATCCAACAATAATTGTACTAGTACATTGGCAGGGAAATTCCAGAAGTTCAGGCTGGCTGGATGTAGAAGAGGTTGTGAAACAGAGAATATCATTGTTGATGTCAAATGGATCTTGGATCAATGGAGAGAATATTAGAAAGATGTTTAATTGAATTTCATGAAGAAGAGTGTGGCATCAGGATTGGAAGAAGGCTTATTAACAACATGTCATATGCAGGTGGCACAACCTTTCTTGCTGAAAGTGAGGAGGACTTGAAGTTCTTGAGGATGAAGATTAAGGATTACAGCCTTCGGTATGGATTACACCTCATTGCAAGGAAGACTAAGATCCTCAGAATTGGACAATAACATCATAATAAATAGAGAAAAGGGTGAGGTTGTGAAGGATTCTGTCTTACTGGAAGCAGCTGTAAAGAGATCAAAAGACATTAAGTAAATCTGCTGCACAAGACCTCTTCATTGTATTGAAAACTGAGGACCAAGCTATGGATGACTCAAGCCATGGTATTTTCCTTTGCATCATCTTCATGGGAAGTTGGAGATTGAATAAGAAAGACAGTAGAAAGATGGATGGATTTGAAATCTGGAGAAGAATATTGAAATTATCATGGACTGCTAAAAGGACAGACCTATCTGTCTTGGAAGAAACAAGGCCAGAGTGCTCCAGAGGCAAGGATGGCAAGACTTTGTCTGACACACTTTGGACATGTTGTCAGGAGAGACCAGTCACTGCAGAAGGCCATCATAATTGATAAAGTGGAGGAGCAGCAAAGAAGAAGAAGGTCCTTAACCGACAGTTTGACACTGTGGCTGTATCAATGGACCCAGGCAGAAAGGCAATGGTGAGGATGTGCATGAGCATGCAATGTTGTGCCCTGTGTGCACAGCGTTGCAATGGGGCGAAGTCGACTTGATGTCAACTAAGAACAACAACAGTTGTTCTTTGATTTCTACCCTTTATATTTTATGTCTGATGAAAGAGAGTGGTCATGAATATAGTGGTCCATGATGTGGAAATATTTCCTACCTCTGAAATTGTGAAGTGGTTTTATAGTTTATATGGTGCTGTTATTGCAGCCTCAAAACAGTGGAGACTTTTTTCTTAGAAAAAGCACACCAGCCAACGTGTCCATGAGGTGTCCAGAGGATCAGATCTCAGATATCAAACAGGAAAAAAACATATGTACGCACCTTCCTCAGATGGTCACTGAGGACAGGTGGGGACATGAGCAAGAGTGGTCAATATAGCGAATAGTACCAGGCTATCAAAAGATATAATGCCTGAGGTCTTAAAGGCTTGAGGATGACCAAACAGAGCAACAAAGTCTACATTAGAAGAAGCATACAAGCCTGTGCAGCCATGAGGAGTGGAAAGAACCAGGTATCAGGTAGCAAAGAACAAAAATCATATCATTATGTACCCACCCTCCCAACATGATCGCTGAAGACAAAAGGGTGCAGAGGCAGACAGAGCCGAAGAATCTGATGGTGCCCAGGCACCAAACAATAAAGTAGCTGGGATCTTAAAGGCTTGAATGTGAACAAGTGGCCATCTAGTGTAGAAGTAGCAAAGCCCACATAGACGAAGCGCACTGACCTGTGTGATCACAAGGGGTCAAAGGGAATAGATATAAAACATCAAAAAGCAAGAGTCAAATCAATAAAAATTATGGGGAGAGCAGGGTGGGGTCCCAAGGCCCACTTGTGGGCAATTGGACACCCCCTTACAGGGGAGTCACGTGAGGAGATGGGCCAGTCAGGGTGTAGTGAGGCAGTGATGAAGCATAAAACTTTTCTCTAGTTCCTGAAGGCTTCCTTCCCCCAACCATCATGGTCCCAACTCAATCTTGCAAATCCAGCTGGACTGGAGGAGGGACAGTGACAGAGATGAGAACTGGAAATACAGGGAACCCAGGGCGGATGAATGCCTCAGGGCCAGTGGTGAGAGTGGAATTACCTGATGGGTGGAGGGAAGGTGGGGTGGAGAGAGGGAGCCAAGTGTGGGGATCTCCAGGATTGCCTCCTATCTGGAGGATGGACATTGGGAGGAGTGGGCAGGGGGAGATGTTGGGCAGTGTAAGATATGACAAAACAATAACAATTAATAAAATAATGAGAACTGTGTGTGGGGGGGAAGGACGGAGGGGTAAGGAATTGAAGTTCATATCACGGGCATGAGTGGAAAAGCGGATATTAGGAGAATATTAACAAAAGCAGGCATGTGAAGGTGCTTGGCACAGTCTATGTAACTATGTATTATCAAATGTGATGTTCAAGCCCCCAATAAAATGATTAAATAAAAAAATCAAAACAAAAACAACTGATAGCCAGATATCATAAAATAACTTAAATAGTTGGATATAAATATGCCTTATATTATGTATATTTCATAACCATATTTTGGTTAAAAAAAGATATCATGGTCTTCATAAGTTATTATCATCATTTACTCTCTATTCATATTTGTATAAATTTATTCTCTATTTAAAATCTAATACCTTAATATCTGCATGTCATTCTCTTAATGATTCAATCATTTAAAATACTAATCCTATATCTTTTAGACAATAAGATGCACTTCCCCCCACAAAAAAAGTGGGAGAAAAACAATGATGCATCTTATGGCCCAAAGGTGTGGTACCCCAGACCATTTTAGTGTACTGGTATTATTTGGTTCAGAATATGTTTTTCTTGTTTTCCTGCTCTAAATATTGGGTGTGTCTTATGTTCAGGTGCATCTTGTACAAAAAAATGCAGAAGTTACTTAGGATATAAAATGAAAAGGTTTTGGAAATTGACAATTATTTTACTCTCACATTGTATTGTGTTAAGTGTTGGTGAGGCCAACTGGAAGTGGGTTAAGAACTTCCCATATTATTGTTACATATATTTAACCCATATAATCTATATAACCCACATAATATATGCATGAATTTAATATATACTAGTACTATTCAAACCCCAAATCTTAACATGTCAATGAACAAAGATCACAAAGAGAGTATTTCTCCAATGGCATACGAAATGCTTACCTGTGTTTCTAGGTGAATATCCAGAGGTTATCTTAAAATATGAGTATCTTCTTCGCATCACAGATACTACTAGTGTGATGGAAATCTGATCCACACAACCACCCTACAAGTATAAGGTCAGGGTTGCCAGATGGGAGTGGCACCCCTCTTTTTGGCCAGCCAAGACCAAGACCAGGGATGAAACCAAAGAGCGGAGATCTTGAACAACCATGGAGACCAGGGCCCAAGATCAAGGTGTCAAGCATAGGTCATCTTTGTAGCTGCATTTGGCAACAGTGCTCCCATGGAGTACTTGGTGATTTCAAATAGGGTCACTATGATTCTGAATTGGCTCCTTGAGCATGAGAGGTTGCAATGAGTCAGAATCTTGATGGCATTTACTGAGCCAGAGAAAGATATCTGAAAGGACATGCCCCAAAGTGATAACAGCATTGAGCTCTGGGTGATGAAATTAAACATTATTTTTCCTTGTTGCTTATTGGTATTTCCCACTTTTTTTCCTTCTGCCACAAACCTGGGTAGTGAAGAAAATTGAAGCAATCTAAAGCTTTTAAAATTTAAGATAGGTAACACTTTAAAAAAAAACCATCAATCTTAAAAGCAAATAAAAATAATAGAGAAGTACACAAGCAACACGCTAGGGCAGTGGTTTTCAACCTGTGGATGGTGACCCCTTTGGGCTCGAATGACCCTTTCACTGGAGCTGCCTGATTTATAATAGTAGCAAAATTACAGTTTTGAAATAATAATATAATTTTATGGTTGGGGGGGTCATCACAACATGAGGAACTGTTAAAGGGTCATAGCATTAGGAAGGTTGAGAACCACTGCTCCAGGTTAAGATGTTGCCAGGACTTAGAAGATCCAGGAAGTTTTTTCTCAGATGGATCCTCAATTCCTTTTGCTATTACTTAAGCTCTTTCATCAAAGGAGACAAGACAGCTGCCAATCCTCATCTAAATCTACCTCCAGATCGGTGTTCTATTTCCTTCCCTCTGTCTTTTCATTTTTAGGCTAAACAAACTTTCCTCTTAGTATCTATTCACTCACCACACTCTTATTCTGAGCAATTATAGAAATAAAAACAAAGGAGAAATAGCCTCTTTTCAAGGACGTGCCCCTTTTCTATTTTAACGAGTCAAATCTCATTGGCAGAATAAGTTTAAAAAAATGTTTTAAGGCTTCTAAATTGAAGATAGGTCACCAGACCTCAGTGTGGAAGAACCCCAAGAACCAGCACATGAATAGGTCACAAATGGTTAGCACTACTCTATCCTGGAAAGCTCACAGACAGAAAAATCATTGGAGGGGAGGGAAAAGTCATTAAAACACACACACACACACAATTTTCTGTATACATTCTTTTCCATATTCCCTGCCAGAAAATGTAGGAAAAGTCATTGCCAAATTGCCCTGGGTTGCTCATTGGAAGGAAGCACTGTCTTTTCTAGGGGTGGAAGCAGATAGAGAACAAGAATCTTAGAGTTTTGTGTGTCTTCCAATTAGTTATTCCTGGTCTGATCCAGGCAAAGCAGGTTCAAACTCTGGCCATGTCTGTATAATTTAAAAAGCAAAGAAAAATAAGGAGGAAAAAGTTCACAATGAAAAGTGGCCAACTCCTGTTTTTCAACACTGTTCATGGCCAGTGTGGCCTTCAGGATTGAAGGTACAAACTCAAAAACCAACCAACCTACCAAAGAAGCAACCACTCAATGCCATTGTGCCTTCAAAATCATAGAGACCTTACAGGACAGAGCAGAACTGTCCCTGTGGGTTTCCAAGACTGTCACTGTCTTTTTTTTTTTGAGGTGGGGGGTGGGGGAGGGAGACATCACTGCCCTTTTGTGGGAGTGGGATGCCCAGCCTTGCTCCTGGAGAGCTGCTGGTGGTTCTGAACTGCTAAACCAGTGGACTGCTGTCCCGCACTCAACCACTCAGCCCCAAGACTGTCACTCTTTATGGGAATAGAAATCCTTGTCTTTCTCCCATGAAGTACCTGGTGGTTTCAAACAGCTGACCTTGCAGTTAACAGACCGAGACATAATCGCTGCATCACAGCACAGTACATCTTTAATTATGAACTGCTGGTTGCAGAATAATCTATATGATGGCACTTTGGAGACACCCACTCGCAGCCTTTGAAGAGTTAAATAAATAGCGTTTTCTGTGTGATTTTGGAATTTGGCTCAAAAGGAGAGGCGTTCCGTTGGGTAGCGCAGCACCCTGTAAGGCATTTAACTAGTCAGTGATAGGCTGGGAGTTTAAACTGCTCTCAGAATTGCTTCAGCAGTCAGGTCTGGCCATATTCTTCTGAAAGGTCACAGCCATGATCACATGGAGAGTAGTTTTACTCCACATCGCATGGTATGACTATGAGTCCTGAATCAGCTTGACAGTTACTGATTTTCAGCTGATGCGAACAGAGGAAGGTTTGGGCAGTAGCCAGGGGGCTAACCAGGAACATGTTGTTGATATGTTTCTGGCTAACTAGTAACTGAATAAATAAAGATGTGAACAACTACAGGGCTAATTACTTGAATCAGCTACTCATCCCATAACTGTGAGAGCTCACTGATTTATGAGCGTAAATGATATTATGTGTCTACTGATGGGGTTGTGAGATAACTGCCAATTGAAATCAAAGTTATAATTTTATTTGATGCATTAGAATAAATTATTCTAATTGGGAGAATCCAAAGTACAAATATTATGCCAAAAAAATTCCAGTGAATTTGCTTGGCATGCACATTCAGTTAGTTAAGATCGAGATCTTTTCCAACCTCTCCCCAAATGGGAAACCTTTAGGCGCAATTGAAAAGAACTCTAAACCCTTCTTTCCAATTCTTCCCTGCATTGTTGTTTTTCTTGAGTTATGGGAGAATTATAGAGTATATTAATTTAAAGCTGCAATTCAATAGATCTAAGCCAGCTGTTCGATCTTAGAAAAATGCCACATCCCAAGCATTCTCATATCCTGGAAGTTTAGACTTGATGCAGATGTATGCAGCATCACGAAGGAAGGCAGAGCCCATCCAAATCATCAAAGTTTGAGTACCCACTTGCTCAGGATGTCTTAGCCAAATGGATGCGTCAGACTGCCATCAGCCAATGGGGTTGGTCTGTTGAGGGGCTGTCCCCATAGATGGAGCGATGCCACCAAGGGCTGGAATCTAAAAGCATGGTGGGATTGCATCCAGAATTGAGCTCCTACTGCCCTTAGAGCTGGCTTCGAGATGGCTCTGTGGTAACTGCTGTTGTTGAGGACCTTTAGTTTATTAACACAACCACTGTCACCAGAGTTGAGGAGAGCCAAGTGTCTGTGCTTTTGCCAAGAGTGAGCAGTTGCTATGGGAGAGGCAGTCTGAGGAGGGGCTGCTGGGCTCAGCTGCTGCAGGGTCTTCTGAAGGAAGCCTGATTAGAGTTGACATACCCTTGTCCTCTGGAAACATAATAGGACACACATTTTTCCCCAGTAAATGAGACATTTACAGAATCCATATTTTATAAATGTTCAAAAGAGGATCTCACACATACAAGAGAGAAGACGCCTAACGAAAAAGCCGTATGGGAGCAGGGGGCTGGGGTGAATTGTATTTTCAATTACTACGCTCACTGGGCCTTCCACTTCATCTTGAAGTCTGTGGTCGCAGCTGGGCTAGAAGCCAGTTCTCAAAATAGCATAAATGGGAAATATTTAGGCAAGTCTTGGGATATACACTTGGGGTGTTTGGTTTTACACTAGGTTTCTGTGCGGCGCTTTGTGTGATGGATGATGAATTGGAGCACATTGTCCATGCGAGGTGTGCCTTCCTTTACGGGAGAGAGCCGAATGAGCAGTCACCAGTATCACAATGGACTATTAGACCCCGGGAGAGTGTCCTAACAAGTAACAAAAACCTTGAGTGGAGTAGAACACAAACATATCAGCTTCACATGCCAAATGGGAAGGAAAATATGAACAAGACTCAAAATCATGAAAAGAGGCCAGGTTTGATGGCAGGATTGAAGCAGAGTTCTCCCAAACACTAGCCTTTAGTCTCCCTTCATTATGGAAATGAACACACCCCCCACCCATGACTCAATGATCCTCCAAACAGTACATAGATCTCTAAGGGAACCAATAATCCTGGGGAGGTGCACACCGTTTATAATAATCACCCATTTGAGATCAAAGGGTAGCACTTACCCAAAGACAAAGTTCAAAAGGGTGAGGAAAGAAAGACTAATGGACACAGGGCACACAGGGAGGAAGGACTGTCAGTGAGGTCACATTGTGGGAATAGCATTCAATGACACGAAACAGAAATGAATGTGAATCGGTGAATGCAAAGTGTACCTGCTCTACCTCTACCTGCCTCAAAATCCACCTCTAAAGGTATTTGGGGAAGTCAGATTGCATAGCAGGAATAACTTTTCCGCTTCTTAATTTCAGATCGCAAAGCAGGGAGCAGAATAGACGGAGACTCACGTTTCATTCTTTGTACTGACACGAGGAGTAAACGAGTCAATGTGTTACAAATACAGGGTTTTTCAAAAATTCACTGTGTGCTTCCTCTACTTCACTTCAATGTCCGACTTCTATGAGTGACTGGTTGTGTTCATTGGGAGATATCTGAAGAAGATTCTGCTGTTAGGGAAACCGGTCAAAAGTGGAACACCGTTTTAAACATTTATTTCAGAGCCAACTATTCAAGAGGGACGTCACTAGCCTCCTTCTCCTGGAACCAAGCATCAAGCTTCAAACTGTGTCTCTCTGTTGGTATTGCTTCAAGCTTTCTTGGTATGATCCGATGGTGTTAGGTGCCACCAAGTCAATTCTGACTCATTGGAATGTCAGGGTTAAATTGGATATCAACTTAAGACACCTGTGTGGAGTTAGGTGTGGAGTCCAACCCATTAATCAGTCACAGCCTGGGAATACCTCCTTGGGGAGTTGGTCTTCTAATAAGAGAGACCCTGGGGAGAAATGAGGCTTCTCTTGCTTTTTGTCTTGCCGCATTCTTGGATTCTGCTTCTGGCCTGTTGTCCCTGGGAATGTGAGCTGGCATATTCTTGTCCACTTTGGATCCATGCGAGTCTGTCCTCCTGACCTGTGACCCATGGCTGTCCTTGTGACCTTCCTGTTTCTTCAGCTGGCAGCTGACTGAGCCTGAGAGTCTCCAGCTAGCATCTGACTCAACAGAGTTGGGATGCTTTCTGGGTGCTATGTTCTTTCTTTCTTTCATTCTTTCTTTCTTTCTCCTTCTCTCTTTATTTCTATTAAATACTTTTATTGGGGGTTCTTACATCTCTTATTACAACCCGTACATTCATCCATGTGCCAAGCACATTTGTATATAGGCGGCCATCTTCATTCTCAAAGCCTTTTCTGTTTACTTGAGCCCTTGATATCAGCTCCCCATTTCCCCCTTCTCTGCCCCGTCTTTCTTCCCTCATGAACCCTCATGATAATTATTTTCATATCTTACATTGTCCTACGTCACCCTTTGCTCACTTTGCTGTTGTTTGTCCCACTGGGAGGGGGCTCTTAAAAGATAGACCATCTGGGGTCTTAAAGGCTTGAAGATAAACAAGCATTCATCTAGATGAGAAGCACCAGAGCCCACACGGAAGAAGCACACCAGTCTGTGAGATCATGAAGTGTCGATGGGACCAGATATCAAGCACCTAAGACCCAAAACAAATTCGTACCAATGTGAAGGTGTGTGTGTGTGTGTGTGTGTGTGTGTGGAGTGGAGACCGACTGAAAACCCATCTGTAAACCATTGGATATCCCCTTACAGAAGAGTCACAAGGGAGAGGTGAGCCGGTCATGGTGCAGTATAGCAATGATAAAACACACAACTTTCCTTTAGTTCTTTAATGCTTCCTTCCCCCTCCCCCACCATCATGACCTCAATTCTACCTTGCAAGTTGGACTAGACTAGAACATGTGCACTCCTAAAGCTAAGAGCCCAAAACACAGAGAATCTAGGATATAAAAACCCCTCAGGACCAACAATGAGACTAGATACCAGGAGGGTAAGGGTAAGGTGGTGGGAGAAAGGGGAAATCAATCACAGGTCAAAATTTTTTCTTGCTATCAAGTTCTTTCATATATGGTGTGTTTCTCTGGAAAACTCAATCTAGCCCTATGATTTGATAGGTGATTTTAAAATTTTTATTTATTTTTATGTCTTGGAACAGCTCGACATTTTTCTCCATATGAATTCTTGGTGACTGCTTCTTTCCTTTCTATCATTTTGGTTTACAAAAGTTTCAAAGAAATGCTTTACTTTCTGGAAGTGGGGACGCCTGTACTGCCACCTGACACTTTACAAAATATTCAGGAAGTCCTGGGGGCTGTGACTGCTGTCTTTTCCCACAGCACTGTGGATCCCATGCTTCCCACTAGGAATTGCATCTCTGTCAATACAAAAATGTTGCTGTTGCTCAAGAACACCCAATTTACTCTCTAGAACAATAGGTAGGAGACCACTAATTGGGAATATGTGGGTGAGATATTTGGCAAACAAAGATTACTAAGTAGTTATAGTCAGGGGCTCCTAACCCAGTGATACTCATTTTGAAGCCACCTGGTGACTCTGCAGAAGAAAGGCTGCTTTTGCCAAAACTAAACTGCTTTTCCCAAAACTAAAGTGACCAGATTTTAAGCAGGACACCATTGACTGGGGCAGTGTGTGTGTGGGGGGGGGTTCTTGATTAAAAATTTGGTCTATGTGGAGCAACAAAAATTTTCATAGAATGCAAATGTGATATTGTAATATATTTATTTTAATTTTAAAATGCTGCAGAATATTGTCAAATTGTTAAAAAGTGGGATGTCCGGTCACTTTACAAGTGCCACAGAGCAAGTCTAGTTTGCAACACCTTGGAGTGGCTATGAGTTGGAATCAATTCAATGGAAATGAGTGTGATTTGGGGGTTTTGTTAACACCGGGGTCTCTGATGGTGTTAAGCGGTTACTAAGTGTTAGACTACGAGTGGAAAAGTTGGTGGTTCATATCCACTCAGAAACATCACAAAGCACAGGCTTCTGTGTGTGTGTGTGTGTGTGTGTGTGTGTGTTGAGGGTGGGAGGTGCTGACTCATTTTGAGGAAATGACTCTATTCCTGTATTACCTGTAAGATGCTACCTGAGCTCTTGCCAAGATTGTGCTATTCAGTCTAGAGTCATCATCCTGGAGTCTTAACCCTCCACCCCACCCACAACCCCCTAAAAGAACCTATATGACAAATAAGGAGAAGCATACCAAACCATGTTTCATATGTTGCACACATTTTTTTTTAAATGAAAAGAGTATATTGGTGAGTAAAAAGGGTGAGAGGGACATGAAACTGCTGGCCATGGATTCCTTCGAGGCTGTCCACGATGGTGTTGAGCTGCATTTCATCTGTGTGATGAGTTGCATTCCCTTGGCTAGAAGAAAATCTGAAGGACCAGGTCCATTTGAAAAGCCTACTATATGGACATCTATAAGGAAAGTAAAGGGAAGCAAAAGAGACCATGTCCAATCTGTTCTGTGCTTTTTAATATTCGAATGGAAAAGGCTATGTGAACTTGAGTTCTTTCCAAGAGAAGACTTTTGTGACCCTCCTGTAAAGGGATGTCCAATTGTCTACAGATGGACTTTGAAACTCCACTCCTTGTGCCTCCCTCCTCCCATGCCCCATTCACATTGCAATGATTTTGTTCTGGGTCTTAGATGCCTGATACTTTATTCCATTCATAACTTATGATCACACAGGACGGTGTGCTTCTTCCATGTGGGCTTTGTTGCTTCTGAGCTAGATGACTACTTGTTTATCTTCAAGCCTTTAAGACCCCAGATCTTTATATATATATATATATATATATATATATATATATACACACACACACACACACATACACACACACACACATATATATATAAAATAGCTGGGCACCATCAGCTTTCTTCACCACATTTGCTAATGCACACATTTTGTCATCAGTGAATGTGTCAGGGGAGGTGAGCATCACCAAATGTCCAATTGTTAGAATAAAGCGTTCCTGTTTTGAGGGAGTACTTGAGTCAATGTCCATCAGCAACCTTAATTCTTAACATATAGATATAAGTACATAGATCTATTTCCCTCTCGTTATATAAAGATATATTTACATGTATGCATGCCTGCATTTAGACCTTTGCCTCTTGGTCCTTTGCCTCTTAGTTCTTTCTTCTATTTCCTTTTTCTTTCCTCTTGTCACACCATCATATTTGACCTTCATTTGGGTTTAAAAATTCCTCACTGCTACATTGCACTTGATTAAGCCCACTAGATATCCTATGCCCTTCTCTCCATTGATTTTAGTTCACTTGTTATTCCCTTGTGTCCCCCTCCCCCAAATCTTCCTTTTTCCCACCTCTGTATCCCCCTGGGAACTGTTGGTTCTGTTGTTATATCTCTGAATTGTTTATCCTGCCTATCTTATCCAGATAGACATGCAGAGACATTAAAAAGTGCAAAACCCAGGCAAAGTTAAACAAAGGAAGACAAAACCAACAAAGCAAACCAGCAAAAAACAAAAATAACAAGCGCAAAAAGAAAGCCAATGACATAAAAGGAAAAGCCTATAAATAGTTCAGGTCTCCTTTTTGGCCTCTAGGAGTCTTTCCTGCTGAGTCTGATGGGGTGCCACACTGTGTCTCCAAAGCCTATTGTTGTGATTGCCTGGGGATTTCATTGCTTTGCTTCCCATGCTGCTCTATTGCATGTTCTTGGTGTTTCGCTCCTGTGTGATGGGGTCATATTTGGCACAGTTCCTGCACTGTGTCCCCAGTGTCTTGCTGGGCCAGGATGTGTTCCCCTCATTCTCCATCCCTCTTTGTTTCTCCTCTGTGCTCTAATCAGATGTGCCCTTCTCCCCAAGCTGTAGCTTCAGTGCTGTCCTTTGAAGCATTGTTCTGGGGGTGGAGGGTGTTGCACATAGTTGAGATTGGGACAGGCCCTGAAGGCATCTCTATTGGTTCCCTGGTACATGTCAGTATGTTGTATTCATGTCTTGGTGTACCGGGTTGAAGCCTGGTCTCTCTCTCCCTCTCCTGTGGAGATAGAAACAATACCCTCCTCTTGGGTATGCCCTGCTCCCTCCCTCCCCATATTTTTCTCTTTCTTTCCCCCTTGTATTGAGTTGACTTAAGAAAAGTTTTGCAAGCATTGTATCAATCCATCTTACTGGATCTTCCTCTTCTTCATTCCTCCTCTACTTTACCAACCATGATGTTCTTTTCCAGAGACTGGTCTTGCCTGATAACTTGCCAAGATATGTAAGGAGAAATTTTACATCTTCACTTCCAAGGAGGATGCAGGTTGTACTTCTTCCAAGACAGATTTGTTTGTTCTATAGTTGAAGGAAATCAAATTCTTGATAACATATTTTGTCAGAATGTCTTTAGGTCAGTTAAACATCAGGTGATTGTACAATTCAATGGAATGAGACAAAGACTACCCATTTATGTCCCATTTCATTTAGGGTTGATCTTGCCAAGAGAATGATAAAACTCTAAGTCCATTGACAAAGGTGCCCTTTCTTCTCTGCTTGGACTGTGTTTTCTGGATTTGCTTTATCATAGGCTGATTGATCTTTTCCATAACCAGTAAACTGTTCCTGTCAAATTGATTTCAATTCATAGTAACCCCAAGTATCTCTGAGTAGAACTGTATTCCATGGTGTTTTCAATAACTGTGACTTTTCAGAATTTGATTATCAAGTCTTCAGTGGAGCCTCTGGGTGTATTCAAACCAACAACCTTTGGGTTAGTACCCAACTGTTGGTGCCCCTACCTACTCCAGGGATGCCTGTTTCCCATAGATGTGTCAATAAAGTCTATCTGGCTGCTATACTCTGGCCTGGCAGGCTTAAGAACTACTATGATTATTCAGGTGCCAATGTCTATTTCTATTTTGATGTATTTTGTGTTGATTTAAAACTGTAGAATGTTAGGGGCAAATTCATTTCTTTCATTTTCAAGTTATTTGGGGACACTAAGTACTGCCACCAACTGAGCCAGTCACCTTTCTGCCTCAGGATAGATGTATGGACCCCACTGTTTACCAAGTGTCTCTCCCAGATCTATAAATTTGATTCTATGTAGCTCTATATATTTTTGGATATTTCCACAAGTTCTGTGGTTGCATGGGAAGACCAGTATGCCTACTTTTTCCACTGCTATTAGGAATCCTCTACACCCATATGTAGCTAGAAAAAATTAAGGAACTCTGCTAAGTGGATCCACCAGCCTTTCTGTATACTTTAGTGAACTCAGTAATTGTTTAATTCGTCTTTTTTTTTTTTGCATCACTGCCCTCTGGTGGTCGTGGGAGCTACCTAGTGCTGCTCCTAAGAGCTGCCGCTGGATTTGAATGGCCGCAGTCCCACACTCAACCACTTACGTCACTGGGGCTCAGACTAATTCAAGTCTTAATGATTCTCTATTCCTCCCCTGAGGAGGAATACACACACACACACACACACACACACACACACACACACACACACACACACCAAATCTCCATTTTCCTTCAACTTTGAAATTGACTTCTCCAACCTAGTCTCGTACAGAAACCCAAAAGTTCTATGAGCATGAAATTTCACGTTGATGCTAAAATGTCCATCATCTGCTCTCTTTCTGTTCCCTCAGAGAAAGCTGTATCCCCTCTTCTTCACAACATCATCTGTATCATATGTGCCTTCAATCCCACATTTTCTTAGCTATTTTTTAAAACAGAAGCAAAATTACCAGACACCGCCTTTTATTTATATTTTATATTTAAAGAAAATCAATAGAAATTGGGACACATTTACAGTATTTCAAATCAGCATACAAGAATGCAATGATTTCATCCATCCTATATATAGCAAACAGAAGTACATGTCTTTTTTTTTTTTTTGCCTAAATTCTCCTTGAATGTATACTGGAAACAAATTCTAAAGCAAAAGATAAGCCACAGATAATACAAAGTGCAATTTTAAATAACTCTGTTTAACTTTGGTAGATGAAACTTCAAACTTTATATTAAACAACCCAGAATTCTCCCCCTATCCCTCAATTCTTAAAAAATGTAAAATATGTATTAAAATATAAAAAATGTATTCATAAAATTTATAGCTACATAGGCAGGAATTTAATTCATTGAATACAATTTTAACCTATTTAGAAAACTTGTAGCCTCAATTTTCAAAGCTGACATTATTTGGAAAATATTTCCTATAGATTGATTTCTGTAGATAGGTTCCTAATTCAAGGTCCATGACCAATTTTTGTGACATACCCCTTCATATCACTCTTTTCAAAAAGTATGGCAATTTAACTACATCCTGTACTTTTGAAAATTCCACAAATTTGATAAACAGTTACACAACATTTTTGTAAGAAAAGCTTACATCCTTATTATTTTGTCAAATTGGTGTCATTACCATTCCAATCAATTTAGTCACTATTCTCTGGTAAGTATGCTTGACGCTCACATGATGTACACTTAGTCTAATTTTAAATCTAAAAAATGGTTAAAATAGGTATTTGCTTTAATCTTGTTCTTGCAACTTAATGTAGCTTAAATAGACACTTCATGAAGTACTAGCCTGCTTGCATTGCTTTTTACATTATAATCCCAGATACTGTAAATACCTAAAGTAAAACCCGGATATGTAGGACCCAAGTGAAATAGTATTATTTTGAAGTAAGAAACGACAATAAAATAAAGTGATTGCAGCTATTTCACATTTTGAAAGCAACACGTTTTCATAAGAAAATCAATAAAGATGAAAACATGACTACGTGAAGAGAGTTCTGGATGTTTAAAATGTTTTGCTATATCTATTGAGAAGAAACCTTTTAGAGAAAAGCATTATAATGAGTTTATAAAAAGGTTAATAGGTTAAAAATTGGAAGCCAATTGATTGCAGCATAATATTAATCAATTTGGCCCTTATAGTCATATTATTAGTTATTTCATTGAATGATCTTTATTTCCTCTCTCTTGAGTTTTCAATTTACTGCTTATTCATGAGCCCAAGCTTTTTGTTTTACAAATAAGTACACCTCTCCTACATCTGCAAAATATTAACATAATGCTGCTACCTACCCTCTTCCTTTAACTCAAGAAAAAAAATCACTGCCATCAGATCAATTCTGACTCATACAGACTGAAAAGGACAGTGTATAACTACTCTTGTGGGTTTTAGAGACTGTAAATCTTAACAGGCACCTACCTTTACCTTTCTCCCAAGGAGAAGCTGGTGATTTCTAATTGCTGACTTTACAGGCAGCAGCCCAATGTATAACTCACTAGGTGATCATTTCCATCCGTATTTTTACATGCCCTTCCTCTGAATTTTAAGGTGGTGTACACATTGCCTGCCTCATTGCCATTTTTTCCCTATCAGTCTGGTTATCATTTCCATTACTCTATCAAAGCCACCCTCTTGATGGAAGGAAGAGGGAAAACACCAAGGAAATAAACTTTATGTTGTATTTGGAATCACAAATTTCCTTTAAAACAGACTTTGACACCTTTGAGGCTAGCCCAGAACAGAAATCAGAGTGCAACAAATGTTGGAGGGGATGTGAAGAAATAGGAGCACTTCTACATTGCTGATGGTTGTGTAGATATGTACAGCCACTATGGAAAGCAGTCTGGTGATACTTAATGAAAATGGAAGTTGAGCTACCCTATGATCCAACTATCCCACTACTGGGTATATACCTGGAAGAGGCAAGAAATAAACCAAGACCAGCAGTATGCACACCAATGTTTATTGCAGCACAATTCACAATCACAAAGAGTTGGAAGCAATCTAAATTTCCATCAGTAGATGAATGGATGAACAAACTCTGGCACCTACACACAATGGAGTACTATGCCTTACTCAAAAGCTCTGACGAGCACATGAAACACATCTCTGCGTGGGAAGAACTGGAGGTAATTATGCTAAGCGATGTCAGTCAATCACAAAAGGATACTGCATGAGCCCCCTGAGGTAAGTAGAAACAGTATGGTGGGTATAAAAGAGAAGATTCCTATACCATAACAGTTGGTCCAAGATGTATGGTAAGGAGAGGAGGGAGGACCAAACCCAGGGAGGTACATGCTGGGTGCAACACAGTAATGGGAGAAGGATGAGGGGGTGGGGGTGGGATGGGGAGCTAAAAGAAAGTTCAAAAGTGAAAGGATAACAGAGGGAATGGGGCACCAACCCATCCAGGGGGGAAGTACCGGTCTTGTCTCCACAGAAACTGGAGTGGGCGAGCAGTTCCTACCACACAGTATCCAACCATGAGGACAGCGTGGACACATGGAAGGATGCAAGAAAAGAGAGAGCTACAGAGTCAGACGCAACCAGAGTCAGATTGACCCCATCCCTAGATGTGGGCTTGGCAGAGAACAATTTGGGGGAGGGGCCAGCATGCCACAACCACAGCAATAAAGACAAGAAGGGGGGAAGAGGAAGAGAGCTGGCCTAGGCCCCACGCAGACACATGATGCTCAGAGGACTGTACCCCTCTGGGGACCTAATTGGTCACGGAAAGGACTGGGCAAATAGCAACCGGACGGGTCACACTGGCTCCCACTGAAACAGACAGTGACACAGGATACTTCAGGAGTCACATGGTGGTGGACCATTGCGTACTGACCCCCCCCCCCCAAAAAAAAAATTGAACCTAATCAAGAATGGAGCACTCTTAGTCAGAGTCAGGATTAAAGAATGACAAGTCTGATGGTTCCTGGGGGGGCACGGAAGAGGGGAGGAGAAGGGGCCATGGAAAGGCTTATGGATAGGAGGAGCAACAAGTAGTCCAGAATCTATGGAAAGGAGGGTGTGGGAAGTCTGGTAGGGATTAAGCAAGGACAATGAATCTGTGAGGAAGCACTGAAACACCAATGAAGGTGGAGCATGATGGTGGGACATGGAGGAAGATGGAAGGAAATAGAGGAAAGAGCTAGAAGGCAAAGGGCACTTGCAGAGGTCTATCCATAGGTATATCCACATGTGAATACAATTATCTATTATAAGGTGGGGATAAATTTAAGAACATATCTATAGGTCAAATACTAGGGTAGTAAGTGGACCTTGGGCCCTTACCCAGGTGTTCCCTCAATGCAAGAACACTTTGTTCTATGAATCTGGTATTCCACGAGGCTCACTGGCACAACACAATCACTGAAGTAAAATAGGTGCATAAGCAAATGTGGTGAAGAAAGCTGATGGTGCCCAGCTATCAAAGGATATATCATCTGGGGTCTTAAAAGTCTGAAGATAAACAATAGACCATTTACCTGAGAAGAGACCACACCCACACAGAAGAAGCATAACCGCCAGCGTGGCCACAAGGTGGTGAAAGGTCTAGGCAATAGACATCAAATGGGGGTGAGGGGTCGGGGGGAGAAGACATATGACTGTGTACACACATCCCCAAGGCGACCATTGAGGATATGTGGGAGCATGAGTAAGAGTGGTGAAGAAAGCTGATGGTGCCCAGGTATCAAAAGATATAGCATCCGGGATCTTAAAGGCTTGAGCATAAACAAGCAGCCATCTAGCTCAGGAGCAACAAAACCCACCATAAAAGAAGTTCACTTGCCTGTGCGATCATGAGGTGCTGAAACAATCAGGTATCAGGCATCAAAGAACAAAAATCAAAATCAATGGACCAATTGACTCCTGATATGATCGCTGAAGACAAATGGATACAGAGGCAAACAGAGTAGAAGAAATGATGTGCCCAGCTACTAAAGAATTGAATATCTGGAGTCTCAAAGACTTGCAGATAAATGAGTCGCCATTCAGCGCCGAAACAGCAAAGCCCACATGGCACACCAGCATGTGTGATCAAGAGGGGCCGAAGGGAGCAGGTATCGAGCATCAAAGAACAAGAATCACATCATTACGAATGAGGGGGAGAGCAGGGTGGGGATCTAAGGCCCACTGATGGATAACTGGGCACCCCTTTACAGGCGGGTCACGGGGAGGTGACAGACCAGTCAAGGTGCAGCCAGGCAGTGATGATGCATACGAGTTTCCTCTAGTTCCCGAAGCTTTCCTCTCCCCGCCCCCCCCCCCCAACTATCATGGTCCCAAGTATCTTACAAATCCAGATGGATTGGAGAAGGTACCCTAGTAGAGAGGGAAGCTGGAGATATGGGGAAACCAAGACAGATGAACCCCTTCGGGCCAGTGGTAATATGGGAGCTGCTGGATGGGTGGAGAGAAGGTGGGGTAGAGAGACGGAACCAACTGCAAGGATATACACATAAGCTCCTATTTGAAGGACGGGCATCAAAGGAGTGGATTGGGGCAGAGGTCGGGTAGTGTAAGATATGACAGAGCAATAATAATTTATAAAGTATTGAAGGTTGGTGGGGAAGGGAGAGCAGGGGAAGAGGGGAAAGTCGGATGTTTGGAGAATGATAACTGTAGCAGATATGTGAAGGTGCTTGGCACAGTATGTTTATTTATGTATTGTGAAAAACGATGTACAAGCCTGCAATAAAATGATTTTTAATTAAAAACAAAAACAAAACAGACTTTTGAAAAAGGAGAAAAGGAAGACAAAGGACCTTCCACAAAGGTAGGAGGGAAGTTGAAGAATGCAGGTAAGGAGGTGATAGAATATACATTGTGATGATTTTGTCAGCTCACAGTTATGGAAGGATAGAGTCCAATCTCATAGTCAGGTTCTAGCCTGATGATGCCTCTTGGAGGTGTGACCTTTTTTTAGGGAAGAAGCTGAGAACAGCTCTCTCTCTCTCTCTCTCTCTCTCTCTCTCTCTCTCTCTCTCTCTCTCTTCCACTCTGCCTGTGTGTTGGGATTCTGCCTGCTTCTGGGAGTAAGCTTCTTTGGGTTGCCAAACCCTACAAGATGTCAGTGTCCTGCCATGCTTCCACCGACTTTGGATCCAAGTAACTCCAGACCCATTGGCCTGTGGTCTTCCTGCCTCATCCTTCACCTTTCACAAATCTGCAGTTATGTGAGTCTAAAGAAGGGGTGCTCAAAATTTTTAAGCAGAGGGTCAGTTCACTGTCCCTCAGGCTGTTGGAGGGCTGGACTATAGTTACAAAAAAAACCCAAAAAAATCTATGAACAAATTCCTATGCACAAATCTTATTTTGAAATATATAAAAAGGGAGCAAATACAATATTTAGAACAAGTAAAGTTAAATCAACAAACTTACCAGTATTTCAATGGGAAATATAGACTTTCTTTTGGCTAATGAGATGATCAATATCCAGTTCCATATTTTTCACTGCTAGTCATAACAGTGTGCATTAGTTAGTCTAGATCTGGTTGGAGATTTCAGATGTTTCATTCTGGAAAAAGTCTGCTCACAGATATAAGTACTGCCAAAGATGGTTGCCATTGGAGTGCACAGTTCCTGAGATTAGGGTATGTCTCAGAGGGGAGAGATGCATAGAAATTAGGGAGGCTGCTTGACTTGAATACATCTTTCAGAAAGTCACAATGCTACAGTTTATCCAGTTCCACTTGGTAAATTGTATTCACATTTTCAATGTCAATAGATAATGGGTCACGGAAAAGCTGTATGCCCTGTTCATGGAGATGAGACTCTTTAAATCTAAATTGGAATCCCTTTTGCAACTTTTCCAGTGAATCCACACATGCTTTGTTTGGGAATGCAACCAATGGTTTTTCTGTTAACAGATTTTGAGTTGGGAGAGATGGCAGAAATTTTTCTCCTTCACTTGTTTGATGAGGAGGCCTAATTTTACTTCCAATGCTTTCACATATGAACACATATCACAGATGAGTTTCTCCTTTCTTGAAGCTGCACATTGAAATTATTGAGTAGCTCTGTTACATCTGTCAGAAAGTCAAGGTTCCATTTCCATTCTGCATCTTTGAACTTTAGTACTTCTTTGTGTTTTGAAAGTAGAAAAGCTGTAATCTGTGAAAGTAATTCATAGAAATGTTTCAAAACTCTCCCTTGACTCAGCAAATGGACTTCTTTGTGGAACGGAACATCTTCATAGGCAACATTTAGTTCAGACAGAAATTCCTGAAATTGTCTTTGGTTTATACAGTGCATAGCTTAATGAAGTTAACACAAGATACCACAATTATCATAACAGAGTGCCACTTCAGTGATTTACACAGTGCTTGTTGGTGAGTGAAGCAGTGTATGGCTATTGGATGAGAATGGTTCTGTTTGTCCATCTTGCTTAATGCGAGCAATTACTCCTTTCTTAGGCCCTACCATGCGTGGTGCACCATCCGTTGTCACACTGGCTAGCTTAGCCCAGTCCAGCTCCAAACCATTCATAGTTTGGCAAACCTTTTCATAGAGATCCTCTCCTGTAGTTCTTCCTTTGATGCTTTGCAATGCAGCAAGCTCTTCTGTGACTTCAAAATAGTCATTCATCCCATGAATAAAAATTAGAAGTTGTGCAGAATCATAAACATTATTACTTTTTTCAAGTGCCAAGGAAAAAGAGGAAAGTTATTTGCCCAAATTTGCAAATGCTGAAGCAAATTGTTTCCCATTTCTTTAATCCTTTGTGTAGGTCCTGAAAGACTCACTGTACAAATAAATCAGCCTTCTCTGGACACATCTCTTTAGCAACACAGAAAGAAGACATTCTTTAACAAACTCTGCTTCCATGAATGGTCTGCTAGTGCATGCTATTAGATTGACAACTTGAAAACTTGCTCACAGTGATGAAATATTTAGCTGCTTCTGCGTCACAAAAGTATGTTGCTGAGTTGTCAATGTATTTTTCTGTTTTAATATTTTATCTTTTTTCATTTCTCTGACCAAACAATCATATTTATCTTTATGTTGAGTTTGATAGTCAACGCAAATTGTAGTCTTTGAACACAGAATATAGTGTCCAGCATATCAAACACCCAGCTCTTTCCTTGTGCTGCATGAAAAAAAGAATCATAAGTCCATTGTTCTTTGACTATCCTACACTCCAAGTCAATATTTTTCTTGATAGGGATTCCAAATTGCTATTATTCCAAATTGCTATATATATATATATACATACACATATATTATATAGATAGATAGATAGATCTCACTAAAAAACAATGTGCTAGCAATTTTTGCCCACAGAGAGAAATGTAGTTTGTGCTGCCCGTCAATGTAGTCTGATCAGTGCCCATCAAGGCAGCTTTGCCAGTCCACATCATTTCAGCCTCACCAGTGACCATATTGGTGGAACTCCACTTTCACATCATGTACCCTCATCACTTTTACACTCATGTGGTGTGGGAACTGGCACAATTACAGAGCAGGTTCCTCCACCACCTTTCCAGTTCACACGACCCTGTGCAAACCACACTGTGATCTGTGAGCTTGCACAGGCATCTGATTGCGTGGGTGAGAAGACCCATGCAATCAGATTGCACTGCAGGAAAAAAGAAGGCACATATGACTTTTTCCTTCTGAATCTAATGTGAGTTGAGACATACAAGCATATGGTTGAACTCGCACAGCTCAGAGATCGCAACAGTGTGAACTGGGGGTTACAATGCACACAACATACAACATTACACACAACACACAACATTACACAGCAATCAAAACATAAATATAGATATATTCTGTCAATTAAATTGGGTTTCCTACTCCTCAGATGTCTGCAGAACTGGATTAAGTTCCCATGGGACCCTAGGCAGATTACCAGTTTGGGGCCCCCATGTGATAACACTGAGCACTGACCATTTGTATTAACACTGAGCACTTACTATTATCATTACCATTGAGCACTGACTATGTGCATTACCTCTGAGCACTGGCCATTTTCATTATCTCTGAGCACTGATAATTTGCATTAGCATTGAGCGATGACTATTTGCATTATCCCTGTGAGGCAGCCAGTCTAGAAACCACCCCCAACCAACTAAGCAACTTAAAAAAAAAGGCTCTCCTAACTTCAGAAAAAGAAGGCCCCCCTTAACCACACAAAAAAATAGACCTCTTAACTTCAAAAAAAAAATTAAATCCTAACTTGTTCTTACCTAGGTCTTCAAGCAGCAGCAGGCTCTCCACAGGCAAGCTCGTGACTCTTCCGATCACACCTGAGACTTATAGGAGGAGTCAAGAGACTGAGAGAAGGAGCGGAGTCGGAGAGTGCGAGCGCGGCGCACTTTCCCACATGCGCACAGTGAGTGCCGGTACAAGTCAGCTGCTAAGCAGGATAGGTAGTGGTGGCAAAAACATCTGGCGGGCTGGATAAATGTCCTTGGTGGACCTCATGTGTCCCACGGGCCATAGTTTGAGGACCCCTGGTCTAAAGAGTGTCCAGGCTTGCGCTGAACTGAAGGACTTGGGTTGGACTAGACTTTGATTCCATCTGAAAATAGGATTTCTTCTTGATATAAAACTCTACATACATACATACATACATACATACATATGTACATATGTATGTGAGTGTCTCTGAATTTTTTCTTCAGATAAACCAGTCTAACACATGAGCATCAACACAAACATATGGATTATGATTTGGGAGAGTTCAATATAGCCATTGCAATTTATTTGAACAAGAATATTTTTTATAATAAAATTGTTCAAATACAATTGCTACAGCAATTCTGAAAGAGAAGATTTGCAGTCTTCAGAGCATTGCAATCAAGGGTTACATTTCATGGGGAATAGCTATAAAACTTTAGCAGTGAAGAGCAGAAAAACTCACTGGAGAGTTTCTTGCCTATTTCAATAAACAATTCAATTTTATGATGACAAGATACAGAGTCTGTATAGATTTAACTTAAACAGGAACTTTCCCTCACCTGCAAAATACATCTTATTCTTTGTGGCTTTTGGTAAATGGTATGTAATTCCCTGCATCCCTTGTTTTTACAGTATAAGGTTATTTTTAGACTAACATTTTTACTTTGAATGAACTATTTTTTCTATTCAAATTGACCTTTTTATTATTCTTACTTTTCAATTGAAAAAAAAATTTCAAGTCCAACTACTCCAACAAAGAGGTCGAATAATCACACCTCAGTTATACTCCTTGAGTTACCATCCTCTGATTTTTGCTTCTTATTCAGAGTCTTGAATGACAATGAAGACTACACAGCCTGTCACCAAAGCATATGGATTCATTTCTAGTAAATGGAATGAAAGATTTGGGGATTTACAGCTTCCATTTTCACAGACTTAGCTCCGTTCAATGCCAAGTCCATGTCAGGTGCTTAATAATCAAATGACCTTGTTTAATAATCAGAGCTGCATGGAGATGGGTCTGGTTTCTTCTCTACCCAGAGGATGTGAGTAAAATGATGTGCAAGACCATCGCACAACCTGGTCTGGTCAGCATCCCTCCATTAGAAAACAAGAAGGTGATACTCGATCTATAGCAGCTACATCTCCAGTTTGACACCATAGAGAGTGAACTTGATAGACCGAGTAGAAAGTGATGTGATATTGCTTTTGTTAGATGCCATCAAGTCAATTTCAACCTTACCACAACAGAAGAAGACATCCCCTGGTCCCCTGCCATCCTCACAATTATCCCCTTGCTTCAGGCCCTCGTTGCAGCAGTCACAGTGTCAATTTATCTTCTTGAGGGACTTCCTCTTTTTGGCGACATATTCTCTTTCTTCGGGGACTGGTTTCTTCTGATGATATGCCCTATGTATCTGAGACAAAGTCTTGTCATTTTTTTACTGCTAAGGAGTATCCTGGTCATACTTCATCCTAAACAGATCTTTTTATTAGTAGTGTTATTTTAAGATCATTTTACTGGGGCTCATACAGCACATCACAATCCATACCTCCATCCATTGTATGCCAAGCACATTTGTACATTTAGTACCATCATCCTTCTCAAAACATTGGCTTTTTCCTTAAGCCCTTGGTATTAGGTCCTCATTTCCCCTCTCCTTCCCTGTTTCCCCTTCTGTTATGAACCCTTTATAATTTATAAATTATCATTTTTGTCATATTGTACACTTTGACGTCTTCCTTTACTCATGTCCCTGTTGACCATATACCAGAGAGGAAGTTATATGTAGATCTGTATAATTGGTTCCCCCTTTTTACCCCACCCCCCTCTACCCTCCCAGTATCGCCACTCTCACCCCTGGTCCTGAAGGATCATATGTTCTGGATTCCCTATGTTTCCGGTTCCTATCTGTACCAGTGTACATCCTCTGGTCTAACTGGATTTGTATGGGAGAATTGGGATCATGATAGTGGGAGGGAGGAAGCACTGAAGAACTTGAGGAGAGTTGTATGTTTCATCATTGCTATACTGCACCCTAACTGGCTGCTCTCCTTCTGTGATGCTTCTGTAAGGGGATGTCCCTTTAGGTAAGTCCCTAATTAATTTAGATTAGTCCCTAATCTGTACTCCCCCTAATTTATAGTGATATAATTTTTAGTTCTTTGAGGCCCGATACCTAATCCCTTCAACACCTGTGGTCCCAGAGACTAGTGTGCTTCTTCTATGTAGGCTTTGTTGATGTTGAGCTAGATGGCCACTTGTTTACTTTCAAACCTGTAAGACCCCAGATGCTATATCTTTTGATAGCCGGGCATTGTCAGCTTTCTTTACCACATTTGCTTATGTACACATTTGCCTTCAGAATCATATCAGGAAGGTGGGCACACAATGATAAGATTTTTTTGTTCTCTGATGCCTGATACATGATCCTATTGACTCCTTGTGGTCACTGAGGCAGGTGTGCTTGTTCCTTGTGGGCTTTGTTGCTTGTAGGCTATAGGACCACTTGTTTACCTTCAAGCCTTTAAGACCCCAGACATTATGTCTTTTGATAGCCGAGCACCATCGACTTTCTTCACCACTTGTCTTCAATGATTGTGCCAAGACAGATCTTTTTGTCCATTTAGCTGTCCATGGTACTTTTGATATTCTTTGTCAGCACCATACTTTAATGCATCAATTATTCTTCAGCTGTTTTTTAAATTCAATATACAACTTTCAAATGTATATGAAGTGATGGAAAATAGCATGATTTGGGAGGTGCATTAGTCCAGATTGACTAGAGAAACAAATTCATAAGTGCACATATGTGTATAAGAAAGATGCTAATACAAGAGCAATTGAACATTAAGGAAACATCCCAGCCCAGTCTATTCCAATGTCATAAGTCTGATATTAGCCCATATGTCCAATACCAATTTATAAAATCCTCTTCAGACTCATAAAGCACATGCAATGACACCAGGACAATTCCAGACAGTGGGTGCAGTCTTGTGTATCCAGTGGTGGTAGAAGCATCTCATTATTGGCAGGAGTCTCTACATTGGCTTTTCAGGCTTCAAATATCTGGTTTCATCAGGATAAACTCCTATGGCTTCTCCTCTGGGATGTCTCACAAGGAGTCAGCCTGTATCTGTAGAGCATCTCCAAGGGACTGAGTAGTGAGTCTCTCACCTCCATGGGGGAAATATGGCTAGAAAGCCATGCCCACACAGAGGTCTCATTGGCTATCTCCAGATTGACAGGATAGACTCCACCCCTACACTCTTCATCCTCAAATTGACACCAGATTAGGTGACTGCTACAGGAGGTGTACCTTAGTCCTCAAAGTAACATTCTTGGTTTCCAAAAGTTTAAATCAGTGGTTCTCAACCTTCCTATTGCCGCAACCTTTTAATAAAGTTTCTTATGTTGTGGTAATGCCTTTCCAGCCATAAAATTATTTTCATTGCTACTTCGTAACTGTAATTTTGCTACTGTTATGAATAGGGTGACACCTAAGAAAGGGTTGTTTTACCCCCAAAGGACCCACAGGTTGAGAAATGCTGCTTTAAAGAGATGCGTGTAGAAGATTTAGTTAATGCCATGTGTCCTTTGATCTCCTCACTGCTACTTCCCTGAGCATTGACTGTGGAGCTAAGCAAGAAGAATCCTTGACAAATTCAAATTTCTCTCTTTTTATCATGATATTACCTATTGATCTGGTTGGGCAGATTTTGGTCTTATTCACATTTAGTTGTAATTCACACTGAAGGCTGTAATCCTGACGTCTATCAGCAAATGCTTCAAGTCTTCCTTACTTTTAGCAAGCAAGGTTGCATAATCTATGTGTCATAGGTTATTAGTAAACCTTGCCCCAATCTGAATGCCACATTCTTATTAAAAATCCACATCTCTGATGATTTCTTTAGCATCCATATTGAACAAGTATTGAAATGCACATCTTCCTTTTTTTTTAAATTTTTTTGCACATCTTTCTTAATTTTGAAACATGCGTGGTTCCCTTATTCTGTTACCGTGACTGCTTCTTGATCCATTGCAAGCTGAATGACCCCAATGAAGTGTTCTGGAATTCCCATTCTTCTTAAAGTTATCTAAAGCTTATTATGGTTCACACAGTCAAATGCCTTGGCATAGTCAATAAAACACAAATAAACAGCTTTCTTTTTCTCTACTTTCAGCCAAGATATATCTGACATCAGCAATTATATTCCTTATTCTACATCCTCTTCTAAATCCAGCTTGAACCTCTGGTAGTTTCCTGTCAATGTCCTGTTGTAATCATTGTTGGAACATTTCCAACACCATTTTACTTGGATGTGGTATCTGTGATAGTGTTCTATAGTTTGAGCATTCTGGTCACCTTTCTTTGGAATGGATACAAATATGGATCTCTCCCAGCCAATTGGCCAAGTAGCTGTCTCCCAAATTTCCTGGCATAGAAAAGTGTGTGCTTCCATTGCTTCATAAGTTTGTTGAAATATTTCAATTAGTGTTTCCTCAGTCCCTGGAGTCCCTGGAGCCATGTTTTTTTATTAATGCAGCTTTCAGTGCAGTTTGAACTTCTTTCTTTAGCACCATTGGTTTTTGCTCATAATATATCTCTTGAAATGATAGATTGTCAATTAATTCTCTTTGGTACTGTAACTGTGCACTCTTTTCATCTTCTTTTGATACTTCTTATGTCATCCAATATATTGTCCACAGAATCTTTCAATAGTTCAACTCCAGGCTTGAATTTTTCCTTGAGTTCTTTCAGTTTGAGATATATTCTGAGTGTGTTCTTCACTGAGTGTTTTCTCATTCTTGGTCTTTGCAAATTTCCTTATAATCTTTAAATGTGTCTCCTCAAGTGCCTTTTGACATTTTCTATTTAGCTCTTTAATTTCATCATTTCTTCCATTTGCTTTAGCTACTCTACTTTAATAGCAATTTTCAGAGTCTCTACTGACATCCACTTTGATCTAATCCTTCTGTTTTGCTGTCTTTTAAACAACCTTTTGCTTTGTCATGGATGATGTTCCCAATGCCTACCCATGGCTCATCAGATCTTCTGTGATTAGTGTGCAATGCCTCAAATATTTACTTGTGATGTTCTTAAAATTCAGGTGGAATAGGCTTATAGTTCATATAACTATAGACAATTTTACAGATTGGCAGCTGTGCATACAGGAACAATCTTTACCTAGCCAATGCTAAAATTTAATAGAAGGGACTTAGAATAGTCATCAAAATTTGAAAAAAAAGGGACCCCCCAATAGATTCACTATTATAAAAAACTTCAATAACCAAGACAGTATAGCAATACTACTACAGTGTAGCAATTGTCACCACTCAATTATGAATTTGGTGGCTTGCACATTTGTGTGTTGGTGGATGTACAGTTGTAATTTAAATACCAGCAGATGTGAAAGTAGTGAACGGTTTCAATAAAGCTTCGAGATTAAGATAAACTAGGAAGGAACATCTGATAAACTACTTCTGAATAAATTGGGCAGCGAAAACCTAGAGCAGCAGGATATTGTCTGATAGTGGGAAGATGAGACCCTCAGTTTACAAGACATTCCAAATACATTTGTGAGGAGTTACCACCTCAGAATGGATCAGTCCTTACTGATGTGAAAGACATAAAGCTTTGGGGATATTTATGAATGTGACATTGTTCAAAATGAGGAGAAACAGCTGAAAATACCCACTAACAATTGTAACACAGAATGACAAATATGAATCTAAAGAAATAACAAAATAAGAAAAGAAAGAAACTGCCAATAGTTAGATGCAACACACAAGGATCAATACCCCCAGTTTTCAGTAAGATGAAATGGACTGGTCCTTGATCATTCCTAAAATAGACTATCCTATGGCATATTGTGTTGGGAATAAAGATTCACCTTGCAGCTGAAGAACATTAAAACAAATCCACCAGATTCAACGTGGACTTTGAGTATACTACAGCTGAACTTAGTAACATCTCAAGCTAAGAGGAATGGCATCGATCATCAAAAGAAACATTTCCAGATCCATCCTGAAGTACAACACTGTCAGTGATAATGCAGTGTCCACTACCAGATAGGGAAGACCAGGTGGTAACTACTCTTCAAATGCATGCAGTAACTACTAAAGGTGGAGAGAAAGAGATGAAAGATTTTCACCAAATTGTGCAGTCAGAAGTCAAACATATAATTTAGGTGCACTGATAATTACTGTGATCAGAATGTCAAAATTGGAAGCAAAGAAGGAGCACTAGCTGGACAATATGGCTTTGGCGATAGAAACACAACTAGAAATAAGATACTAGAATCTTGCATGAATAGTAGATAGTTCATTACAATACTTTTCTTTTGAAAAACACAAATGGTGTCTCAAGCCCTTAAGTCTCACTAGATGGAATATACTGGACACAAATTGATTATATCTTTCAAAAAAACTATACGGCAGTTCAATATCATCGATCAGAAACAAATCAGGGGCCGACTGTGAAACAGATCATGAATTGCTAACTTGCCTATAACAACAGAAGCAACAGAGAATTAAAACAGGTCCGTGAAGCCAAAATGGGACCTTGAGTATATCTCACAAGAATTTAGAATCCATCTTAATGGGATAATATCAGGACCTAATATATGAGAAAGCAAAAGGTGATTAAGAAGATGAGAAAGAAAGAAGACACCAATGTGGATGTCAGAAGGGATTCATAAAACTGGTGCTGAATTTCAGAGTTGTGGCTGTGCCCTCCAGTCAGGAGATGCTAATGGACAACAGAGCAGAGCACTGCTCAGCCTGCATGATCCTCAGAGCTGCTCCTATAAAGGAGGCCATTATTGCAGCCACTGTGTCAAACCACCTGTTTGAGGGATTTCTTCGTTTTCTCTGCTCCTCCACCTTACCAAGATGATATCCTTCTTCAGAGGCTGACTGCTTCTGACAATATGTCCAAAGTACAGAGACTAAGTCTCACTGTCTCTAAGGGACATTCTGGCTCTACTTCTACCAACGTGGACTTGTTTGTTCTTTTGGCAGTCAGTGGAAAATAAAATATTCTCTGCTGGCAGCAAAATTCAAATGCATCCAACCTTTGGTCTTCCTTATTTCATGTCCAACTTCCGCATGCATATGAGGTAATTGAAAATACCATAGCGTGGATCAGGTATACTTTGGTCCCTGATGTAGCATACTTATTTTTCAATGCTTAAAAAAGATCTTGTGCAGGAGATTTACTAAATTCAATGTACCATTTGATCACTTGACTGTTTCTTCCATGAATATTAATTATGGATCCAAGGAAGGCAAAAATCCTTAACAGCTTTAGTCTTTACCTTGGGTATCCTGTACACAACTTTTGTATCCAGTTGTGAAAGTTTGGGGTTTCTTGAGTTGTAATCCCTACTAGACACTTCAATCCTTGATCTACATCAACCAATGCTTCTTAATACAATCCAGCTTCTCAGATTATGATAGCATGATAATAGTGGTGACTACACAATCCTTTGTTATATGACTGGACTACTGAAAAGTCTGATGTGGGAATTATATGTCAATAAAGCTGTTAAAATATAAATGGAGAAATAGTTAGCATCACCAATGATTTGATTTTCCTCAGATCCACAATCAAGGCCCCTAGAAGCAACCATCAGGCAATCTAATGACATATTGAATTGGACAAATCTGCTACAAAGGCTACCTTTAAAGTGTTACAGAGCAAAGATGTCACTTTGTGGCTGACCCAAGCCACGAGATTTTCCATTGCCTCAGAGGAATTTGAAAGTTGGGCAATGAATAAAGAAGAACACAGAAAAATGGATGCATTTCGGTTATGACATTGGTGAGGAATATTGGATACTGCTATTGGCCAATAGCAGAATCAACAAATCTGTCTTGGAAAATATATATCCAGCAAGTATAATTCTTAAAAGCGAGGATGATAGGACTTTGTCTCACATATTTGGGACAGGTTATTAGTCAGGTCCAGTCCTTGGGAAAAGGACACGTTTGGTAAAGTATAGGATCCACAAAAAGGAAAAAGACCCTCAACAAAATGGAGTGGCTCAGTGGCTACACCAAGGTTCCTCAAACACAGGAATCACTGTGAGGACAGCCCAGGACAGGGCAGTACTTGTCTGTGTTCTACATTGAATCACTGTGAGACAGAACCAATCCCACAACATCTAGAAAGCATCATTAACAAATTAAAAAAAACAACAGCATTGAGCCTGATGAGTTTACCCAGGGGATGTCAATAAATATCTATTGATTGAACAATCACAGAATTAGTCTTCTGCAATTAAATCAGGGAAACACTACTGGGTGCAGAGCATAGGTTTCCAGTCTTTGTAGTCTTTTTCAGAAAAAAAAATTACTCCGTTTCCTTCTGGTAGTTAAAATAAATTTTTATTTTAACTCATAATCTAAAATAAAGTGCAGATATTGGCTTTTGTAGCCTCCCTGGATTGTTCCAGCATTTCCCAGGTGGTGACATTGTCCATTGGGGGAAACTCTGATGTCAAGGAAGTTGATACGTTTTGTGGTTATGCCTGCAATTTGCTAAGTTGGGGAACTGTTTAAGTATGTCATCTAAGATTTCATGCATGGTAGAAGGGACCTGCCTAAGTGGTGGCAAATTGATTAAATGGTTTGTTCCTGCCCCTCCAAACCCTTGATTTCTAGTCTTTCACAGCACAATACATAATAGATATCATATGTAAAAGTGAAATATTTGTTTATCAGTATCTATTCTATAGATACTGTGCACACATATACATTTCAGATGTGAGTGTATTCTAAATATATTTTATGTAAATATACATATTCATCTCCTTAAGTTATTACCTTATATAGTCTTTTGTTGCCATTCATTCAGTCAACAATGTTGCTCTTTTCCAAACTGTCAATTTTCCAGTAGTTCCCCATTTATCATCAAGGGCAGGAAAGCTGGTGTCACCACATCCAAGTTGAATAGACAGCAACAAAGCAACACATGAAAATGGCCATGACATTAATAGTTGAGATCATCTGCCTGGAAATCTGTGCATATCTTGATTTTCCAGCCTCGATTCTCCTCCATATTCATACTCATCAGGTTTCAACAAATATTCTAGTTGTGTAGGTTCAGAATTATTTTCTTGAATCTTAATAAAAGTCAAATACACTCAAAATAGACCCAATGTCAATGTAGAAAATTATTAGAATTTGTTTGTGACATGATAAATTTAACGCTTTGCTTACAATGTTTAACTGAATATTCATTCTGAATCTGAATTTGGGGGAAGGGAGAGTGCTTAGCACTTCTTGTCTCAGACTGAACATAAATTAAAGTCCTGATTCAATATCCCTGAGATTGCGGGCTCAGACTTGCGGAGGTCTAAGCACATGGAGGTGAGGATACTTTCTTTGAAAAAAAAAAAAGTATCCTACGGGTGAAATGAGGTGGGTCGAGTGAGTCTATTTATACAATCTGGACCAGTAATGAATCCTCCATAAGATGGTAGCAAAGGAAGAAGTATAAGTTATACTGAAGGCATTAGTAGGAAGCAAGCTCCCAGAGATTGATGCAATACCAACTGAAATGTTTTTAACAAACTGACGCAGCGTTATCTCAAGAAATTTAGAATTGACTGGACAAGATCCATATTTGTGCCCATGCTAAAGAAAGGTGGCCCAGAAGAATGCAGAATCTATTGGATAGTATCAATAATTTCACACGTAAGTTAAATTTTGCTGATGATTATTCAAGTATGATGGGAACAATATCTCAACAGGGAGCTGTCAATGTGGAATGCTGGGTGTCATTGCACATGTCAGCTAAAACTGGGCTGTGGGCAGTGAATATCAGAACTATGCTTTATATGTTTCTTTTATTTGTGTAAAGTCACTTCCTTCCATCGACCATAACAAGTTCTAGATAGCATCTTGAAATACGGGAATTTCAGGTGACTTAATTGTGCTCATACAGTTGCTGTACATTGCCAAAGAAGTCGTTCAGTGAGAATGTTGTCATACTGTGAGCTTAAGATGAGGAAAGGTCTGTGTTGAGGTTGTATCCTTTTACCATTCTTTTTTTGTCTGTATGATGAACAAATAATTGAGACAACTCACAATAGGATCATAAGAGGATGCATTAATAACCTGTGACATATGGATGGGACCCCCTCATATGCTGACAATGAAAAGAACTTGAAGTGCTTACTGCTGAAGATGTCCTTGAATATCTTGACTGCTGCTTCTATGGACATTGGTTGTATGTCCAAGTGAAATAAAATTCTTGACTACTTTAAAACAAGTACTTTCTTCATTTAACTTATTAATTATTGATCGACTTGTGAAGATATTTGTTTATATTACATTGCAGTGTACTCCATATTGAAGAATTTTGAATGATGATGTTGGCAAAGAACTCACACTTCATAAACTGCCAGAAGAATGACCACCACAAAGACATCTGTCTGGAAAGACATTTATCCGGATGTTCCTTTGGAGGGAGGAGTCTCGGGACATTTGGTCGTGTCATCAATTGGGTTGGGTCCCTAAAGAAGGATATATTGGTGGGTACAGAAGAGGGTGGATGAAAAGGAGAAAGGCACTGAAGTACTGGAATGGCACAGTGGTCCTGATGATGTGCTCGATTAAGCACAGCAATGACTGTGGGGATGATGCAAGAACTTAGAGGACAGCATATACAACCATGTATAAAACATATGAGCAAGAATAACACTAACAGTGTGCTATTCATTTGACACATGTAGCTGTCACTGTGGTTAGGTACCTTCAAAGTGAATTTTGGCACAGAGACTTTGTGTGACAGAGTAGCTGTAATGTGTACAGAAGTGGATCTCCAGGTCTTTCTTCCCAATGTCAGTGGGTGGACTTAAGCCCCCAACTTTTGAATTAGTAGTCACACACTCAGCTGTTGTACCAGCAGGAATTTTACACCCACATTAACATATCACAATATCAAACATCATTTCCAAACTTCAAAAGATTATTTTTCAGTCTTATGGTTTATCAAAAGGAAAAAGCAAACAACAAAACAAAACAAATCCTATTTGTCTTCAGCTGGCAGGATGTTTTTTTCATCATCAGAACAACCAAAATAAGTACGTAAATAAGTAATTCACCACTTTTAAAGCAGGGATTGTCATTTACCCTGGGTCCATTCTACTAGGGAGCGGTGAACTTGAATCAGGAAATTAAATTTAGAAATAAATAATGGCAGACCCCGATCCTGTCACCATTTCTCACGAGACCCTAATAAGACTTTGAAAGGAGGACTCTGTGGAATTCATTTTAAGTTTGGGGAAAACAATATGCAATTTAAATATCTGCACATAAAAATGCTGAGGGTGGGTAGGCAGGTCAGGTAATGTCAGACAGCACTGGGAGCATAACCTTGCCCTCTGGACCTTTCCCTATCAAATACAATTATATGTAGCCAGGTTTGACAATGGCAATATTATAATTGGACGTTCCTGGAACTATTTGGGGAGGTTACTTATAGAAATGGCAAATAAACCTTATCTGTACTTTTTCAAAATTTATTCAGCTATCAGAAGAAATTCTGTTACATTTAAGTTAGGCTACTGGCATAGAGAGCTTTAGATGAAAGTATTTTTGTGAATGAGATTGAAAGACCCAGGAAGATAAACGATCCGATCAGGAACAGGGTAGAAAAGTAATGTTGACTGTTTTACTCTCTTTTTTTGTTTTCACAAATATTCATTCAGTTCCTACAGTGTGGGAAAAGGTGGTTTAAAAACCCATCTGGATGTTAGACCGAATTAAGGCTCCTCAAAGCGCCCCAAAGACTGAGAAGTAAGTAAATAAACTATCCAGGGAAGGATGAGATGAGTTCACTCATGGTGGTCCACACAACCCATTATAGAGTTGAATGGGGGAAAAGATCACTAGTCAGCAAGGCTTCTGGGAAGTGAAGATGTTTGAGAAGAGTCTTGCAAATCCATAGACTTTGGAAAAACTGTACTGAAGTAGGTGGGAATTGGTCATAAAGGTTAAGGTATGAACACATGTGTCTTTTCAGTTTAGCCAAAGGATAGAATATTGAAAAATAATACTGGAAAAGTAGATTGGGACTTTGTTGAAAATGGACTTGAACTGAGGTGTGGAGCTAATACTTCAGTTGGTCATCAACAAGAAGGCCACTGAAGGTGGGACGGATGATTCCAGAAATCTTTTAAAAAGCTTGGTGGCTCAGAAAGGGATTTGACTGGGATTTGAAAGACTAGGATGGAGTCTATTGGAACTTCTAAGCAGAAATACTGAAGTATTGAACCAAACATTGGTCATAAGAATTGGTACCAACACCAAAAAGGAATGATTTTTTAAAAAATTATTGTAGAGATAAAAAAATCAGTAGCTTATGACACCTAGTATGACTAGATGGAGAATAGAAATGTGAGTTTAGAAATTAAAGAAGATTGTAAGACAATAGTCATATCTAGGACCAATATAGTGAAAAGTTTTGAATGCTATTGGGAAGTGCTGCTTGAAGATGTTTCCTAAGCTCAAGGGGTGGAGGGATGAACTATTAGGAAAGGAAATTGATTTTTTTTTTCTCCAGTGAAACTCAACTGTTTTTTAAAAGTATTAATGGATACAGAGTTTCCAAGACAAGACTGAAAGAGTCCAGGGAACTAGGCAGGCCTTAATGAAATCATTGGTCAGGCATTCAGGTTGTTCTTGCTACTATTAAGTGCTGTTCAGTCAGTACTGACCCATAGCGACCATATGTACACTATGAACAAAACACTGCCTGGACCTCCATCACTCTTTTAACTGGTCCTGTGCCTGAGCTCATTGTTGCAGCCATGGCTTCAATCCACCTGTGGAGGGCCTTCCTTTTTTGCCACCCTTCTACTTTACCAAGCATGATGTCCATCTCCATCAATTGAACCGTCCTAGCAACAGGCCCACAGTACATGAGAGGGAGTCTTGTCATTCTTGCCTCTAAGATTCACTCTGGCCCTACGTCTTTCAAGATAGAACTTTTTTGACCTTTGAGCAGTCCATGGTATTTTCAATATTCTTTTCCAGGACCACAATTCATATCCATTGATTCTTCTTCATTCTCCTTTACTCAATGTCCAACTTTCACGTGCATCTGAGGCAATTGAAAACGCCATGGTGTGGATAATATACACCTTGAACCTCAAAGTAACAGCCTTACTTTTCAAAACTCTACAGAGCTCTTGTGCTGAAGACTTATTCACTTCTACACATCTTTTCATCTCCTGACTGCTGTTTCCAGGAGAATTGATTGTGGATTCAAGCAAGAAATATCCTTTGACAACTTCAATCTTTTCTCCATTTCTCATGATGTTACATATTGGTTCAGTTGTCAGGATTGGATCTTCTTTATAATCCCTGAGCTGTAATCCCTACTGAAGGCTGCACTCCTTGATCTCCATCAACAAGTGCTTGGAGCTCTCACTTTCAGGATAGGTGGGGATAAAAATCAAGTCAAACAAGAATAATATGAAGGAGTACAGATCGGGAGGGCATTAAACTCAGTAGGAAGAAAACAATATGGGAGAGATGTAAGTTAGGGAAGTGATGATGGTTGTGAGGAGGGGAGAGGAGAGTTCCAGGATTGTAGATCTTGGATGGGGGACATTCTGAATGAGGAAGAGATCTGGTGTACAAGTGGGTCATGTTGGCTGGACTTACTAATTTCAAAGAATTGTGTGGCTGTCAAGGGTGAGTTGAAAAGAAAGTCCGAAGGAAAATATTCAGAGATTGACTGGGAGAAATCATGGACATTTTGAGAGAGAGGGAGGGAGGAAGAGAGAGAGAGAGAGAGAGAGAGAGAGAGAGAGAGAGAAATAAAGCAAAGGGAGTTATACTTCTTTTTTTCACATATAAGCTGCTTCCTTAATTCTTTATGAGCAGGGCCAAGTTGGAACTTACTCTCATTTTATACAATCCATGTGTTTTCTCATGCTTTGAAATATATCGGGTGCAATGTTTTTTCTTTTATGATCCTGTTCCTTGGGAAACATCTATTGCAATTTCTTCTGCCAACTCATATTTTTCTTAAATTAATCTTGGCTATCTCTGCCAAAATTAATCTAAATACCTTACACCTAGGTCAAAATTTCCAACGCACGGTCCATATCTGTTCCTGAATTAGCAGAGAAGGACAAAGAGATGCAGAAAGAGAAGTTTCCGGATGGAAAGGAATGAGGAAGAAAGCAGACGAATGGATTCTAAACCCTGATGGGCGCCATGACTTATGCATCTGGCATATGGAAAGTTTGTCAAACATGACGTTGGTCGGATGTGCTTAATGTTAGCTCCAAATAGTCTTCAGGAGCAAAACTTGTAGTAAAGTGTAACTTTTCTCTGGGTCTGGATTTGAACTAAGAACAAAAAGACAGCTTTGTATTTCCTAAAGTTCTACGCTGTGTCACCATCGGACTGGAACCTTTTCCCAAGTCTATGCATAACTACTGCATCTATGAGTGCATGGAAGGAGTTCTTTCAGCCTCAAAATTCCCTTTGAGATAGTCTCAGTCCCTTCAGTGTCTCCTAGCTAGCAGTGGCAAGTGAGAATGAAGGAAGCCAAGGTTTTCCTTAGACATGGGTTAGCTGCACACTCTTGAAAACCATTATTGCTATTAATGGCAATAGGGACAACAGCAAAAAACCCCTGCAATCAAGTTGATTCTGATTCACAGTGACACTGCAAGACAAGGCAGAACTGCCCTGGTGGGTTTACGATGTTGTCAATATTCACAGGAGCAGAAAGCCTCATTTTTCTTCCAGAAGTTGGCTGATGGGTTCCAACTGCTGCCCTTGCAGTTCAAAGCCCAACTTTTAAATGCACAAGACCACCAGGGTGCTTTGCCCTCTCAAAAGGATGATCAGTTAACTAAAATTGCTCATAACAGAACAAGTTCTTCATTTGGTTTGGTTTCTATGCTCTGGACTTCTTAGTGGTACTGCCTCTGTGTTAGCTCTGACACATGAGGACCTTATGTATGTAGAACAACATGCCACCAGATCCTACACCATCGTCATCACCATAAATTCTGAGTCCACTGTGATGACCACTGTGTGTTTTGTGTGTCTTCCAATCTAGGGGGCTCATCTCTCAACACAACATGGGATGGTATTTCATGGTGATCCATAGGATTTTCAGGGGTTAATTTTTAGAATTATATTCCCATTCCTTTTATGCCTTTGCCTATCATAGTCTAGAAGACCACTGGAACCTGTCCACCATGGGTACTCTTGGTGGCACTTGAAATATTGGTGGCTACATTGCATAGCCTCCTAGCAGTATGCAGGTCCTCAAATATTATAATCATAAGCAAGTCACCACAGTATGACAACCTGACAGATAGTTAGAGATTCTAAACTTTTGTTGTTGGATGCCATTGAGTTGATGCTGATTCATGGGAAACCCCTGTAATTGAAATACAGAGTTTTTAGACTCTAATCTTTACAGAAGTCCCGCATCAGGTCTTTCCTCATGTAGCTTCTGGATGGGTTTGAATTGCTAACCTTATGCCATTCTAAATGTATTAGGGAAATAGAATGGTAGTTTGATTAAATTATATGCTTTCTTCAAAGGAGTCCTCATGACTTTGTGGGTTAAGTGCTAAACTGCTAACCATGAAGTTGTCAATTCAAATCCACCAGTTGAGAGAAAGATGGGACTCTCTGCCCCTGTGATAATCTGCTATCAATTTGAGACTTAACAGTAAAGGGGTGGAGCTTAGTCTGTCAAACAGGTTGCAGCTTGATGACCTCATTTGGAAAGATAAATAGCTCACATGAGGTGGGACACAGACACACTCCCTGCCAGACACGATCTACTTTGTTTTCTGAAAAGGCACATGGAGCTATGCCAGTGCCCTGAAGCTGAAGGAGTGATGTACAGACACTTGCCAGTGCTGAAATGCTTCCACTACTATTAGATCCACAAGCCTCTTCACCCATTGACCTGTGATCTTTTTGCATTTGGTATCATTGCATGTGTTTCATGAGTTTGAAGAGGAATTTATAGATTAATATCAGGCATATGGGCTAACATCAGACTGATTGACTTGATCTGAACTGGCTTGGGATGTTCTTGGTCAATTGTTCTTTTATATAAAGCTCTTCCTTATACACATATAAGTGTCACATTTGTTTCTCTAGTCTACCTGGATGAAAACCTTATGGTACCTTGGGAGTGGGGTATTAGAGAAGCAAATCATAAATATGGAGAGTGGATGCTTTGACCATTGACCACTGCCTCATGGTAGTGTTTCTTCTTTGCCTCACGGGAGGTCAGATATGTCCATGCAGTTCTCCTGCATTGCTTTCTGGCTTGTTTTCTGGAAAGATAATGAAAAGTTTAAAATTTTTGCTTTTTTTTCCAGTTGTTGTCTTTATTTATTCTTGTTTGAACTGGCAAAAATGAAGGCTGTTATTGTATATTTTGAGCTCAGGTGTAGAAATTGCCCCTTTGAATTTCTCAGAAACCATGCTGTTTAGGGAAAATGGCTGACAGAAGGTCAAAATGGCTGACAGAAAGACTGGATCTGGCTTGATGCAGTCAGGGGTGTAATCCCATATTTTGAATTAATAGAATAGTTTAGATAAGGATTAAGGTAAGATAGCTAAGGATTGGACTTAACTGTTTTAAGAGTTGAGTTTAGGATCAGATTTACTTTGTTTATAATGATTTCTTGTGCCTATTATTGACATAATGATTCATAGAAATGATTATTGGAAAGTATGAAAATAGCTTAAGAGCGCATTTGCTTTAAGCCATTAACATTTGAATCTTTAAATGAGTTTAGGACACACCAGCAAAGAAGTTTCTGAAAGGATAACCTCCACCCAATGATTTGGAGTACTCAGGACATTAGAATTCCAAAAGACTTGCCTAGGGGGCTGTTGAAAGATTGAAGATAAAAGAATGTTGGCTCTTTTGAATCTTGAATTAGTGGTTTTTGTTAGAAGTTGGAAAAAACAACAACCCTGAAACCATGAGGAGAACTCCGCTGTAAGACTACACTGTAAAGGGAGCTTGTGGGCAGGCTGAAATTCTTTCTAGGTGACCACCTGGATCCACTTGTTGAGTGGAAGTGAGAGAAATGCAACAATAAAGAGATGATTTAAATCTGGCCACTGACACCCATGACCCTGTTTTACAGAAATTAGAGGAGAAGATGACAGCAGTTTGACTGGTCTAGAGTTCATGATCTAACCCAAGGGGCTGGAGTTGTTGAGATTTTGTGATGGGGCCCATGATCTAAAGACAAGGCAGCCAATGGGTACCCTGGGGAGGGTAAATGAGGCAGCCCACACTGAGTTCACCAGACCCAGACCAGATGAAGAGACTGGTTTTTGAGACTGTGAACTGGTTCATATTGCTGCTGACTTTATGGATGGCCCGTCTGGATTTGACTTTGCTTATGGATGCAGACTCACAAAGTTCCAACTGGAATGAAGATTCTTCACATCAAAGAATATGATTGTCTCCTCAGACCATAGGATTGATGTAAGTGGATACTCAAAATTGGAAGGATAAAGGCATATAGTGACTGGCTTACGAAAAGTTTCATAGGTGGGAGAATATATTCTTAGGAATATGTTCATAGGCTTATGGTGTAGGTATTCACATAAGGATATGACATTCTTGTTTCTGTGCTAGTTGTATAATCTGTTGTCAACTTGAGACTTAAGAGTGAAGGGGTGGAGTTTAGCTTGTCAATCAGTCACAGCTTGATGACCTCCTTTGGAGGTGCTAAGCAGATAAATAGCTCAGTAGAGGCAGGACACAGACACTCTGCTTCATCTTCTTCTGAAAAGACACATGGAGCTATGCTTAGAGCCCTGAAGCTGAAGGAACTGCGAGAATACCCCTGCCAGTGTTGAGATGCTTCCACTGCTACTGGATCCAGGAGACTTTTCATTCACTGATCTGTGATCTTCCTGTTTCAGCATCATTGCATATGTTTTGTGAATCTGAAGAGGAATTTATAGATTGGTATTGGACATATGGGCCAATGGACTTGATCCAGACTGGGCTGGGATGTTTTCTTACTATACAACTACATTTTTATATAAAGCTCTTTCTTAGACACTTATGACTGCCTATGGATTTGTTTTTATAGTCTACCTGGATTAACACAGCCCCCATAAAAATCTATATCCTTGGAAACCCTATGGGGCAGTTCTATTCAGTCTTACAGAGTTGGTTTGCGTCAGAATCTCCTCTGTGGCAGTAGGCAGACTTTCTCCAAGCCTTTTTCTGGTTTGGTCAGAAAGATGAGACTACTTGGGAAAGCAGGCTGACTAGTACAGCTGATAGATCCCCACATCGCATACCAGAAATGGGAAGCCAGGGGACCATGAGTCTGACCACCAACGACCTTGCCAAGTGAGGACAAAGTTGGGCCCTAGCCATCTAGGGGCCACCACCTGAGTCCTACTCAAGAGGGACAGCCACCATTCCTTTTGAAAAACCCCAACCTTGAGGTCAACTGCCTCTGCCAGACACATAAGAGAGGCCTGCTAGCTCCGGGCAGTCTCACTACTTTTGCCTTTTCCGTAATGTAGAACTGCTGGTGAGGCAGTGGGAGGTAGTGGTGTGTGTGTGTGTGTGTGTGTGTGTGTGTGGTTCTGTCCCCAGTGTACCCTGATTTTACTGCTGAATAAACCTGCTGTGCTGCCACCTGCTACCTGCTTGTTTTGTCTCTGCATTGTTGTCATGTCACTGCTCCTTCTGAGAAGGTGGCACTGGGAACCACCCAAAGAAGGGGTCACTGCGCCCTAACAAAGGCAGAGCCCCTGGAGGAACTTGCGGGGTGCAGCTCTGATCCCCATGGGTGAGTCACAAGCTGGAGGCAGACAGGACACTTAGTAAGAACTTCATACAAGTGGTTTTTTTCCAGTGAAGAGACCTTGGCAGAAAGAAACAGTCAAAGTCTGGACTGTGATCGTCTACTTTTAGAATCTTTCTTTGGCTTTTGTATAAAACCTTAGCCTCTGAAGGCATATAAAGAGCATCAAGTTTGTTCTGCAAAAAAATAAACTAAAAAGAAATTAAAAAGAAGAGAGAAGGGAAGAATCGGGAAATTGCTTCTAAGATAGCAATTTATTTAATAAAATATTTCATAAAATAGTTCTGTGACTTACGCTTCATTATTTAGAATCCTTAAGACATGGTTGCCCTTACTGAGTCTGTGGCTAGTTCAAGGATTGTTAACTAAGTTTTTTTTTTTAAATAAGTCCACATTTCATCACTTAGAAATGGGATGTGCTTTGGTCAGATGCATCTGTATTACTTAACTAACCTTTGAAAAGTGGTTGAAAAGAAACTCTTTTTTAAAGAAAGAAAGCCTTAGTTAGGGTATACTCACACACACACAATTTTTCTTTCACCTTGAGACCACCAGGATTGTGGGGATGGTGGAGAGCTGGTCTGGTCTTTGTTTGGATTGAGTATTTTTATTTTTAATATCTGTCTTCTGAGTCAGAAGTGGTTATCTCTTAAAAGAAAAATTCGATGGCTTGAAAGCTGAGTGTTTGTGCTTTCCCGTGGAAATGTTAACATTGAAGTAGCCTTCAGAGTGGCTCAAAGTTAGCACCCCAGGAAGATAGATGAGTGACCTTCCCCGCACCCCATGCCTACCCCCATCTCTCTGCCTCCATTTAGCTGCCGGGCTGGGAGCTCCCTCTGCCTTGAAATGGGCGGTTCTGTGGGCAAAGCTGTCAATCCAGGTGGCTTGGAAGGTTTTGTTGGGACAATGGTGGCTTTTCATGAAGATTTAGTAATCCGAAGAATGTAGCCTGTACTTGAGAGAAACCTGCTTCTGTTGATATGTTTATGTGGCTTCTGGGGGAGGGGGAGGAATGATATGTGAATTGCCTGGAAATTTACAAGTCAGTTTGAACTTGATTTATTGAGACTTTATGAAAAGGTAAAAAAAAAAAAAAGTCACCTATCCAGTTTCCTGATACATTAAAGATCGGATGTCAACCAGTTTTTTTCTGTTTGCAACCCTGACCCTTCAAGTGGATGACTGAAACGCTCTACTTTATTTCAGCAGCATTCTTCAAAGATGAAATATCCACTTGATGCTTAAAACTCTGCAACTTTTTTTTTACCATTTCAGTCAGGTCTGTCTGCTGATGGAAATGCTCTGCTTAGGATACACAAGCTGTTAGTGGCTTGTACCATTTATTGTAACATGTTATCAAGGAGGCCAAGATAGGGATCAGTTAGCTTGCTGGCTCTGCCCCCTTAAAGATGGTGTGCCTCTCCTCCCTCCCTAGAGAGGGTGTGAGTGGTGCCTTGCACATTAAGGTGCCTTTCTGCCTGAAAGGAAAGTCAATGCAGAGGACCTCCCAAGAAGTGTCTGTAGATCTGAATCTATACACACAGAGGGGAACTCTCAAATCCAACATAGAAAATTATCAACATGCCTGCTGTCTAAGCCTCCAATTAGCATCGGACTGCTAACCTCCGGTTCAGCAGTTTGAAACTACCAGCTGCTGCAGGAAAGAAGAAGGAGGCTTGCCACGTCTACTTCCATCTGTCACTTTGTCCTACGATGGTGGCTTATGTGATGCTAGAAGCTATGTCATTGGTGTTTCAAATCTCAGCAGGCTCACCCAAAGGGAACAGACTTCAATGGAGCTTCCAGACTAAGAACAGGCTGCAAAGAGGAAATGGCTGTCCTTTTCAGAGGAAGCAGCTGCTGAAAACCTTGCAGATACTGAAACCATTGTTAGAGAGAGTGCCAGAAGATGGGCCCATCAGGTCTGAAGGCACACAAAATATGACCGAGGAAGGACTGCCTTCTCAAAGTACGGTTGGCCATAATGACTTGGGTGGAGTAAAGCCTTTGGATCTTCCTTTGCTGATGGGGTATGTCTGAAAATGAGAAGAAACAGCTGCAAACATCAATTAATAATTGGAAATTTTAATGTGTGAAGTGTGGAGCTAGGAAAATTGGAAGTGTTGCAATGGAAACATGCAATGAAATACATAAGGCTCTATGTTGTAGGCAATCCCAAGCTGAATGGACTGAAATTGACCATTTTGAATCCAAAAGTTCCATGATTGACCATACCCAAAATGACACAACACAGACAAGAGGAATAGTGTTGGATTCATAGTCACAAAGGACATTTGAAGAGCAATACTGTCTGTGATAGGATAATGTCTATCTGCACACCAGGAAATCCAATCCTGGTGGAAACATTATTCCAATGTATGCCCTCGGGTGAGAAAAGGCAGATGATTGCTTTTCCAAGGTTATGGCATCAGCGGTCATTTGACTTTGGTTCAGATCTCTTACTTTGAGGGTATCCAATGAATGGTGACCAGGGACTGCCACTCACTCACTATTTTAATGTCCTCCTTGCTTTTTTATGACATGTAGTAGTCTGCTAGGCATCGTTCTGCCTTTGTGAAGGAGTGTTATAGAAAGCTTTGCCCTCTCACCACTCCCTATTGTTTGTTTACATAGTGTCCAGCTACTTAAAATTTTTATCTGTATGAGTCAACAATTAATGAATTGCAGTCTGAAACCAGTTTATACTTGTATGATTTCCTTTTCTCAACAATACTATAAATGCTAAACTATAGGTTAAATTAATGGCACTCTCAATAGAATTACCTTTTGTTCCAGAAGATGATTGATAATATTCACTGTCATAAAATGATAAAGATGCATTGCCTTTGGTAAATCTGATGCACAAGATCTCTTTAAAGTGTTGAAAGCAAGGGTGGGACTTTCATTACTAAAGTGTACCTGATTCAAGCTAGGCTTTTTTTCAATCACTTCATATACATGTGAAAGGTGGATATTGAATATGGAAGACCAAGGAAGAATGGACACATTTGAATTATGGTTCTGGCAAAGAATACTGAAAGTACCACATTCTGCCTGAAGAACCAACAAATCCGTATTAGAAGTACAGCCAGAGTTTTCCTTAAAGGCAAGGATGGAAAAACTTGGTCTAAGGTGCTTTGGATATGTTGTCAAGAGAGGGCAGTCCCTGAAGACAGACATTATGCTTGGCAAAGTAGAGGGGAACTGAAAAAGAGGCAGGCCCTCCACAAGATGAATGCCCATAGTGGCTGCGACAATGATCTCAAACATAAGAACAATTCTGAGAATGCTACAGGACTAGCCGGTGTTTCCTTCTGTTGCCATTATGAGTTGAAATCAACTCAATGGCACTGTGGCTGTTACATCATTTCATGTCAACTTGAAGATACGATAAAAATGTAGGGGTGAAGTCTAGTCTGTCACTCAGCTCACAGCCAGTTGATAACTCCTTGTGGGCGTGGTCTTCTCATAAGGAGGGTCCTGGGGCCTCTGCCTTGCTCTCTGCCTTTACCTTCCTGCTGGAGAGCCACTCTGAGACCTGCCCAGAGTCCTGTGATGGATCCACACAACCTTGCACCCACCAGGCTGGGACCCTCCCACATTCTGATTCCTTGCCTGTGGCTTTGTATGTGTGAAGAGGAACTTAGGGACTAGTGTTGGACATATGGACTTGCGTTGATCTGGGAAGGGATTTTTTTCTGATATATAACACATATTGTTATCAAGCTCTTACACATAGATGAGTGACACGGATTTAGTTTCCTTTGTCAAACAGGCACCGAAGTCCAATATCTTAAAATGATAATGGTGTATCTAAAGGGAACCGGAGGCATTTGTGAGTGCATCAAGTCTAAGAACAATTCATTCTTATGAATCACTCCACTCCATATATGCCTTCATGAGGAGATTGTAGAAGATATGAGTCCTAGAGCAAAATGTGGTAAAGTTATCACATGGCACCTGGCTATCAGAAACATAGCCTTTGGGGTCCTTTACCAAGCAACATCTCAGTGAGGCATCAACTAAGTCCACATGAAACAAACACAGCAGTTTGTGTGATCCGAGGATTATAAATAGAATCCAAAATCAGGAGGAAGGAATGGTATCAGAACGCAAGTTCTGAACACCCAGTTTGCAGAAGGATATAGATGCCTTCAGGAGCTCAAAATCCACTTGCAGTGTCTCCACATGGATTAAGATGTCAGTGAATCCGATCTGATCATAGATCAGATGGAAAGCCTTGCTACCAGGCAGAAAGCATTATAGTCCTTTGTGGCAAATCTAGTCAGGTTAAAATATATTACCATTTGCTCTCCCTGTTGATTCATTTAATGTCTTAGTGTTTTATGCTTTCTTTTCAATTGAGGTTTTTCTCAGGTTTGTCTAGTCAGTGTTGTTGGCTTTGATTCCTTCCTATTTATGTTTTGTATGATTTTATGTATATGAAACCCAGACTAGGCCAATCTATAGAGACAGTAATTGGAATAATACTTACCTAGGGGAATGAATGTCAGGGGGAAATGGCAAGATTACAACTACTGTGAAAAGAAAATGGTCTGAAATTCATTGTGGAGATGATTGCACAACGCTTCTTAACATGACTAAACAATTAAATTCTTGAGATGTGCCATATATGTCAATAAAGCAACTCAAAAAGAAAATAAACAAGTGTGTGAACATGATAAATCAAGGGACAAGAGATGGAGTATTCCATTCCCACCACACACACACACACACACACACACACACACACACGCCCACAGAGGCACTGACACCTTTATAAGCAAATGGTTCTGAGAGTGTGAAGCAGAAAAGGAGTCCAGAGAGGATAGAGGAGGTTTTTGTGTGAGGACAATTTCAGAGAGAACTGTGTTCTGATCCTTTTTCTCATTGTCATCCACAGGGCTGTGACAAAGTGTTTTCTTTGAGGATCTTATTTAAATGCCTTTCATAGAGCCTAATGGAGCCTGGTAGCCAAGGATACAGAAGAGAGGAGGCACACAGGGAGCAAGGTGCCCTCTGATAAAGACAGCCAGGATACACCACCTGTGCAGTGACTGATTCTTTGAGGCTTGGTCAGAAGAGAGAGGACACCCTCTGGGTCAGATCCAAAAGAGAGAAGGCCCGAAGGAAATCATAAAAAATTCCATGGGGGGACCCCCTTCAGCCACATGTCTGGTCTTGAGAATGCTTCTCAGCTGTTGAGGAACTGCTTTGTGCTTATCTTCTACCTTACCCTATCTGCCTGTGATGTTTATCTTTTATGCCAGCTCCATGCACTTGGGTGAAGATAGGGTTGGAGCTCAACCTATACATAAATCCTATTGAAGCCTGATGACACCTTCGTGGGGGTGTGGCCTCTTGCATAAGAGAGATCCTGAGCAGAACTGAGTTCTCTCTTACCCCTTCACCTTCTGCTGGATCTAGGTCTTCTGTCTGGTGCGTCAAGCTCCTGTTATGGACCTGCTAATCTCAGGAACCATCAACAGACTGCCGACCCTGGATTCCCTAGGCTGACATTGGATCCATCAAGTTCTGCATCCATCAGCCTGAGCACTTTCGGCCTCATCTTCCTGCTTCCTGCTCATTGTGCAGCTCCTGTAGCTTCACAAACCAGGGGGGGACACCTCCAGCATATATCTGATCTACAGACTTGTACCAAACTGGACTTCCTTATTTCTACAATTGAGTAAGCAATTAATTGAGATAAATATCTTTCTTCACATCTGTATATAAGCATCACTAGTTTTGCCTCTCTAGAGAATGCAATCTACGACACTGCCCCACTTTGGCAGCACCAAATACATCGTCCCTAATGAGGGGGGAAGGAAAATAGGCTTACCACATCACCACCGAGAGGCTTCCAGTGTGAAGTATAAAGCATAGAACATTTCTTTTTATGTCAATGTGAGCATTCTATCTTCTGATTCCAGACTATCTACCTTAAAGACACTGAAGGCTGCAGCCTTTCTGCTGGGATCTGGATTTGAGTCGAGAAAATATTGCTCTGCCTTCCTAAATTTAAATGCATCATAGGAAGCAAAAGTAAAGTTGTGTTTTGAGTATATCAAGAGTTGTGCCTGTTCAGTATGCTGGCTTCACTCACATGACTCTGCACCTCATTACAAACCATGGAGAGCCTTGAGAAGAGTGGAAATTCCACAAGCTTTCACTGTGTTCATGTGGAACTTGTACATGGGCCAAGAGGCAGTTGTGCACACAGTGCAAGGAAATATACTGTATGATTTAAATTAAAATTTTAAAAAGCTGGGTGTCCAGGGTGTACTTATTTTGGGTCACTTAGCACATACCCTGAGGCAGTATTATCAATTATAAACAGGAAATTTAAATGCTCTGTAAAGTTACATTCTCTAGCTAGTTTATTCTTAAGTAATATATAAGCTACATATCTTGAAATGGATATGAACAAACTTAAAACTTCAACAATTGACCATTAAATAATTGAACATTCCATAATAGTAATTATGAATTAATGAAAGGATATAAAACAAACTAAAAAAGTCTGTTACCTATAGTTGCCTATAAACTTGAGTTTTCCCTCATTTCAACTCTTTTCACATTAGCAGGACCCTGCAGTGCTTCTGTCTATTGTGCTTTGGCTCTCTATGGATCAGAACTAAATGGCACTTAACAACACAATAACAAAAACAACAACATGATTAGCCTAAAAGTTCCTTCCTTCATGCCTGCCTCCCGTCTTCCTTCCCTCCCTCCCTTCTTCCTCTTTCTTTTCTTAGAAACTATGGATTTATTTTTAAAAGTTCAAATGCAATATTTCAGACTAATTTGCATCAGGGGATGCATTGTAAATATCTTGTTTTCTAAGTATTTTTTCATTTGAAGCAGTGTTTGTCTTAATTTTTTAGGCTGTACTTTCTCATAGAAGAGTGTAAAAGTTTGCAAAGATTTTCTAATGTGTTCAGATTTTTTCCAAAAGATAGAACTAAACAAATCTACAAAGCTAAAATGCCTGGCTCTTCTGGATCTTTATGCTGTACAATCCATAAAATTCTATAGATCCCAGAATGAATCTAATTAAGCTTGTGGGTGAGCATGATGTCTCCACTTCCAATCCACAGCTTGCGTTTAAGTGTCATTATAAGTAATAATGGTGCACATATTTGCTTAGTGTATTTTTAGACATATCCTGATTATTTTATTATTATTATATTGTTTGTTTGCTGTAACTTTTTTTTATTGGGGCAGGGAGTGCCTCTGTCAGTGGAGTTCTGGGCTGCCCTGATGTGGACACCTGCGTGCTCATAGGCGCTGAGGTGCACACACACACACACACACACACACACACACACACAAAGCTCTGGTGGCTGGGGTGGGCAAGCTCTTTCACAAGAGGGTAGTAGAGACTGAGTGGTCCCGACTGGGCAATACCTGACGCTATGGTCCCACCCTGGGTGGGAAGTCAGTCCTCAGTGCTGGGCTGAGAGGAGCCAGGCTAGGCAGAGGGGCCTCTGTCCTCAATCCTGCCCTGGACTACTGATCAGATCCAGCCCTGCGCCTGAGAGGTTGCTCCTCGGAGAGTGTCTGAGGCCCCAGTGCTCCATGGGAACATCCTCGGGTCCCTCTGTTGTGCTAGCTGTCAGAGGACGATCCTCCAGTCCAGGTGGTCCCCATGTCCACTCTGCTGGTGCCTCACTTCCAGGTGTTTGTTCTGAACCTTCTCAATGTGCTGCAACAGCTCTGCGTAGTTGATATTGGGGGTGCTGGCTTTCTGGGAGTTGGGGGCTGCCTTCAGACTGTCCTCGGCCTGAGCAGCTCTGGCTTGGGCACACACTGGAGCCAGTGAGAGAGCAGCTGGAAGGCGCTGCTTTGAGGCAGCAGCATGAGCAGGCCGAATAGGGCCTTGATCAGGTATAGGTGGGTCTTCACATCCAGCAGCTGCAGGCGCAAGTATGTAAAGATGGGACACTCAATCAGCTGCACCAGTTTGTCCACCTCCGTGAGGAAGTCCACGGTGACCTCCCGGTCCCTGAACTTCTGGATGAGGTCATAGGCGTGCCTGTAGTTCTGGGTGAGGAAGCAGAGGGACACCGTGGTGACTGGGTTGTGGCACCAGGAGTGGTACAGGCAGCAGAACAGGCTTTGGCTCTCCAGGGTCCTCAGGTCCTTTAGCTGGTTGCAAAGCTGGAAGAGCTCGGGGTTGGTCAGCAAGATGGTGTTGAGGGTGTGGACCATGGTCGATGTGAACCTGAGATCCTCCTCACAGAGCAGGATGTCTGCCATCGAGTGGAAGATGTTCTCCGCGTTCAGCAGGAGGCACAGTTGCCTGATGCTGAAGGTGCCTCTGGTCTCCAGGAGCTTCTGTTCCATGCTGAACCTCTTGAGAAGGTTGATCATGAACGTACAGAAGTAGGAGTTCATGGGCGGGGTAGAAGGGGAACATTCTAGGCCTTTGGTGTCAGCAGGGTGCAGCAAGCCGCCTCTGGCAGGAACAGGCACCTGGAGCTCTGAGTGGCCATCTTGGAGGTCTGGACCATCAAGGGGGCCTAGGTCACCCGTCTGGCCTGCAGGGGAGAAGGTGATTTCCACCAGCACCTCCAGATCCTTTAGGATAACCTTTGGAGAAGCTCCAGGGCCGATCTGCAGGGCTGGGGCAGCCGGAGGAGGGAGCTGCCCTTGCTCCGGATGGGAAAGACGCCCCTGCTTATTGTCAGTATGACCTAACAGTCGGAGTCTATTTTATTATTTTAAATTATTTTTTTCACTGTGAATTCAGTGAAAACTTACAGGACAGATCTCCAATTTTTCGTTCAACAATTTATACACATTATTTCTTTCAGATAAATGATCAAAAGTAGACCTGCCAGATCAAAATAAAGGTTTTTAGATCTTATTAAGAACTTGTTTTATATCAGCAAATTGCATTTTCAAAATGCATTTCAGTTCATACTCCTACCTTCCATATATGAGAATGTCCCTCATCTTCATGTTCTTATTAACACATGTTGACACCATTTAGCAATATGGATATCATTTAATATGCTAAAATGATATCCAAATGCTTACATATAGAAATATATATATATCCTTTACTGGTGAGATTGAATAAAAGGATCCTGGAGACAAAAATGGGACACACATTGGACTGCAAACTGACAAGTCAACGGTTTGAAACCAGCAGCCACTCCAGAGAAAGATGGGGTTTCCTCCTTCCATAAAGATTTAAAGTCTTGGAATTTCAAAGAGTAGTTCTACTCAGTCCTGTAGGATTGCTAGGAGTTAAAATCAACTTAATGGCAGTGAGTTTGAAATTAAGTGAGATTGAACATTTGAAATGCCTCTTTTGGTCATTTATATTCTTACATTATGACTTATGGTTCATGCCTTTTACTGTGGTTTTGGTTTTACATTTTCTTGTTGACTCATCAAACTTTCTAAATACTAGAGATTCAAACTATCTCAAATATCATGCAAATATGCTTGCTAGTTATTTCTTTTTTATATATATTGAAAAAAATTATATTTAGCATTAACCAGCTAGGCTCAGTTTAGATGATTCCAACTTTGTAGGCAACATCTAAAGCGTCGTAGTCAGGAGGCAATTGAACATATGCCTTCTCCTCACTGTCAGGTCTGATCAAGGTGTTGACCTTGGCTACGTCAATGTCATAGAGCTTCTTCACAGCCTATTGGATCTGGTGTTTGTTGGCTTTGACATCCACAATGAACACAAGTGTGTTGTTATCTTTGATCTTCTTCATGGCAGACTCTGTGGTCAAGGGGAACTTGATGACGGCATAATGGTCCAGCTTGTTTCTCCTGGGGGTGCTCTTCCAGGGGTATTTGGGCTGCCTTCTCAAACTCAGGGTCTTGGGCCGCCGGAAGGGTGACATGCCGACCTTCTTCTTTTTGTGGCTGTGGACGCCTTTCAGCACGGCCTTCTTGGCTTTTAAAGCCTTTGCTTTGGCTTCCATTGTGGGAGGGGCAGGAGCTTCCTTTTTTGACTTTGGTGCCATCTTCATAAAAAGCTCTTTTTACATTTTACAGATAATTTTTGGCACCTCAAAATTTAAAATCTTATTGGTAAGTTAAATCTTTCTTTTATGATTGTTTCCCTACCCCTTCTGATGAAGCTTGCTAGTCTCAATTTTGCACAAATATAATCTTTAGAGTATCTCTTTAAGAGATTAAGCTTTTCAATTTTGTTTTCCCAAATAGCTGACCATTTCTCACTTGTGAATCACACCCACAATTCTTCTTGGTACATAGTAGGAGCTCAAAAATGTGTTTTGAATGAATGAATAAATGTTCAAACTTATTAATTCTTACTTAGCCATTGAGTTGGTTCTGGTGCTGGTGATACCATTTGTGTTAGAGGGGAGCTGGGCTTCCCAGGAATTTTAATGGCTGATAGTTTGGGAATTATATGACCATTACTTCCTTTCCCAGAGCCTCTGGGTGGACCTTCACATCTACCTTTTCAGTTAGCAGTTGACTGCAGTAGTTTATTTTACCCAACAACTCCATTTCTTACTTAGGAATAAATTTATTCCATCTTAATGTAGGATTTCCCTATGCTTTGAGAATGAACTACAGACTGAATTATTCCTGTACACTGCAAAAGTCCATGATAAACATCTACATGTTCTTTAAGGACAAGAAATGAGTCTCTTTTATAAAAGCAATAAGATAAAAATACTATGGATTTATTTCTTAATGTGGCAAGATCCACCATTTATCCAATGAACCACAGACTATAACAGAGTCTAGGAAGAATGATAGATTGCTTTAATAGGTGTAGCAGATCCCACTGTCTGTCTATTCAATAATCACTCCCTGTTTTTGCTTTATGAACAGAATGCCAATTTTCACTTGGGCATGTGTCAGCAACATGCTCAAGAAGGTGGTCAGGAGTCAACCACCCACGTAGAATAGCCATTTCCAGTCTTTTTGGATTGGCAATTGGTTTGTAATTGAGTCTATGCTCAGCTCTGACTAATGGAGGCTGAAGGACCATCAACTAGGGCCCTCAGGGACATATTAATATCTCTCAGAAAGACATGCATGTTTCCTTTCCTCCCCCAAACACATATGTACACACATCTTCTTCCATTGCACATTACCATGGGCAGAGGCAATACTGGAGTCTGTGTCGACCATTTTACTTACAGGAAGGGGAGGTCAGAATCCTAACCAAGTTAGCTTTTTAGAATCACCAGTTCTCTAGGCTTCTTGGTATGTGAGATGACTGACCCACTTTTAACTACTTTTTTCCATTTTTTGTTTCTGTGGTTTGTTTATTAGGGTATCCAACGCTTGGGTGAGCCATCAGCTTTCCCAGGCTTTAGTTTCTGTGAAATAGCACCAGTGAGCCAAGGTGTCATGGTCCTTCCAGGTGCAAACTTCTGATTCCACCTGATGAATAGATGCTCTTTGGAGGATGCTTCTCATTTTTTCCTAAGGTAAAGTGTTTTAAATTCTGGAATAGGGAAAATGAAGATTCCACATTTTACACTAATGATCTCCTAGGAGCTTAATAATGTCTAAGAATCAATGTATCTATTTTGCCCATAAAACCATTGAAACTAAGTGAAGTTAATTACATACCCAAAGGTTTAGGTCGCTAAAATTTAAAACAAGCCCACTTCTCTGACTCTAATCTTGATCCCACCTTCCCTTGTGCCTCACAGGCACCGGCACCATTATCTTTGGTTGGTTTATAGCAGCAGACAAACCTCCAGTGTGATTAATTTCTCATGGCTGTCCAGATGATCGCTGTTCTCTCTGAACAAGGACTCCATGCACAGCCAGAGAGGTGAAAAGGAATTTTACCACCCACCAATGGATTTTGGGGGGATTGTTAATGAACTTACAGGTCAGACTCTGATGTTTATATGAACGAAGATAAAACACACCTGTTCCTCTGGGAATATACCTTGAGGAATGGAAATATATGACTTATTTTGGATAGGATATTTATACTCTTCTAATCTATAAACTAAATGATGAATGACTGTAAATTAGAGGTCTGCAGTCCTGACAGAATGTATTTTATATCCTGGTCATTCAGAATCCCAGCCCTGGAGGAAGAGGAGAGCCGTTGGGTGGGACAGGTGGGAACAGTCTTTGCTGTCATCACATTAGTACCTGCAGTGGAGCCTTGGGGACATGTATCTATCTGCTGTCTCTATCTCTACGACCTCTTGTCTTCATAGCTCGCAGGATGGATGACATTATCTACACCTTCCATTTTCTTTATGGGTGAAAATCTTTATGACTCATTATATCTTGAGTATCTAGCCTATAACAGACACCCAATAAATATTTTATGCGTACTATTGTTGATTAATGAAGTTGAGAACTAAAGAGGTGAAATAACTTAGAACAAAACAACTAATAAATGACAGAGCCCAGACTTCTGGTCTCCTCGGTCTCATCTGATTGATTTTATTCCAGAGGGACTGGGAATCTGGTGTTTGTTTGGAAAATCATTTTTAAAATCCTGTCTCAAAATGTCTGGGATGTAACATAAATACGTCAGTCATTGAAAAAGAGGCCAAGTATATTTTCTTGTAGGAGGGGCAGAATAATCAGACTAATTCTGGGAGTACTTAATTGTGAAAATCTGCCTGTGTCCCTGGGCTAATGAGAAGGTCTAAAGTAAAGTGACCAGATTTTAAATAGGACACCATTGACTGGGGGTGATGGTGAGTTCTTGATTAAAAATTTGATCTATATGGAGCAACAAAATTTTTCATAGAACACAAAAATAGTATTGTAATATATTTATTTTAATTTTAAAATGCTGTGGGTCATTGTTAAATTGCTAAAAAGCGGGACATCTGGTGAGTTTAGTCTAAGGGAACCACTGATCATACTGAGCAAACCCTTCCGTATGACTGGAATCAACTTGACCAGGCTTAGAAAAAGGACCCTGGGGTCATAAATATAACGTCCCTAACAGCTAACCCCTCTCTAACCACATATTGATGGTTCCAGTATGATCTAATTAAAGGTGACAAGATCATGCTGACAAGGATCATACTGAAAAATATAGGTTCTGAAAAGGCTGTATCGAAGGATAAGGAAGGTGTCAACCTCTTGGAATTAGGAACGAAGAGAAGGATGAAATCAAAAGACATGATATGAAAACAAAGACTGAATGTTGTCCACTGTACTGGGCACAGGTTTTTGTCATTAGGCATTGTTGAGTGAGGGATCCTTGGTGGCATTGTTGTTATGCATTGGGCTGCCATCTGCATGGTTGGCAGTTCAAAACCACCAGCGACTTCTTGGGAGAAAGATGGGGCTTTTTACTCCAGGGAACAGTTACAGTCTTGGAAACCCACAGTGGATTGTGATGAGTCAGCATTGATGAGAGAGAGTTTGGTATGGGGATTGTTGAGTAGTTTCCCACTTGTTGCAATCCTCTGTACAACAGCACAAAGCACTCACTGCCTTGTCCTGCACCATTTTTGTAAACATTGTCTAGATTAACCCAGTGTAACAGCCACTCTATCAACTGCTCCTGTTGACCGTCTTCCTCCTTTTCACTGACCCACTACTTTACCAAGTGTGACTCTTCCAGCAACTGGTTCCTCCTGCTAACTTGTCTGAAGGACATGAGATGAAGTCTTGCCATTCTTGTTTCTAAAGAGCATTCTGGCTGTACTTCTAAGGTAAGCAAGTTTGTTCTTTTGGCAGCCCATGGTATACTCAATGGTCTTCACTAGTACCATAATGCAAAGACATCGGTTCTTAAGCCTTTCTTATCCAATATCAATATTTGATACATATATTAAATGTATGCCAATGACATCCTCAATGCTTTCTAGTATCTTAAATTCTGTCTATCTTTCTTGTTTTTACAGTAAATAAGAGTTTCCCAAATGAGGATCTTGGTATGATGGTTTCCATTTGTCTTGGTCTATTGGTGAGATCCCAAAATGTAAGAAGATGTTTCCTGTCAACTCTTGGGAAAGCAGTCTCTTTTTATGGAAGCCACCTGGAGTGATTATTTCTGATGGGCAGAATGGTTTCCTTTTTACAATTCCAGGGGACACCATTCACATTATATTTTATTAATTTCAATGAATGGTACACTCTAGAACTGTGCAGCATAGTGGTGCTACTTGTGGAATTGAGTCATGAGTAGCCATCCTGTAGCTGTAAGCCTTAGAGTCTAACAACAAATAAGAGAGAGAATGAAGTTAGGACTAAACTTGATATTTGGTAACACTGTTGAGCTACTGGATCAAAACTTGACTGAACCTTTCCTACAGCCATATGGAAGCCATGTACTCTTGTGTTAATTTCAGGATTGGGAGTGTAGGGGTGGAGTCTAGCCTGTCAATCTGGAAATATTCAATGAGACCTCTGTATGGGCATGGCTTTCTGGGAAATCTGGCCATATTGGAGTTAAGAGACTCATGACTCAGTCCCTTGGAGATGCTCTTCTGATAAGACACATGACAGCATGCTGATAAACCCTAAGACCTAGAAACTGGAAGAACCTGCCAGTGCTGAGATGCTTCTACAACCATGGATACTGCTGATAGACCCTGAGCTCTGGAAACTGAAGGAGCCATGCGGAGACCCTTGCCAGTGCTGAGATGCTTCTACCACCACTGGATGCACAAGACTCTGCACTCACTGGACTGTGATTGTCCTGGTGTCATTGCACGTGCTTCTTGGGTTTCAAGAAGACTTTATAGACTGGTATCAGACATATGGGTTAATATCGGCCTTATGACCTTGGGCTTGACTGGGTTGGGATGTTTTCTTAATGTACAGTTACTCTTGTATATAAAACTTTCTTATACACAGATGCGTGTCTCTGAATTTTCACGTCTACCTGGACTAACAGACCTACTTAAGTGTCAGGGGGACACACAATTTCTTTCATTGTTTAAATTTGTCAGTCAGATTTTATATTTCTTTTAATGGGGAACTTTGTGAATGAGGCATCCAGAACAAAGGTTATCTTAGATTTGCAATGGTCATCTCAACAGTGTAGACACTCAGATCAAACACCTGGGGTCACAGAGGGACTCCTTTGTCTGTAGTGTTGTATTTCACTTCTTTCTTGTGTTGTTAGGTGCCATCAAGTCAGTTCTGACCCGCAGTGACTCTACAGACAACAGAACAAAAGGTGACCCAGTGCTTTCCCATCCTCACATGGTTATTTTTGAACCTAGTGGTGCAGCCACTGAGACAGTTCATCTCCCTGAGGGTCTTCCTCTTTTTCATTGCTGACTCTTCTTCTTCACTTTACCAAGCCTCCTGTCCTTTTCCAGAGTTTGGTCTCTCCTGACAACATGTTCAAAATATCTGAGGCAGACTATTTATAGTCACCGGATAATTGTTGAGTTTCTATTTCAGCTTGGAGTAGACGTGACAGCTTGTATACACAGTCAAAAATTCTTCTCAACAAATTTCAGTATTTCCTTGAGTCCAGTCACTTTGCTAAGTGCAAGGCCCTAAAAATATAAATTAAAAAAATAAAGTTAAAGTGGGATGAAGAAAAGAATCCACCCTTTAAGAGCTTACAGTTTCCTAGACAATGGCCGTGTGGTGGAAATGGCAAGAGAACACGCGGGGCCACAGAGGCTTCCTGTAAGACACGTGAGTCAAATGTAACACGTGAAGGGTGATTCATTCCAAGTTGGGACATCAGTGAAGAAGTCAAGAATTAACTTGTCTATGAAATGGACTTGAAATTTCACAAAATTCCTATCACTGGATATGAGGATCAGGACATTCCAGACAACAAAGGGTAAATAAAATTCCAAATTCAGGGAATGAGGGGTAAAAAAAAAAAAAACCCTTGTGTGGCAAGTGCTGGGGTGTGAAAGTATTGGAACAAAAATTTAGGGTGCAATTTGGGAGGACCCAGGGTGTGGTGGGCCTGGAAGGCTGTTATAAGTACCTGGACTTTATCTGCCAAATGGATCTACCTCACGGCAGCCTTCATGTACACAATGTTATTGAAATAAATATAGACATAGAGAAAGGGCTTGTTTTATGCTCCTTGCTATAAGCAAAGGGGTCTTGTAGTACTCACTGATGATTTTCAATAGACTAAAAAGTCTTTACAAATAGACCCATAAGCAACCATAGTGAAAATATTTAATTTTAATTTTGCTTAGATTACAAGAATTTAATTTTACATGGATTTAAAATCAGTGTTCATGGAAACAGCAATCAATGTATCGATCAGTGAATCATGGTATACACATCTGAGGCAAAGACCTTCTTAAATGGTGCAAAGCTAAGGTCCCACTTTGAAGCCTAAGGTATACCTGTCCTAATCCATAGTATTTTCAGTGCTTCATTTACATGTGAAAGCTGGACAGTGAGTCAGGAAGACTGAAGCAGAAACCATTCATTAGAATTATGATGTGGGTGAAAAATATTTGAAGTATTAGGACTTCCTGATAATAAGCAAATCTATCTTGGAGGCATTCCAGTCAGAATGCTACATGGAACTTGATGAGACTTAGTCTTATGTAATTTGGACTTGTTATCAAGAAGAACCAGTCCCTGGAAAAAGACATCATATTTGGTATGTTAGGCTGTGTTCTCTAGAGAAGTAAAACCAGTCACATTTATATATGTATAAAAGAGAGTTTATATCAAGACATAAATGTATACATTCATGTATAAGGAAGTAGTCTATATAATGGCAGAGTGGACAAATCCATCCAACTTAAATCTATAGATCAGATGCTAACCTGGAAATCCTTCCAGAGTCAGAGAGTGACATTAAGATGGAGAATTTCCTGGATTTATGAGGCTTCCAGGGCCCAGAAAGTTATCCTAGTGGAAGAAGGGCAAGGCCAGAAATCAAGACCGGTAGATGCAGAAATGAACAGACAGATCAGATGTTAAAGGCAGACTGTGAACAGCCCTCAGGATCAATGAGAAGACCCCAGCAAATAATATCACAGGCAACTGACCCATGTCTCAAGAGACCAGTTGCAGACTTCAGGGAGGAAAAAAGAAAAAGGAATATCATTCCTCACTGAATATCCTTTGTGGATATCAAATAAACGTCAACCCCAAGAAGATGTCACCAAGCTATACACCAAGTGAGAGATTGACTAGATGCATGGACAGCGTGGAATGATTCACATTGTTAGGTTCAAACTATTGCAGATCCTGTACAGCCTAGCTGACATTGAACCTAATTGTCACACTCAGTAAAGCAAAGAAGAGGAAAAAAGTAAAAAGAAAAGAGGAAGACTTTTAATGGGATCGATAGACACAGTGGCCGCAATAATGTGCTCAAGCATAAAATGTGTGCTTTGAGTTAGAACCCATCCAGTCACATTAACAAGAACAATAGCATTATATGTCAGGAATTGGTTTAAGACCTTTTCATGTAATTCTTACAGTAACTTAATAAAGTATGTATGATGATGATTATCCTTTTATAGACCAGGACTCTAGGGCACAGAGAGGCTAGGTAACTTGGTCAGGATTACACTGCTGGAAATATTGAAGGTGGGAGTCAGATTCCAGTAGCCTGATTTCAAGTTCTCTGCTCTTAAGCACCCTATAAAGGTGTACCCGTCAAGGTATTCCAAAGAATAGTGATATGATTAGCAATGACTTAGTCACTGCTTGGAGGACTGGAACGCAGATAGACTGGACCCAGATGTGCATGTGAGGAACAAGCATTTGAATGGGTCAATGGCAGAGAGATGAGAGAGGGAAATGGACTTCCAGCTCGATGGTGACCTAGGCAGATGTGCAACACAGATCCTTTGCAACAGACACTAGACACCAAATGAGACAGTTATCTCTATTTTGGAGCAATGACTGTCAGAGGAAAGGATAAAAAAGTGATTTGAATACTCATTTGGAGAAGCTGAAAAAAATCAATGACGATAACCTCAAGAGGAACAGTCCTGTGCTAGTCTGATACAGTATAGTCATCTTGAGCTTTTAGAAAAATGTTTCTGTTTGAGGTGCACTTGTTTGTCCCTAAAGACTCCAAGTTCATTCCAATTTTCATCTTCTACCTCTTTTTAACATTTTAAAAACCATTCAGTCCATTATTGAGGTTTGAGGAATAAGGAACCTGAAGGGATTTTGTTTTGAAGGAAACATACTGTGCCCATTTCAAGAAATGAAATCAACAATGATATTCTGTTTGACCTTTTGTATATGTGGTTCTTTCCGACCCCCCCCACAACTTTTCACTTATTTCTCCTCCCCCCTCGCTCAATATTCCATCCCTCCCTCCCCTAGACCTCGTCTTCTGTAGTCATCAAAATCTTGTCAATTGGTATATAAACCACGTTTCTTCTTCATTGCTTTTCCGTATAACAATGGTGCTATTAAAGAATTATCTTTGTAAGATTGATTGAATTTGCTAAGCATAATGTTCTCCAGTTTTGTCCATGTCTTGTTCTGTTTAAGAGAGTTGCCATTGTTTTATATTGATGGATAGTTTTCCTCAGTATGAATGTACCACGGTTTATTTATCCACTCCTCTATAATTGAGGCTTTGGGTTGTTTTCATGTTTTTGTTATTATGGAAATTGCTGCAATAAATGTCGGTGTGCATGTGTCTGTTCATGTTGTATTCTTGATTTCTTTATGGTATGAAATATCTGAGTAGAGATATTACTCGATCATAAAGTACTTGCATTTTTGCATTTGCTGAAGGAAATGTAATACTGATTTCCATACTGTATGTACAACTCTAAAGTTCCATCAGTGTTCCTATCTGTCTGTATCTTCTTCTGCATTCATTTTTTGTTTATTTTCTTGTATTTCCCCCCAAGTGTCTGTGTGAGGTGATAGAAGTAAGACTGGTAATTGCAGGTTTCAGGCAAGTTGTCCAGTTGTGAAAGAGTTGAGTTCAAGATGCCAAGGACCCAATGGGACATTAATGCTTTTTAATGAGTATGTGTGAACTTGGTTTATCTTTGATGACAGAGAAATGAATTTATTATCAATGTTCCTCTGTTTGTCTATCAACAAATAACAAGATACACAAATAAAAATTCCCCAGGTGGCTTTAAAAGGCAGTCTGGTGAATCCAGTTGCCTCAAACTGTCAGATTGAACTATACTTCATTCAGCTAGATTGGGGAGAAATGATACAAGCCAAGCAAAGAGAACAATTAATGATAATACTCTAATAGAAAGTATGTAAGGTATGTTTCCTGACTACAAAAACAATAAATGATTGCTGTCTGAAATGTCAAAATTGGAAGATTATTTTTAAAAGATGAAATCAAATTCATCAAGTTGGTTCACATGTATAATCACAGTATAAGGACTTGCTCCCCAGGGTTTCTAGGGCTCTTTGCAGGAGCAGATTGCCTCCTCTGTCTCCCATGGAGTGACGGGTGGGTTCGAACAGCCAACCTTTCAGTTAGTAGCCTCACACTTAGCCTGCTGTTACCCCAGGGCTCCTTGAAAAAATGATAAAAAGAAAATTAAAATAATCAAACCCTCGCTACTCTGGATAATGGGTGTCTTGTATTTATTTCCTTTCATTTAGAAATGTGGACACATATAGCTAATAGCATGCTATCTTTATAATAGCAAGTAAATTTTCATTCAACATTATATCATATGCTTTTTGACTACGTCAAATGTCTTTGGGGGGGGTCTACTTTGAAATGGCTTCAGAACTTTGAATTCATATAGCTAAAATATAACTTACTCAATCATTCCACAATCTTTGAGCACTGGGAGTTCTCTCTTCTTTGTATTTTAAAAGATGCTGCGTTCTTTGTGTCTAAGTTTCAGATTTTTTTCATAGCCTAAATACTTGGAAGTTTGGAATCGTGGGTCAAGGAGTCTGAATACAGTAGCTTTGGGTCAAGGAGTCTGAACCCTTGATGAGTGTGTTCACAATTCTCGGTCCTGTTGTTAGGGGTCATCGAGGTAGTTCCATCTCATACAACAAATCACATTCCCTGCCAGACGATGCCCACTTGCAGCCACCTGACAGGACAAGGTCGAACTGTCCCTGTGATCTTCTAAGACTGTAACTGCTGACTGAAGTAGAAAGTCCCTTGTTCCTCCTGTGGAACTGCTGACTTTGCACAGTCCAAAGCATAACAGCCCCATTTTTCTCTATACCATCTCATAAGGATTCTACCATTCTAGCTAGTCAAATAAAATAGGAACCATATGAGGGATTGTTGACAGGAGACAACTAGTTCAGGAACCTATATAACTTAGGGGCTATATAAGCATCAGAGATGGAACGCAACTCTCCAAGTCCATCTGCCTTCTCACTTCCAGTAGAATAGGATGAAGTCAAACTCAGACTCAATCAGCAAACACACACAGTCACCAGGAAAAGCATGGTAAGCACAGCAATGACCTCACTTATCTAATTTCCTTCCTTGTATTGTTTTTCTCTTTCCCTTATGTTATTTTGCTAAGTGCCACCAAGTCAGCTCCAACCCATAGTGATCTGATGCACAGCAGAACTAGACACTCTACGCGCCTGTGCCACCCTCACAAATGTTTCCATGCCTGAGCCCATTGATGTAGCCCTTGTGTCAATCCATCGCATTGAGGACCTGCCTCTTTTTTGCTGTCCTTCCACTTTACCACACAAGATGTCCTTCTCTGGGGACTGGTCTCTCCTGACAATATGTCCTAAGCATGTAAGATGAAGTCTTGTCATCTGTTCCTCTAAAAGTTTCCTGGCCTTACTTCTTCCAACACAGATTACCTTGTTTTATTAGCAGTCCACAGTACTTTCAGGATTCTCCAGTAGCACAATTCAAAATGCATAAAACATCCTGTGGTCTTGCGTATTCAACATTCAACTTTCACATGCCTCTGATGCAATGGAGAGTACAATGGCCAGGTCAGACTCATGCATATTGACCTGATGCACTACATTTTTCATTCTCTTGACTACTGCAGTATTGATTGTGAATCCAAGCAAGACTAAATTCTTGATACCTTCAAACATTTCTCCATTTATTGGTCTAGTTGTGAAAATTTTGGTCTTCCTTACATTGAATTTTAATCCATACTGAAGGATACAATTGTTGATCCTCATCAGTACAGTGGTTCATTTCCTCCTCACAGTCAGCAAGCAAGCTTGTGTTGTCTGCCTCTCTCTGGTTGTTAAGAAGCTTTCCCCCAATCCCAATGCTGCATTCTTCTCTATGGAATCGAGCTTCTCTGATGATTTGTTCAACATACAGATTGAACGAGTCTGGTGACAGGATACAAAGCCGACACACACATTTCCTGATTTAAAACAATGCAGTATTCTCTTGTGCTGTTCACACAACTGACTCTCCATTCCTATTCTTCTCAAGGTTGTCCATAATTGATTAGAATCCACACAGTTGAATTGTCAATGAGACACAAATAAACATCTTTCTGGTAATCTCTGCTTTCAGCCAAGATCCATTGACATCAGCAATCATATCCCTTATTTGGGTCTTCTTCCCTGTCAGTGTATTACGGCAATATTTGTTGGATGTTCTTAAGTGAGATATTACTTGAATGTGAAAAGTGTACTTGTGTGCGATATTATTCTACAGTTTGAGAATTATTTTGGGGTCAGCTTTCTTTGGAATGGGCACATATATGAATCTCTTTCAGTCAGCCAAGTAATGATGTTCCAAATTTCCTGGCATAGACAAGTGAAGACTTCCAGTACCTTAGCTTACTGGAACATTTCAGTGCATATTCCACCAACTCCTGGAGCCTTATTTTTGGTTAATGCTTTCAGTGAAGTTTGAACTTTTTCCTTCAGCACCACTGATTATTGCTCATGTGCTACCTCTTGAAATAATGGACAGTTGATTAGTATTTTTTGGAACAGAGACTCTGTATTCTTTCCTTCTTCTCTTGATGGTTCCTGCACCATGTGTTATTTTTCCTCTAGGTTCTTTTAAGATTGTAATGCAAAGTTTGACTTTTTTTCGAGTTCCTTTCCCCCCAGATATGCTGAGTATATTCTTCCCTTTGGTTTTCTCAGTCTTGGTTCTTGCCCATTGTGTTATACTATTTGACTTTATCTTCTTGAGCTGCCCTTTGACCTTTTCTAATCAGCATCTGACTTTCTTTCCTTTCTCCTGTTTGCTTTAGCAAGTTTCAGAGTCTCTTCTGATATCTATTTTGATCCTTTCTTTCCTTTCTTTCCTGTCTTTTTTAATGATCTTTGCTTTAATGACCACCTCTTGTCCGTCCATTTGTCATAGTGTGGTGGCTTGTGTGTTGCTGTCATGCTGGAATTTATGTCGCTGGTATTTCAAATACCAGCAGGGTCACTCAACATGAACAGGTTTTAGTGGAGCTTCAGAGCTAGGAACAGACAATGAAGAAAGACGCGGCTCCCTACTTTGAAGGAATAAGCCTCTGAAAATCTTCTCCTTCTGAATATCTTCTCCTTCTTTTGGATTATAAAATCCATTCACCCAAGTTAATACCTGTCTACACTCTATTGCTTCATCTTCCCTCCCTTGTCTTCACTTCCGTAGGAACCTCCCAAGTTTGTTCCCTTTGAATTGATAATCTATGCCTTGTGGCACCCCTATCCCCCCAACCTTATAACCGTGGCCTCATACAATAGCACAATGGACAAATCTGCTGCTCCAAAATGCTAATGAGCAAATGATGTTACTTTGAGTATTACAAGTGTCAGACCCAAGCTGCAGTGTTTTTAATCACTTCCTCTTTAGGTAGCCACTGGATAATGAATGAGGAAGACTGCATAGACATTGGTGTGTTGGAGAAGAATATTTCAAAAAACAATGTTGGTGAAGAAAGAATATTTCAATTGCCATGGACATTTGTTGAGGGACATCTAGAATGCTTCTTCGAAGCAAGGATGGTGAGTTTTCTTCTCATGTACTTCGGACATGTCAGAAGAGACTTGTGCCTGGAAAAGGGCATCTTGTGTGGAAGAGCCAGTCAAAAAGGAGAGAGGTCCCCAATGAGATAAATGGCAGCAACCTTGGGTTCAAACATAATAATTAAGAGGATGTTGAAGAACTGGAAGGAGCTTCCTTCCATTGTGCACAGCATGGCTGAGTTGGAACTTACCTAATGTCAGCCAACAGCAACAAGACTCACATGTGTATTGAAATTCTCCAAAATTTGAGAGCTGAATATCCTTTTTTGTCATTTTTCCTCCTGCAAATACAAGGACATCTCAATATGCTGGTGATCAGATAATTGTATCTGTCCTTCTGTGAACTGAACCTTGGAAATCCGTTGTTGTTCTTGTTCTTGTTCTTGTTAGGTGTCATTGAGTTGGTTCCTACCCATAACAACCCTGCCACAACAGACCAAAACACTGTCTCGTCCTCTGTGATCCTCAGACGTTCATATGCATGAGTCCATTGTTGCAGCCACTGTGTTGATCTATTTTAAGGGCCTGGGCACTCTAGCACTGTGCTAGTCTGGGTAAACTAGAAGAACAAATTTCATAGACACACATGTGGATATAAGGGGACGGTTTATATATATAGGAGGAACAGGACACTAAGAAAGCATCCCAACCCAGTTCAGTTCAAAGTCATAAGTCCAATATTAGCCCATATGCCCGATACCAGTCTATAATGTCTCCTTCCAACTCACGAAGTCACCGGTCAGTGGGTGTAGAATCCCAGTGCTGGCAGGGGTCTCCCCATGGCTCCTCGCTTCCAGGGCTCAGGGTTTATCAACAGCATCCAGTGGTGGCAGAAGCAACTCATCGCTGGCATGGGCCTCCACATGGCCTCTTCAGCCTCAGAGGACCAGCTCCATCAGGGCTAAGCTACATGGCTTCTCCGGCTCCTCAGACGCTGCCATCTTGTCCTGTCCACCATTAATCATCTCTGAGACTAACTCCCAACAACTGGGGAGATAGCTTCTCATCTTCATGAGGGATATATTGCGAGATTTCCCAGAAGTCTCAGGACCATGCCCACACAGTGGCCTCATTGGCTACTCAATGGCTATCTCCATATTAACAGGGTAGACTCCACCCTTACATCTCAATCTTGAAGTTAACATAAGCACATGACCGCTACAAGCACCCATTTATTGATTAGGATCTTGACGATGTGAAGTATTCACTAGTACCCCTATCTACTGCCTGCCTACGAGATTCTGAAATAACCATATAGTTAAGTAAAAGCATATGTTCGTGCAAATAAATGGAACAATTTCATCTATATTTAAGTGTGCCTCCAGAGCTATAAAGATTAGCATCTTATTCCCAAGGAATATTAGGAAGAACCCCACAAAGTATACTATAAAAGTCTAAGAATATCTCTTTATTTAACATAATTTAAAAGCCTTTGATTTGTTAAGCCTTGAAAATCCCTTTGGCTTGTGTGGGAGTTTGAGACATGGCCTTTCACTAGCTCCTGTTGATTGAGTACTTACAGAAAAAAAATATGCTTTCTTCAAGTAAGCAGAGGAATAACTCTATTAAAGATTGTTATCAGACTGCAAAATCTGAGTAATTTATAGGCAGGTCAAGGAAGATATCAAAATTATGAGATTTTAATGATCATTAAATAACTCTTATTATGCCAAGTTGGGAGGTCCTCAGTTTTATGCTTCTAAAGAAAATTGATTTGCGACTAAGCAGTACTTGGCTCCTCAAAACTTTAGCTCCTCACCTTCACAGAGAGAAATAAAAAAACCCTGTAAAAATTCTTTTAAAAATATCCTATTAGTGAAACAAAATCAGAAATTAAAAATCAAATGAAATAAGACAAAAAGGACCCTCATTTCACTTTCTCTTTTATGGTGTAACTTTACATGATCAGATGGTTCCAATTTGTAGAGCTTATCACAAATGTCCTTTTTATAGTGGATTTGATAAATTCAGAAAGAAAGTACGCAGATCCATTGTGGCTGAGGTCTCAAAATATCCCTAGTGATTTAATCAATTCTTAACATTATGATGAGCTTGTAAAATGGCTGACCTTGTCAGGATCAACTGAGAAATAGGCTTTGTTGAGTTCCTGTCTACTCTGTTCCACCATTGCAGCTCCAGTTTTATAGGCTGTAGAAGGGGAAGGGAGGAAAATGTGGATGTGGGAGGAGATTGCTATACAGAAACAAGTCTTTATTAGCTTAGTCCATCTGGGCTACATTTAAAGGTCTAGAGTGAGGTGTAGTCAACATTGGGAACAGTTAATTTAGGTTTTTTTGGGGGGAATTTGTATGCAGTGGAAACGGGTGTTTATTCCAATCCCAAAAATGGTTAAAAAAGAAAAGGTTCCACATGAGGTGCAATAGCTTAGCACATACTCTCATCTTTGGTCTCTGTTTTCCTCTGTTTATAAACCCACTTTCCCTCATGCCACAAGATGGATGCAGGGTCTCCACAATCTTTTTTTCACGTTACAGTCTCTAAAACAGAAAAGGAGAGAATAGAGCCCAAATGCTTTATTTTCATGATCGGTTATCTTTTCTATGCAGGAATAAAATGGTGTTTTTCTTGCCTGGCCACCATCATAAATGGCATGGTAACTCCCCAAACCAGGAAGTTCATGATTAACTGTGTGCTTCTAAGGGAAGCACATGGTCATTGATGTCCTTCACTGTGGGAAGACAACAGTGACTAAGAGAATTTTTCAAAAATCTAGACAAAATGTAGAAAATCTTACCAGATGTTATTTTTTTTTCAGATGTAATTTTTTAATGTGAATTATTTTGGTGTTTTTGTTTTCCCAACATTTTTTATTGGCAAGTAGTTTACATATCATATAATCCAGTAGTTCTATCATTCAGTCAAGTCACAGGGAATTGAACAATCACCTCACATCAATTTTAGAGCATCCCCCATGCCCAGTAGTTAAATCATCTTTAAGATGATTTATTCAATCACAATCTGGTCTATTGCTCCCTTCCCACTTCTGTCTTCAGTAGTTATTGCTGAAATCTCCTTTCCTTCCCTATTTCTCCCCACCTTTGTATTCTCTATATCCTCTTGTATCCACTACTACTATTATTATGCATATGCTTCTCCTGTGCTTCATAGCTGGGAAACCCAACAGAAAACAATAGAAAAGAAAACTTAGCTAAGGGTAAAAGCAAAACAGCATACAGACAAAAATACTAATAATGTGCAAGAAGGAAAAGACTCTCCACAATAATAAAAAAGCCAGGGAACAAGCTTCTATTATGGAATCAGTAAGAGATACTTCCACTCAGAACAAACTCAGGTCACGTCTATAGGGTATTCAACTGGCCAATTGTTGAGCTCCATCCAGCATAATCAAGATTACAATGGTCTCTGCCTCACAGTAAAGCAGTTTGAGTCTCTGACCTTAGCTAGAGTGGATCTGCCAGTGGCTTCCTCTGACCTGATACTTTGCAGATGGGTTTGGAGTTCTCACCATGCCTCATTCCTCCACAAATTGAGTGTTCATCATTTTTTTCTTTGATCCTTTCTCCTCACCTTATTCAAATGTTGTAACTGCCATCTTTGGATTACACTAGCTGGTGTGCTTCTATGTGGACTTGATGGGCTCCTCGTTTAGATGACTGCTTGTTTGAATATAAGTCTTTGAGACTCCAAACACTATACTGATGGATAGCCGGGCACCATCTGCTTTCTCGACCACACTGGGATGTGGCACCCCTACCTACAGTCATCGTTTCATTAAGGTGAGTATTGTGCAGGGCCATGATGTGAGAACTGATTGTTTTTAAGTCAGGGATAGGATTCAATGCGAGTCCCAAACCCATTTTTGGATAAATGTCTTTTATTTATTTAAATTAATTTACTGTAATTTGGGAGCCAATGTACATGTCACCTAGGTGCACAGTTCAATCATGTCAAGCATAACTATACAATCCCTGGCATACTCATACATGTTTTCCAAGACATACTTTTCCTTCTTGGGCTTCTTGACATCATCTCCTTCTTGTTTCCCTAAAGCTTCTATAGCCCTCTTTCCTCAAACTCTTGCTATATTTTCTCTCACTGTAGGCTCAGCATGCCTCAGTTTCATTTTTCAAAAAAATAATAAAACAAAAAACCCACACACAGTCTCAAGAGGGTGAACCTCAGTGATGACGCATGTCTGAGATACGCTCTAATGTAATCAAGCATAAACAGAAAATAACAGAATGGCCATCATAGGGCTTCTAGGATATTATGTGTCTTAATTTTGTAGCATACTTGGCATCGATTTACCAAAACCTTGTTTGTTCACAAACCAACAGTATACCTATAGTATACTCTTGGTACAGCGGTCTTCTACCTCAGACACCGCGTGTTTTCTGGCTTAAGTCTTCAGGTTAACAGTGTGTCCCAACTCTAGTGAGTGCCCGCTGGCCAAGTGACCTTCACATACTTACCTGGATCAAACCAGGTGTGGTAGAACCCATTTTAGTAGTGACAAGATGACTGGCTTGGGCATGATTTATAATTCCTTGAATGATATAAAGTGAAATTAACCTAAACACAGACTTGAAAGATATGGTCAGAAGGAGAAGAAAGAGATTTAAAAAACCTTACAAAAGAAAAACCAGGGCAAGAAAAAGGAACATAATGGAGAAAGTCGGGGGAACCGAAAGGCCAATGTTGGTGCTGGCCACAAGAAAGAGTAAAGATTCTATGGTGACATCATCTGCAATAATTGTGTAGATTTTTAGCCAGGGAATTAATAAATAATAAAATCTTAGAAAAATAAAATAATATTTTTCTCAAGCACCTAGCAAATGTCCTTACATATCTTTGAACCTCCTAGCCCAGAAATGTGTCACCTCACCGCCATCCTCATTTATGTTTTATAGACATCATCTTCAACCACTGAGGGAAGCACACTTCTGGATAAAAATGGGGTTCTGGGGGCTCTGCTAGCATGAAAAACCTGGAAATACCTGCCAGGAATGCAACCTCCAGGTACCTTCCTGGTGTCATTGTAATAACTCCCATTGGTAGGTCACATTATAAGTAATCTTCAGTATGTTATTATGCCTACACTTATAAAATGAAAAGCAAGGAACCAGTAGAGGGGGAAGCCCTTTCCCCACCAACACACACACATGTATATGTTCAGTGGTGGGTGGAAAGACAGAATTTTGAAAAAGGCTGATGATGCGAATCCATGCAAAGGCCAGAAAAAGTTTTTACTCTGGAGCTATGGCAAGATGATGGGCTAGCGTTACATACAAAAATCTTCTAAAGGTGAGATTTAAAAGATGGCCCATTTACATGGAAATATCACGATAAAACAGTATGAAAGGTAAAACAGTCCTTGTACAAATGGGAAGACAACAGAGAGCAGAACATGAAAGCAGAGAAAACAAGGCTGATTGGAGAATACGGAGAAGGCTTCAAAGAAGAGGGGCCAAAGGGTTGGGTGTAATTTCAATAGCAGGGAATGATAGAGAGGACTTTCCCCATAGGAGAACGTGTTAGACACGGGAGATCAGGATATGCAAAGTCTATAGTAAGATTGAGTGCTTTCTGTTTTATCGTGTTTTCAGGGCATGGGGAAAGTAGTAGGGAAGAAGGGGGAAAAACTTGCTTGGTGCTGATTTGGAAAGCTGCTGTTAAAATTCTTGGAATGTTAGCACTCAAAAGTACACCTCTGAGAGCAAAATGGTGTTTGACAAGTGAGTTTTCCTTTTACAAATTTTTTTCCTGGAGGAACACTTTTGTTGCTTTTGGCAGTGCAGCCCTGCCTCTAATACCTACAAATCTGAGTTAAATTGGTTGAAAAAGTCACTTTGGGGGGATGGGACTGGGTTACCTTCTTCTGGGGACAGGTGACCATTTACTGTGAGCATGACTTATACAAAATTGCTAGTTCATGTAGCTCAATCACTACACAGCATGGCAGTCAAAGAAATAGCTACCCAACTCCCCACTAAAGAATCACATTGATCTTCATTATAGATTTTCTCAATTGGAACATGACTTCCTAACTTTGGATTGCTTTCACAAAAGCACCACAAGTGGGTTGCTTTCACACGCAGAAATTTATTTTCTTAGATTTTATGAGACGGGCGCTCAAATTCAGAGGATCTGCTCAAAGGGAAGGATGTCTGTCTTTGTGCACTCTGGAAGAAAGTTCTTATTTTCTTTCACCATCCATGAGCCTGACATCCCTTGGAGATCACGGCAACACTCTTCCCTTGGGTCCAGGATATTCAGGTCCAAATCGTACGCTCCTTTCTTTTTAAATAATATAGTTTTACTATGATATCACTATACATATCACAGAATTCAATCATTCACATTAAAAAGTGCTGTGCACTCATCATCACAATTAACTCTAGGATGCTCTATTCTTTCTGGTACCCATAGTTGTTGACTCTCATCTCCCCCCAATCTCCACTTCCATGTGCTATCAAGTCTATTCTGACCCAGAGAGACCATAGGCACAACAGAACAAAACACGACCTGACCCTGTTTCGTCCTTAAAATTGTCCCTAAGCTTGAGCCCATTATTGTAGCTCCTGTGTCAATCCTCACATTGAGGAAGAATTTGCCATTATTTTTCTGCCCCTTTCCTTTACCAAGGATGATACTCTCCTCTAGGAACTGTTCTCTCCTGGCAACAAGTCCAAACTACCTGAGGAGCACCTCAGACTTCCAAAATAGATTTGCGTGTCCTTTTCACAGACCATACTGCAATTCAGACACATCCATTATTCTTTGGTCTTCCTTAGTCAATGTCCAGCTTTCACATGCTTATGAGGTGATTGGATATATCATGGCTTGGGTCAGGCATGCCTTAGTCTTCAAAATAACATCCTTGCTTTTCGGTACTCTAAAGAGGTCTTGTGCTTCAGGTTTACCCAATGCGGGTAGTTTTTTCATCTCTTGACTGCTATATTGCTGAACATCTATTGTGGATCCAAGCAAGACAAAATCCTTGACAATGTCAAGCTTTTCTCCTTTTATCACCTGTCTTGGAAGAAGCACAGTTAGAGTGCACAGGACATCATGCTTGGAAAATAGAGTTGGCAGTGCAAGAGAGAAGTCCCTCAAGGAGATGGATTGCTGCAGAGGCTGCAATAATGAGCACCCGCATAGGAACAATTGTGAGTAGGGCATACGTGAGGACAGTGTTTTGTTCTCTTCTGAATAGGGGCACTATGGGTCAGAAATGATTCAGTGGACACAACAATAGCAACAGTAACCATCTGTTTGCGTTCATTCTCTTTTTGATGATTCAGCCTCACATCCCTGGTCCATGATCTGAGGGAATTTAATGAAGGCTGAATTCCTGTGAGGATTCTACAAATGCTTTTGTGTAGTCAAGAACATGTCCACTTTTCATAAAGTTTCCTAAGAGCTTGAAAATATTATGAATTCTACTTTTTGAGAATAAAGGTTACACACCCACCCACATGTAACCAGTATAGCCATTGATAAGACTCAAACTCACTGCCATAGGCAATTCTGATTTATGGTGACTCTGTAGGACAAAGTAGAACTGTCCCTCTGGGGTTCTGAGACTGTCCATCTTGATGGGAGTTGATAGCCTCATGTTCCTCCCATGGAAGTGTTGGTGGTTTCAAACTGTCAACCTTTCCATTAGAAGCCCAATGCATGTGGAGGCAGAAACAACGGGACTGAGGTGTTCTGGGGTGGGGACCGTGGGAGAAGGGGAGGAGGGGGAAAGGAAATGGTGTTGACCAGCCCAGGGATAAGGGTGTATCACTTGATCCAAAATTAGAGACAAGGTGGATGAGAGAATTCCAACAGGGAATTATCAAGAGTAATGTAACAGAGAGAAAATACTGAAACCCAAATGGAGGCTGAGCATGATAGTGGGACAGGAGGAAAGTAAAAGGAAAGAAAGGAAAGAACTAGAGTGGGGGTAAAAGCCATTTATAGAGGTTTAAATACAGGCATGTACATAGGTGCATATATTTATGTGTGACAATCGGGGAAATAGATCAATGAACATATACATATAGACTTAGTAGTAGAATAGCAGATGGGCATTGGACCTCCACTCAAGTACTTCCTCAGTGCTTCCTCCCCAACATGATCACTGTGCATAAGCAAAGGTGGTGAAGAAAGTTTATGGTGCCTGGCTATCAAAAGATGTAGCATCTGGGGTCCTAAAGGTTTGAGTAAACAAGCAGCCATCCAGCTCAGAAGCAACATAACCCACATGGATGAAGCACAACAGCATGTGGGACCATCAAAAGGATCAGTTATCAGGGTGTAAGAACTAAAAATCATAACACTGCATGCTCACTTTCCTAGTATGATCGCTGATGACAAATGTGTGCATAAGTAAATGTGGTGAAGAAAGCTGATGGTGGCCGGCTATGAAAAGATATAGCGTCTGGGGTCTTTTTTGTTTGTTTGTTTGTTTGTTTGTTTGTTTTGCCCTCTGGTGGTTGTGGGAGCTACCCAGCCTTGCTCCTGGAGAACCGCTGCTGGATTTGAACTGCCAAGCCCGTGGGCTGCAGTCCCACACTCAACCACTACGTCACCAAGGCTCAGCCATGTCTGGGGTCTTAAAGGCTTGAGTCAACAAGCAGCCATCCAGCTCAGAAGCAACAAAGTCCACATGGAGGACGCACACCAGCCTGTGTGACCACGAGGTATTGAAGGGATCTCCTGTCAGGCATCAAAGAACTAAAATTATATCATTATAAATAGGGGGGAGTACAGATTGGCAACCCAAAGCCCATCAATAGGTGAAGCAACATCTTCTTACAGAGGGTTTGCAGGGAGGAGATGAGCCAATTAAAGTACAATGTTGTAACAACAAAATATGCATTTTTCCTCTATTTCTCAAATGCTTCCCCCCACCCACTATCATGCTCCTGGTTCTACCAGACAAATCTGGCTAGAACAGGGGATGTACACTGGAGTCGGGAACCTGGGGAATTTAGGTTAGATGCTTCCTCAGGACTAGTGATGGGAGTGGTGATACTGGGAGATTGGAGGTATGGTGGAGTAGAAAGGAGGAACCAATTTCAGGGATCTACATATAACCTCCTCTCTGGGGCAAGGCCTACAGGGAAATGAGTGTAGGGACATATTGGACAGTGTGTGATATGAAAAAGCAATAGCAATTTGTAAATTATTAAGGGCTCATGGGGGGAAGAGAGAAGGGAAATATGGGGAGGTGGAACCGGGGGCCTAGGTGGAGGGAGGAAGTTTTGAGAGTGATGATGGCAACAAGTGTCCAAATGAGGCCTGCATACAAGTGATGTATGCAGGATGAATGTGAGGATCACGAAGGGAGGTGTATGAGTACCCAATAAAATGATTCATTACAAAAAGGGGGAGGGGGAAGGAGGCGCTTATACAAGGGCTCAAGTGGAAAATGTTTAAAAATGAAATGTGGCAGCACATGTAAAGATGTGTTTGATACAGATGATGTATTGAATGTTATAAAAGATATAAGAGCCCCCAATAAAATTATTTTTTTAAAAAAGAAGTCCAATGCATGACCCATTATATCATCATGGGTCTTTATCAACTACTGATAAGTAGATGCTAAGTCATGGTATCCAACCAGGTGTCTGCTGTCCATAACATATAGCACATATACATATGTGTATATGTGTGTGTATACACGGTGTGCCTTCCAGTTGGTTCTCATTCATATTGGTCCTGTATACAACAAAACATTGCCCAGTTTCATTACTGCAGTTTTTACAGTTGTCCTTATTCTAGACCCATTGGTTGTAGCTACTGTACCAATTCATCTTGCTGAGACTCTTCTGTTTTTTTAGTTACTCTCTACTTTATTAAGTATAATATCCTTCTTCGGGCATTGGTCCCTCTTGACAAAGTGTCTAGATTATATGAAACCAACTCCTGTCATACTTATTTCTAAGGAAGATTCTGGCTATACTTCTTTTAAGACTTGTTAGTTCTTTGTTAGTTAGTTCTGGGAGTCCATAATATTTGCAAAACTATTCCCCAATACTATAATTCAAATGTTTGCATTCTTCTCTCTTCCTTTTCAATTGTCTAATTTTCCAATCCATATTAGGCTACTGAAAGTAGCATTGCTTTGATCGGGGGCCTCTAACTCTTAAAGTGAACTTTTATTTTTTAAAAACACTTTAAAGAAGATTTTTTGCTCCAGATTTTCCCAGGGTGCCATATCCTTTGCTTTCTTGATGGCTGTTTCCATAGACATAAATTGTGGACCCAAGTAAAATGAAATCCTTGACAACTTCAATCTGTTCTTCATAGATCATAATGTTGATTACTCATCCAGTGGTGAGGATATTTGTTTTCTTTATGTAGAGTTGTAATGCATACTGAAAGTTAGAGTCCTTGATCTTCAATAGTAAGTGCTTTAAATCTTCCCTTTCATAGATTATATTATAGACATCTTCTGCATATGTGCTTCCTATTGTCCACCGGCTGCTTGCTTCACTAGTTTCTTTCCTGCTTTTGCTCCCACTTTTCCTTTCTTTCTGGGAATCCTGTTAGAAAGACGTTTCCTCATAACTATCTTCTGTATATCTTAACTCAGTTCTTTTCATTGCTCCACTTATTTTAAAAAATGCTTACTGAGATAATTCCTGAATATGAAGAGCTAATGTAAATATGTTGTCTGTATCCATTGCACTTGCATTGACAATCACACACAGAGCCTTGCTGCTTCCTGGGCCCAAAGGAAGGATGGGGCAGGAAGATCAAGCCTGGGAAATGTGAGGAGAAGAAAAGGATACAAGTAAAACTCTTTGCTGGAGTCTGACTTTTGCTGCAGCTCTACTCAGGCGCAATCAAGAGTCACCATGTTTGTATTACTTGGCTGAGCACATGCAAGAACATCAACCTCTCCATGTCTCCTATGGCATAGACAACCCTGGATCCCACATGGGAGCCAACGGTCCATGAATAGTCACTTTATGGTCATCCAGCTTCCCTGTGGTCCTGGGTCTGTTTTTATCGCCACTGCTTGTCTTCATTTTATTCTTTTCAAAATAATGCAAGAAAAAGAAAGACTGAAAAATTCTGGATCATTTTATTAGCAACAAATGTCTGTCAATGTTAATTTATCACATGTGTGATATATGAGTGAGATAAATGCCAAACTCTTAAATTAAACTTAAATAACAGGAACAGAGAAGAATGAAGTGAAATTCTTGGCGAGTAAAGTAGCCACATTTTCCAACAGATTTGACCTGCTGAAGTTCAGAGGTCTGGGATAAAAACAGGTCGGGACACGTACTGCTTCTGGGAGGACAGATTTCTCAGGATAAATTCCACAAGATTTTAGTAGAGTGGTTTCTCCATAGGGTTGCCAGATTGAGCAAATAAAACTAGAGGACACCCAATTAAATTCAAAAAAGACCTCTCACTGCCAACTTTTTGTAATTTATTGAAAAATGGTAAATACAGGACCTTTAGGATATTTTGGACCAAGTTTATACATGACACAGGATAAAATAATTATATATAGGTATGCTCTGTATATACAAGAAAGGAACCTTCTCCCAAACCATACTCACTATCATTGAGTCAATTCCAGCTCACAGCAATTCCGTATAGGGTTCCTGAGACTTCCATCTTTAGGGGAGCAGACAGCCTCATCATTTTCCTTGGAGAAACTGGTGGGTTTAAGCCCAAACTGGTGTGGTTAGTAGCCCAAAGCTTCGTGCACAGCTGCACCATATACGAGGAGCCCACAAAAAAGGTTTGTCGAAAACTTTCATTATTCTTTCATTCCCTATTTTCAATACTAGATCATGTTAACTCTGTTTGACCACCCATTGATCTCACTGGATTTACAGAGAACTAATTGATGGGCACAGTGCCTGCAGCCATGGACTCAGGCATGAGAACAATTGTGAAGATGGCATAGAGTAGGCAATATTTTGTTCTTTTGTGCCGAGGGTCACTAAGGGGTCAGAGGTGACTCAATGGTGCCAAACAGCAGCAACAACAATGGCTGGTCACAGACACGAGAAGAGGGGCTTTCCTTCTAAATGTCAGAGAAGTCCTATTAGGATAAAACTCTAACTTTCACCTTTCCTCATTTTAAACCGGCCCTATTCTGCCCAAATCACCGCCACAAGATTTGCATCCCCCACCCCACCCCCATTAAAGGAGTGAATATTTGACATCATGACCTTTTCTGAAAAATCTGGACCACATGGTTGCACGATAATATGTTTTCTTTAGAGCAGAGATGATTAATATTGCTTCTGCATTAGCATCACCTGGAGAAGGGTTGCCAGAAAAATTATAGGATGCACAGATAAATTTTAATTTCTCGATAAGCAAGAAATAGTTTCTCAGTAGAAGCATGTCCCAGATATTGTAAAATACTCCTGAATGTCACAACTTTATCTGATGGGGTCATGTTGCAGACAGAGGGCATCAGAGGAGATGAGACTACATCTCATCTGCATGTGGCGTGCAAGTGGCTAGCCTCTTCCAATCCTGTTGCTGCATTGCTGCACCCTTTTTCATACACCCCGGCTTCTTGGATGGTTTCTCACATGCAAATCAAAGCAAGGAGTCCCCATGTTGCTGTGAGATCATCCTTGGAATGCTCGCTGGAAAGTTGGTGGTCCAAACCCAAGAGCCACTCTATGGGAGACAAAAGAGACTGTCTGCTCCCATAAAGATTTACAATTTTGGAAATCCTATATGGGATTTTTATTAGTAGCAATCAACTCAGGGGTCATGTTTCTGGTTTGGTTTGGGTGGTGGCACAGGGGCTAACTGCTCAGCTTCTAACCAAAAGGTGAGTGATGCAAACTCAGATTAAATAAATAGAGTGAAAGGTATCATTCTAACTCTCATTTTTCTGATTTTAAACTCTCCTTGTTCTGTCCAAACTACTGCCTCTTGGTCTTTGTCCAAGATCTGCATGAGTCCCACGGAGGGTTTAGGAATTCCCTTCTTTGCCACGCTCTCCGTATGCTTTAATTACCTGGTGCTGCCATAGGAGCCCTGGACACATAGTGGTTATGTCTTGGGCTGCTATCCTTATGGCTGGCAGTTTAGAACCACAGCTCCTCGAGGAAAGACTGGGCTTCCTACCCCCGTTCGGTCTCAGAACTCATAGCAGGTGGCAAGGGGTCAGCATTGTGAGTACTATTGTAACAGAAAGGCCACAAGTGAGGGGACACACTTAGGGGACAGAATTCTGAATTCAGAGTCATAGCTCTAGGAAAAGGCTCTCTGTCTCTCTCAACTCTGGAGAAAGGGCTTTGTCCCCTTGGTGTTTGCTTCTATGTCCCTTGGAGAAAGTCAAGTATCTTGGTACCTATCTTACCCCATCGCACCTCTGCTTATCGTTTAATCTCTTTAATAACTTAAATGACACTACTGGAAAAAAAAACCCCAAACACCCTACACTAATGCTGCCTTACTAACTTATCAAAGATAACTCAATCCCAAAGGACTACCACCATATGCATAACAGGTTAGTATTTGCAATGTAGTTTTAGGAGACATAATTCACTTCATGACATCAACATTTGTTATGACCCTTGCAGTCAAATATATATAAATGTCAATGAAACACCAATAACCATCTTTTTAGTAGTCTTTGTTTTCCAATCTGACATTAACAATGATTTTATTTATTCTTTATCCTCTTCTGAATGCAGCTGAAACTTCTGGCAATTCTCTATTAATATAGTGTGTAGCTATTGTTTATCTATCTTTAAAATTGTTTTGCTTTCATATGACATTAATGATATTATTCGATAATTTCCATATCTCATGTAAACCTCTTCTAGTTGGTTGGTCAGGGAGCTGTCTTTCAAAATTCTTGACACAGATTAATGGGCATTTTCAATATTGCTGCTATTCATTAACAAGTTTCAGTTGGTATTCTTTTGATTCCCGAAGGCTTGTTTTCAATTATTGCCATCAGTTTTCAAGCATGTAACTTTACTTGAATCCACAATCAGTGGTGATAGAAGCAAAAAGAGTCCAAAATTCCAACAGCATATCACTTTACCTTGAACTGGACACATTGGCTACAAAAGGTCTCTTTAAGATGTGAAAAAGCAAAGATGTTGCAGTGATAAATAAGATATAAATATCGCTGGTATTTTCACTTCTGCTGTATACAAACAAAAGTCAGAGTGATCAAGGAAGACCAAAAAAATGGTGCATTTCAATATGGTGTTGGCAAAGAATATTGAATATACTCACATATATTCTGTACTGCCAGAAGAATGAAAAAATTTGTCTCATAAGAATTGGCCAGAATATTCCTTGGAAGCAACAATAATGAGTCTGCATCTCACATATGTTGGACAGTTATCGGGAAGGACCAGTCCCCAGAGAAGGACATCATGCTGAATAAAAAAGGAGGTCAGGGAAAAAGAGGATGACTCTCCTTAGGATAAATGGACACAGTGGTCCCCACAGTGGGAGCCGTCATAAATGCAATGGCGAGGAGGCGACAGGATGAGGCAGTGTTTTGTACTGTTGTGCACAGAGTCACTTTGGGTCAGGACGGATTGGATGGCATTTGACAATAGAACTGTCCTTTGCTTACAGGGTAGCTAACTTACCCTGCCACAGTGTGAAAGTTGGACATTGTACAAAGAAGGGTGGTGCTGGGGGAAGAATATTGAAAGTACTATGGATTGCTGAAAGGAAAAAAAAAAAAGATCAGTCTGGGATGAAATACAGCCAGAGTGCTCTTTAGTGGCATGGGTGATGAGAATTCATCTTACCAACTGGGAATGTACTGTCGGGAGAGACCAGTCCCTGGAGAGGAACATCATGCTTGTTAAAATAGGGGCAGCAAAAAAGAGGGTCAGAACCAAATTCCTATCACCTCACAACAATAGCCACAGTTCTTAAGAGGAGGTCAGTAAGTGTTGAGAGAGACAAGATATCAATACATTATCTTATGGCCAAATCCATTTGGAGAAATCTCACTAAAACCTTGTCAAACTGCCAACATATGTTTAACAAAGACTCTGATATATCCTACAGTTACTTGTTCACTTTAAAGCATTGTCCATGGTTATTTCACTCAACATTTTCCACATTCATTTCCCCAGAATGTTCAATAGTGAAATTCTCATAGTCCATGGTAGAATCTAGGGTTCAACTACTAAGTAATGTGCCTTTTGTGTAAGCAGTGTCTCAATGAGAAAAGGACACATAATCCAATATAAATATGAATAAAGGGGTATTATTAATAAACAGTTCACCAAAGAAAACATTCAAGTGACCAACAAATTTATGAAGAAATATTCACGATTATTGTGTTAGTCTGTGTAGACTAGAGAAACAAATTTATAAGCATGCATATGTGTATTAGAAAGAAGTTTATATACAAAAGGAAATGAACAATGAGAAAATATCCCAGCCCAGTTCCGATCAATCCCACAAGTCTGATATTAGCCCATATGTCCGACAGCAATCCACAAAATCCTCTTCAAACTAATCAAATGCATGCACTGATGCTGAATGCAGGAAGATTCCAGGCCAGGGGGTGCAGAGCCAGGGGCGCTAGAAGCATCTCAGTGCTGGCAGGAGTCTCCACGTGGCTTCTCCAGGTCCAGGTTTCAGATCACATCAAGGTAGATCCATGTGGCTTCTCTATAGGGATTCTCATAGAGAGCCAGCCTTGTCAGGAGAGCATCTCCAAGGGACTGAGTAGTGAGTCTCTCATCTCTAGGGTGGAATTACTGCAGAATTTCCCAGAATTCTCGAGAGAAAGCCATGCCCACACAGAGCTCTCATTGGCTAGCTCCAGACTGACAGGCTAGACTCCACCCCTACACTCTTATTCCTCAAATTGACACCAGTTTAGGTGACTGCCTCAAGTATTAACTATTCAAAAATGCAAATCAAAACAAAAATATACCATTTTATCTCAGAACTCACAGAAACAATTTTAACAGTTTCATTGACATGTTTTATGTACTTTACAATTCAGTGTTTTAAGCATATTAAAAAGTTATGCAATGATCATCATGATCAATTTTAGAAACTTTTATTTATTTTTGTATCCATTATTGTCAGCTCTCCATTACCCCCAAATCTCCCCTGTCATAGATCTAAGAGCTATTAATCTAGTTACGTTCTCTATGGATTTACCTATTCTGATATTTCATTAAAAAAATCAGACAAAAGCTCCAACAATGACAACAAAACTAAGCACAGAAAAACCTCAAACCAAGTGAAAGCAGAAAATAAAAGAAACAAAACCAATTAAAAGTGGGTAGAAGCAGAAATCAAATGATAATATATTAAATTTTAACCTATTTCTGTCTGAGGACAAGACTGGTCAATGGTCTAAATACCTTCTGCACAATGTGGAGGGGGAATACCATAAGGGGTTTAAGCCATGAATACTTTCTGCACAAAGTTGGGATAAAAATACCACAAGATTGAGAAGCCCCTTTAGGTGATCTATATACATCACTAAAAATAAGAGCTGCAACACAAATAGATAAATACACATCCCTGTTTATCTCAGCACTATTCAGAGGTGGAAAATATAAGAGGTGGCACATATAAACAATGGCATATTGACCAATGTTAAGGATTAATAATGCATCTATGCAATATTTCATAACATGGATGTGTTAGTCTGGGTAGACTAGAGAAACAAATTCATAAACACACATACGAATACAAGGGAAAGGTTTATATGTAAGAGGAATGGAATATTGAGAAAGTATACCAACCCAGTCCAATCCAAGGTCATAAGTCCGATGTTAGCCCATATGTTCAATACCAGTCTAGAAAGTCTCCTTCTGACTCATGAAGGACATGTAATGACACAAGGATAGTCACAATGGGTGCAGAGTCTTGTGAATCGAGCAGCAGTAGAAGCATCCCGGCGCTGGCAAGGGTCTCCCCATGGCTCCTCATTTCCAGGGCTCAGGGTCCATCAGCAGTATCCAGTAGCAGGAGAAGTATCTCAGCACTGGCAGGGGTCTCTTTGTGGCTTCTCCGGTCCCAAAGATCTGATTCCATCTGGGCAAGTCCATGTGGCTTCTCCTCTGGCTTCTCCAGGTTCCAGGATTCAGGATCTATCAGCATACCACCATCTTGTCTTGTTGGTAGATGGACTCCAAGAGACTGAGTCTATAGTCTCTCACCTCCATGGGGAAATATCATGAGATTTCACAGAATTCTCAGAAATCCATGCCCACACAGAGGTCTCATTGGCTATCTCCAGATCAACAGGCTAGACTCCACCCCTACACTCCCAATCATGAAATTGACACCAAGACATCATACTGAGTGAAATTAGTCAACTACAAAAGACAAATATTGTATGATACTACTATTATAAGAAATCAAGAAAAGGTTTTCATTTTAAAAAGTACGAAGGTTATCATAGGTGGGAGGGGAAGAGAGGGAGGTGAAGTAATAGTAGACAGATGTTAACTCAGGTAAAGGGAAAGATAATAGGGAAGCCAAGATGGAGGTTAGTAAAAATGATGGATGTAAGACAAGACATTGCAAAATAAAAGCAACAGAGGCAAATTTCTTATATATACAATCTTGTTCATCTTTGAGTAGATGTTTAGATAAATATGCAACCTGAACAGGTGTGAGAGGTAGAATGGGGGTATATGCATGAATATATACAGATTTGATGGAGTGTATTTGAACAGGTTTATTAATCTTTTCTGCAAATATGTCCATGACTGTGTTATAGCACACATGAAGCAAAGTTATGAATAGTTCTCAGACATAACCAGACTCCCTGAGAGAAGAGTTGCTTGGCCTAGTACAGCAGGTCCATATTCTTGTGTCAAATCTATTGACAGCATGACTCTTTAAAGATAAGGTTCTACATCTTACATAGGTAAGTTGAGAAATCAAGAAAAAAATCTTAAAAGTTAATGAATGGTTATCAAAGTTTCATCCATGGGTCTCTTTCTACCCAGAGAAAAGAAGAGTGATGGAAACAGAGACATAGGGAAATAATTAATCCAATGCACTAATAAACACCCAAACACTAATCTCCACAAACCACCCAAACACTAATCTCCACAACCCTGAGATTAGAAGAACTAGCTGGTACCCTTCCACTACCACCAAATGCTCTGAAAAGTATCAAATTAGTAAGTCCTGGGTAGTATATAGTTGGAAATGGGGAACAGAACCCCAAATCATAAGAGAGACTAGGTTTACTGGTTGAAAAGAAATAAGTGAGACCTTGAGACAATGGCCCTTCATTATCCTTCCGTTGTGTTAGAATAATCAACCATTTATGATAAAAAAGGGCAGCATTTACTCAAGAACAAATTTCAGGATGTTAGAAAAGGAGAAGAAATGGAGATAAGAAAGAAGAGAAGTGAAATAAGCGATGGTGTGTTGAAGGGATTATAATAGATAAATTGAAAGAAAATATGAATTGTTGATTATAAACCTGGTAATCTGATTTTCACCCAACTCCCTGTAAAAAGTTAAAAAAATTAAAATGATGCAAGAAATCATCAGAAATTAAAAGCACACCTAGTTAGAAACCTGAAAGAGCTAGTTAAACTACAAGAAGTTATGACTAGAGTTTTATTTGATTGGAAATGTGTCAGGTGACTGTAAGCATTTTAGATGTACATTATTCATTTTAGTAATGGGAAGAACCAGAGAACAGCCATGGTGATTATTTTTCAAATATTAAAAAGTTGAGAATAAAACCATGTGTAAAATTTCAAACACGGATATTGTATTAGTCTAGGTAAACTAGAGAAACAAATTCCTAGACGCACATATGTGTATAAGAAAGAGTGTTTAGCTACTGGGGACATAGTGGGAGAATTGCTTCCAATCTGACCCCACCACATTGAGGCAAAACACTAAAGGTGTGCAACAGAGCAGCAAGGGAAATGGAGCAATAAAGCCAGGGACTACCAAAAATAGACTTTGGGGCTAGGGTGTAGCACCCCATTAGGCTTGACCGGAAAACATACCTAAAGGTCAACAAACAGACCTTGAATTATTTACAGACTTTTTTCCTGTTTTGGTGTTTTTGTTGTTGTTGTTTTGTTTTCTTGTTATTTTGTTTTGCTGTGTCTTATTTTTTGTGCATACCATTATCTGTGCAAATCTGTCTAGATAAGATAAGCAAGATAAACAAAGCAGATGCCAAAAGAAGGGATTGACAGTTCCAGGGGGGCATGGGGGAGGTGGAGGTGGGGAAAAGGAAGTGGGTGTTAACAAACCCAGGGACAATGGATCAACAAGTACTCCAAAATCAATGGGAAGGAGGGTGTGGGAAGCCTGGTAGAGTGTGAGAAGCCTGGTAGGCTGTGAAAAAGGGCAATGTAACAGAGGAATTACTGAAACCCAAATGAAGACTGAACATTATAGTGGGACAAGAGGAAAGTAAAAGGAAATAGAGGAAAGAACTGGGAGGTAAAGGGCATTTACAAAGGTCTAAATATAGGCATGTTGTATAACTCCAGGTAAACTAGAGGAACAAATTTCATAGACACACATATCGATATAAGGAAAGGGTTTATATACAAAAGGAACAGGACATGGGGAAAGCATCCCAGCCCAGTCCAGTTCAAATTCATAAGTCCAATATTAACCCATATGCCCGAAATCAGTCTATAAAGTCTTCTTCTGACTCACAAAGTCACAGGTCAGGGAGTGCAGAATCCCTGTGCTGACAGGGCACCTCACCTCCAGGGCTCAGGGTCCATCAACAGCAGAAGCAACTCATTGCTGGCAGAGGTCTCTATCTGGCCACCCCAGCTTCAGAGGTCTGGCTCCATCAGGGCAAAGCTGTGTGGTCTCTCTGCTGGCTCCTCTAGCTTCTCGAATGCTGCCAGCTTGTCTTGTCCATGAATAATCGTCTCTGAGACTAACTCCCAACAACTGGGGGAGATAGCTTCTCATCTTCATGAGGGAAATATCGTGAGATTTCCCAGGAGTCTCAGGTGAAAGCCATGCCCACATAGAGGCCTCATTGGCTGCTCAATGGCTATCTCCAGATTAACAGGCTAGACTCCATCCCTACATTTCAATCATAAAATTAACATAAGCACATGACTGCCACACATGTACATATAAAATATATTAATATATGCTGATGGGGATATAGGTCTATGTGCATGTCAAATATTATAGGTCAAATATCAAGATTGCTGATAGACACTGGGCCTCTACTCAAGCATTCTCTCATTGCAAGAATATTTCATTCTATTAAACTGGCATTCTATGATGCTTCCTGACATGATCGCTGAAGACAAAGTAGGTGTATAAGCAAATGTGGTGAAGAAAGCTGACGGTCCCCAGCTAACAAAATATATAGGGGTCTTCAAGACCCTATAGGGACAACAATGGAGAAGCAGGATCTGATCCACACAAAAGCAACACAATAAAGGTGTGCAGCAGAGCAAAGATGGGAGCAGAGGATGGAGTTCCCCAGTGAGTACCAAGGATATACTTTGGATGGCTCCCCATCCAACTCAACTGGAGGACACTCTTGGAGGTCAGAGAACAGACTTTGAACTATTTACAGGTTTTTATTTTGTTATTATCATTATTATTTATATACCTTTTCTGCACATTGAACTTTTTTTGTTGTCATTGTTTTGTTTTCTTCGGTTGCTTCATCTTATGATATCTTTTTTTGGGTACATATTATTATCTCTGTAAATCTATCTAGATAAGATAAGCTGGATGAACAGTCTAGAGGAGAAAACAATGGGACTGATAGTTCTGGGGGCCATGGGAGATGGGGAAGTAAGGGAAAGGAAGTGGTGCTGACCAACTTAGGGCTAAGGGATCAGCAAGTGATCCAAAATCAGTGACAAGGTGAGTGTGAGAGGCCTGATAGGTATTGATCAAGAATAATGCAACCAAGAGAAATTACTGATACCCAAATAATGGCTGAGCATGCTAGTGGGACAAGACGAAAGTAAAAGGAAATCGAGGAAAGAACTGGGAGGTAAAGGGCATTTACAGAGGTCTAAATAAAGGTATGTACATAGGTAAATATATTTATTTATATACGATGATGGAGAAATAGCTCTATGTTCATGTACTTACAGGGTAAGTATTGGACATTCAACCTCCACTGAAGTACTTCCTCAATGCAAGAACACGTTGATCTATTAAATTGGCATTCCATGATGCTCACCTTCCTGAAAAAATCACTGAAGACAAATGTGTGCACAAGCAAAGGTGGTGAAGAAAGCTGATGGTGCCTGGCTATCAAAACATATAGCATCTGGGGTCTTAAAGGCTTGAAATAAACAGCCATCTAGCTCCGAATCAACAAAACTCGCATGGACGAAAACTCACAAACCAGCCTATGTGACCACGAGGTTTTGAAAGGATCAGGTATTAGGCATCAAAGCAGTAAAAATTGAATGAGGAGGAGTACAGATAAGAGAATCAAAGTCCATTTTCAGGGGGCTTTGGGTCCACAATCTGTACTTCCTTTCATTTCTTGTTGTTGTTGTCATCATTTTGTTTTATTCAGTCGCTTCATCTTGTAATGTCTTTTTTTGGGGGGTATGGACAACAGGGAAGTGGGTGAAGGGAAACATCAGACAGTGTACTATATGACAAAATAATAATAACTTATAAATTATCAAGGATTCATGAGGGTGGAGTGGGAAGGGAGGGGAAATATGAGGGTCTTATATCAACCGCTTAAGTAGAAACCAAATGTTTTGAGAATGATGATGGCATCAAGTGTACAAATCTGGTTTGCATGCAAAAGATGTATGTATTCATTTTGGAAGGAGTTGTATGAATCCTCAATAAAATGATTTTCTAAAAAAAGTTATGGGGGTCTTTAAAAAACTAGATAACAAGAGGTTATCTAGTTGAGAAGCAACACAAACCTCATGTGATCATGAGGTATTGATAGGATCAGGTATCATGCATCAACGAACGATGACA